>CM033112.1:12307425-12567762 GCA_019321725.1 Paulownia fortunei
TAAAGATTCATTTGCAACCACAATGCATAGACATAGTAGATGTGTGAATTATATGTAATATCATAAATCATATGTGCATAGTAGAGGGGCTCTCCATTGAGCATACATACATGGGCATGGTTATTAGCACGTGCATGCATCATATACGAGCATTGTGATAAATCTTGCATTGCACGGCAATGATTCAAAGAAAGAAAAATATTTTGCTGACCACTACTAGTGCACCGAAGCATGCATGGATTTGCATGGTTTTTATGCATGGATTTGCAGGTTCGCGTGTATGAATTTGCATGCGTAAGAGTATGCATGGATTTGCATGCTTATATGATTATTGGCCATTGGATTATGGCGGTGTACAGAGCTCTTTCCGGTGCATGGGATAGTAGCGTTGGTCAGGGGCCCAAGAAAGAAATGATTTTGAGAGAAATATTTTGATGCATAAAATTGCATTGTGAGCATAGCATTTTGAGTTGCAATGACTTGATATTGTGGATTATTCTTGACATGCATAATCTTTACTTGCTGATTGTTAGCTCATATAGTTTATGCATTGTAGGTGAGTACGACGATGCTTGAAGCATTTTTGGCTGGCTGGTCGGCTGTTGGAGCTCCTACAGGTGTTTGAGGAGTGTGTACATGGATGACGACCTGTTGGGCTATTTTGTTGGCTTGTTATATTTTGAGTCTGGTGTATTATGTTTTTAGATTGGTATTATATTTCTCTTTTAAAACTTTACTGTAAATAAGTATGTAAATATTGTGGTCGTTGTGGGTATTGTATTTTTATATAAATACTGATCCTTCTATTTTAAACAGGGTTGTGTATGTAAGAAGTGATTTAGCTTTTCTTAAAATGTTAAAAAAAATAATATTCTATGCATACACACAGGTTCTATCATGTCAAATTATACAATATATATGGTTGTGTAGGAATGGGGGTGTTACAGAGTGGTATCAGAGCCCAGGTCTTGATTCTGTAGATTGTCCATGTACATAACCTTTGAAACTTGTGGAGCGCAGCCATGCCAGTAAGTTTTATATTATTATATATTGCATTTCATATTTCATGAATTATATTGGCCATATGTTGCCAAACTTATACAAACAGCGCTGCAAAATGGTGAGAACTCGTGGTGAGAGCAGTGGTGGTGCCAGAGCACAGAGGAATGAGACACCCATCCTGGTTAATGATCGAGATACCATGATTAACTGGTTAACAGAATTGATTGAACGACAATCCGAACAGATTCAATAATTGATTCGGTAGAGGATAATGGTGAGCAACCACAGGTGGAGGTAAACCAACAGCGGCAGACTATATATATATGGTGGAGAACAATTTCGAAGACTGGATCCCCCAACATTTGAGAATGCTATTGATCCTACCGCTGTAGAGGACTGGTTGAAGACCCTGGAGAACATATTCCAGTACAGCAGGGTGCCAGTAGAGGAGAGGGTAATGTGTGCCACTTTCATGCTTCGTGGTAGTGCAGGCCATTGGTGGGACATGATTAGCAGTATAGAGGACATTACTACCATGAGATGGGATAGATTCAAGGAGTTATTCCGAAACAAATATTTCACAGCTCCAGTTCGCATGATGAAGATGAACGAGATTATACAACTGCGACAAGGAGTGATGACTGTTGGGGAATATATTCGTAAATTTGAACAACTGTCCAAGTTTGCTACGCACATGGTCAGCACTGAAGTACTGAAAGTAGAGAGATTTCTAGAGGGTTTGAGGCCAGAGTTATACCGGGATGTGAATATGGTGGGTACTCAAGGGGTGACATTTTCACAGGTGGTTGAGAGGGTGTTGGTGGCAGAACAGGCTGAATTGAGAATCGTTCATGCACAGGAGGCTCGACAGCAGTTCAGGCAGCAGGGACAGAGATGGACTGTGGGCAAAAGAGGCCTGTCTAAATGAGGAAGCCGATCCAAATATAAAAGCCGGGATTTAAATTTCAAGGAGAACAAGGCCAACAATAAGAAGGTCAAAATAAGAGGCCCCGGGTCGAACAAGGAAAGGCATCGATGCCAGAAGTTGTGTGTCAAAAATGTGGTAATCGACATACTGGAGGCTGGTATATAGATACCAGGATGTGCTTTCGATGCGGAATACCGGGACATATTGCTAAATTTTGCCCAGGTAAACAAAATCACACCTGCCAAAAGAATGTACCAACCAAGGTGTTCACCATGACCAGGGCAGATGTAGAAGCAAATCCATCGGTGGTGACAGGTAAACTTTATATTTCTAGTGTACCAACATTTGTGTTATTTGATTCTGGAGCCACGCATTCATTTGCATCCACTGAGTATGTGAAGAGGCTGGGTAGAATACCAGATGAAGCAGAAATCAGTTATAGTGTAACAGTCCCCTCTGGTGATGCTAGACAAACCGATCGGATTTTGAGGGCTTGTGCTATACCTATTGAAGGTAGAGAATTATATGCTAATTTGATTGTGCTGGATATGAATGATTATGATGTCATTTTAGGCATGGATTGGTTATCAAAGTATGGGGCTACTATCGACTGTAAGGAAAAACAGTAATATTTCAACTTTCTAGGAAAGAATTTTTCACATTTGCCAACATTGTCAAGAATTTTAGATTCCCTGTGGTTTCAGCAGTGAAAGCACAACGATTACTTGACGATGGTTGCGAAGGGTACTTGGTGAGTATCATGAGAATTGAGGAACAACACCCACCAACTCTGAGTGAAATACCAGTGGTGCGGGAATATAGTGAAGTATTCCTAGATGATCTCCCAGGACTGCCACCAGATCGTGAAATAAAGTTTGTTATTGACATACAACCAGGAATGTCTTCAATCTCAAAAACTCCCTACAGAATGGCTCCATTGGAGTTGAAAGAATTGAAAGTACAATTACAAGACTTGTTGGATAGGGATTCATCAGACCGAGCTTTTCACCTTGGGGAGCACCGGTTTTGTTTGTACGTAAGAAGCATGGACTGTGCATCGATTATCGAGAGTTGAACAGGGTCACAATTAAGAATAAGTAATCCGTTATCCAGAATCGATGATTTATTTGTGTGATACCCGAGCCTCTTACTACTCACATGGCCAAATATGATTCATGCATTACATGTTAATTTTATATGCTATTTGCATTTCTATTGACATTGCATAATTCATTTCATTTTATACGACATTCTTGAATATTAAACTTAATTCTGAAACTCTTGCACAATATTAGTTATTGAATTTCTTAATCTAAGTAGTTGATTTTATATTGAAATAAGAAGAAAATGAGGTGGATCAATATTAGATATAGATGGGATATATAGGTTATAATTTTGGAAGTGCTAAAAGTGTTACTAGTAATCTTATACGGTTTAATTTGATTTGATCAAGTTATTTCAAAAGTATATATTTGTAAATTAGCATACTTGGGATATTGGACATGATATAATATGATTTAAGTGTCATATTACAAGGCCCTTATGTGCATATGATTTTAGAAATGCAAACTAGATAATTCTTTAAGAATCGAATGCGAATCGGTTTGGAGATCGAATGAACGGACATAGGAATTACCTATGGAATGAATGGTGATTAAGATAGGTTGCAACCAAATAAAAATAGGTGAGACACACAAGATTAGGGCTGCAAGATAAGGAGAAAATCAGATTTTGCCATTTACTTGCCACCTCATGCTTTCTTATTAAGCTTAAGCTAACATCTCAAGCTAACACCTCAAACCCTTCACCCTTAAGCAACGACCAGACCCTCATTTCAGCCATTTTCATCTTCCAAACACACACCTAAGGTCTCCAAGTGATCCAAATTGATTCCAAGTTGAAATAAAAGCAAGAAAAGCAAAGAAGAAGTGATTACCATCAAGTTAGCCTCAAAATCTGCATAGGTAACACTTATCTACGGTTTTGCTTTGTTTTCAGATTATTATGAATGGTTTTATTGTTTATTAAGCTTTCAATATCTCTTATAAAAGTGTTAGGATGTTTTTAGTTAGATTTTGGTGCACAAAGAAAGGGTTTTTGATCACAAACACTTAATAGGAAATACTTGTGGCAGAAACTATCATCTTACTGTTTTCTTGTGTTTTAGGCTTCAAAAGTGTATGGTATGTTGAATAAAACCTATAATTATTACCATTTACATGACCATATATGAGTTAAGAGTATTGGAATGAAGTTTTATTAGTTGGAAATTGAAATAGAGAATGATATTGGAGAAACACTCAAACTGCCAAAATAGCAAAATCTGTTTGCAACTACAATGTATAGACATAGTAGATGTGTGAATTATATGTAATATCATAAATCATATGTGCATAGTAGAGGACTCTCAATTGAGCATACATACATGGGTATTATCATTGGCACGTACATGCATCATATACGCGCATTGTGATAAATCTTGCATTGCATGGCATGATTGTGAGAAAGGAAAATATTTTGCTAACCACTACTAGTGCATCGAAGCATGCATGGATTTGCATGGTTTATGCATGGATTTGCAGGTTCGCGTGCATGGATTTGCATGCGTATGAGTATGCGTGGAGTTGCATGCTTATATGATTATTAGCCATTGGATTATGGCGGTATACAGAGCTCTTTTCTGGTATATGGGATAGTTGCGTTGGTCAGGGGCCCAAGAAAGAAATGATTTTGAGAGAAATATTTTGATGCATAAAATTGCATTATGGGCATAGCATGTTGAGGTGCATGACTCGATATTGTGGATTATTCTTTGACATGCATAATCTTTACTTACTAAGCATTAGCTCATATAGTTTATGCATTCTAGGTGAGTACGACGATACCTGAAGTATCTTTTATTGGCTGGGCGGCGGTTGGAGCTCCTGCAGGTGTCTGAGAGAGTGTGTACATGGATGACGACCTGTTGGGCTATTTTGTTGGCTTGTTATATTTTGAGTCTGTTGTATTATATTTTAGACTGGTACTATATTTCGCTTTTACAACTTTACTGTAAATAAGTATGTAAATATTGGGTTATTGTGGGTGTTGTGTTTTTATATAAATATTGATCCTGCTATATACATGATATGTGTTAGAAAGAATTTTAAACAGGGTTGTGCATGCAAAAAGTGATATATCTTTTCTTAAAGTGTTAGAAAAAAAAAATATTCCATGCATGCACACAGGTTCTATCATGTTAAATTATAATATATATCTAGTTGTGTAGTAATGGGGGTGTTACAATTTGACCAGCTTCAGGGTGCCGTAATTTGAAAGTACAATTACAAGACTTGTTGGACAAGGGATTCATCAGACCGAGCTTTTCACCTTGGAGAGCACCAGTTCTATTTGTACGTAAGAAGGATGGCACCATGAGACTGTGCATCGATTATCGAGAGTTGAACAGGGTCACAATTAAGAATAAGTATCCGTTACCCAGAATCGATGATTTATTTGACCAGCTTTAGGGTGCCGCAATATTTTCAAAGATTGACTTACGCTCTGGGTACCATCAATTGAAAATAAAGGAAGAGGATATCCCCAAGACGGCATTTAGTACAAGCTATGGGCACTATGAATTTTTGGTGATGCCATTTGGATTGACTAACGCTCCAACAGCATTCATGGATCTGATGAACAGAGAGTGTTTAAAGAATTTCTAGATAAATTTGTTATTGTGTTCATAGATGACATTCTAGTTTACTCCAGAACTAAAGAAGAGCATGCCGCACATTTAACACAAGTACTAGAGATCCTGAAAGTGAAGCAGTTATACGCCAAATTCAAGAAATGCGAGTTCTGGTTGGATCGTGTGGTATTCTTGGGACATGTTATATCAGGAGCGGGAATATCAGTAGATCCAAGTAAAGTTGAAGCTATCAATAACTGGATGCAGTCTACTAATCCTTCAGAGGTGCGCAGTTTTCTGGGTTTAGCTGGATATTACCGAGGATTTGTGGAGGGGTCTCCAAGATTGCAATGCCATTAACACAATTAACCAGAAAAGGGGTGATGTTTAGATAGACGAATATGTGTGGGCGAAGTTTCCTGGAGCTGAAAAAGAGGCTGACTTCAGCACCTATTCTCTCAATTCCATCTGGTACGGGAGGATTCGTAATTTATAGTGACGCGTTGAAGAATGGATTAGGATGTGTACTGATGTAGAATGGCAAAGTAATTGCGTATGTATCCAGGCAACTTAAAGAGTACGAAAAGAATTACCCCACGCACGACTTGGAACTTGCTGCTGTAGTATTTGCACTTAAAATATGGAGGCACTATTTATATGGTGAACGGTGTGAGATCTATACTGATCACAAGAGCCTCAAATACTTCTTCACACAGAAAGAGTTGAATATGCGGCAGCGAAGATGGCTAGAACTGGTAAAAGATTATGATTGTGTGATCAATTACCACCCCGGTAAAGCCAACGTTGTAGCTGATGCATTGAGCCGAAAATCCACACAAAGTATAATAGCTATGGCTTTAATTTAGAAACCAGAACTGAATGAGTTGAAGAAAATGAATATGGAGATTTTACATGCAGGAGTAATAGAGGTAAAGTTGGCAGCCCTGATGCTTCAGCCTACGCTAATTGATAGGATCAAACAGGGATAGCGAGATGATGAATATCTCATCAATATGAGAAAATATGTTGCTACAGGGAAGTCTCCTAAATTTGAGATGACTCAGAATATGATATTTTACAATTTAGAGGGCGGTTTTGTGTGCTAAATATGATAATATTCGGGAAGACATTTTAAAAGAGGCACATTCAACCCCTTATTCAGTACATCCAGGGGCTATCAAGATGTATAGAGACTTGAAAATGCATTATTAGTGGCCGGGTATGAAAAAGAACATCGTCCAGCATGTGGAGCAATGTCTAGCATGTCAGCAGATAAAGGCCGAACATCAAAGACCCGCAGGGACTTTACAACCTCTACTTATTCCAGAATGGAAATGGAAAAGGATCACCATAGATTTCGTAACTGGTTTGCCAAAGACTACTAAGAGTCATGATGCTATTTGGGTTATCGTTGATAGATTGACCAAGTCTGCTCATTTCCTTCCCATATGTTCTACCTATTCCATGGATCGCTATGCCCAATTATACGTTCAGGAGAATATCAGACTTCATGGTGTGCCATTGTCTATTGTTTCTGATAGAGATTCAAGATTTGTATCTACTTTTTGGAGGAGTTTACACAAAGCTTTGGGAACACAATTATCATTCAGTACAACATATCATCCTCAGACGGATGGGCAATCTGAATGAACAATACAGACATTGGAGGATATGCTCAAAGCCTGTGTATTAGACTTCCAAGGTCAGTGGAGTAAATTCCTACCTTTGGTGGAGTTTTCGTACAACAACTTGGAAAGGGAGGATTCCATTGGCAAAACTGCCAAAATAGCAAAATCTGTTTTGGTGTGCTGTGAAGGAGACTGAATTAGGGGAGCTAAACCCATTATTTTTGGTAATAATATGACCTGGTTGTCTCCTTATATATGTTATCTAAGTATGGTGAATATTTTGGAGTGATTTAATATACTTAAGGGTGCCAAAACCATTAATGTCATGAAGTGTGCAAAACTGTCACGGTAGGAAACAATCTGTTTCAGTATGTCATGAAGGAGCTGAACTTGGGAAGCTATATCCATGATTTTTAGCAATTATATGATATGGTTACATTTATATATATGTTATCTAAGTGTGGTAAAAATTTGGGAGTGATTGGATATGCTTAGGGATGTTAAAATTATCATGCAACTAAACTTGACAGCAAGAAAATATGAAAATGTGAATCTGCCACATTTGATCACTTAGCATGTTTCAACCTAGACATGTTGCTATTGAGTGTTAACAATTAGGTACATGCTATTAGAGTTATAATACTTCAATTACATGATGTTTTCATGTATTTAAGATGAGAAATTGAGGTATTTGAGGGGCTATATTGGGTTCTAGTTTGTGAAAGCTTGATTGTTAGCTTATAGCTTGGTGTTTAAGTCTAGTATGAGATTTTGTGCTTTCAACTTGCCAAATTGGGAATGGTGCTTGATGTTGGATAATATTACAGGCTATTTTACATCTAAGGTTGGAGAGGAATACTAAACAAATTTAGACTAAGCCACCAACCAAGTGAAAGGTAAGTAAAGATTCATTTGCAACCACAATGCATAGACATAGTAGATGTGTGAATTATATGTAATATCATAAATCATATGTGCATAGTAGAGGGCTCTCCATTGATCATACATACATGGGCATGGTCATTAGCACGTGCATGCATCATATACGAGCATTGTGATAAATCTTGCATTGCACGACATGATTCAAAGAAAGGAAAATGTTTTGCTGACCACTACTAGTGCACCGAAGCATGCATGGATTTGCATGGTTTTTATGCATGGATTTGTAGGTTCGCGTGCATGGATTTGCATGCGTAGGAGTATGCATGGATTTGCATGCTTATATGATTATTGGCCATTGGATTATGGCGGTGTACAGAGCTCTTTTCCGGTGCATGGGATAGTAGCGTTGGTCAGGGGCCAAGAAAGAAATGATTTTGAGAGAAATATTTTGATGCATAAAATTGCATTGTGAGCATAGCATTTTGAGTTGCATGACTTGATATTGTGGATTATTCTTTGACATGCATAATCTTTACTTGCTGATCGTTAGCTCATATAGTTTATGCATTGTAGGTGAGTACGACGATGCTTGAAGCATCTTTAGCTGGCTGGTCGGCTGTTGGAGCTCCTACAGGTGTTTGAGGGAGTGTGTACATGGATGACGACCTGTTGGGCTATTTTGTTGGCTTGTTATATTTTGAGTCTGGTGTATTATGTTTTTAGATTGGTATTATATTTCTCTTTTAAAACTTTACTGTAAATAAGTATGTAAATATTGTGGTCTTGTGGTGTGTTGTATTTTTATATAAATACTGATCCTTCTATTTTAAACAGGGTTGTGTATGTAAGAAGTGATTTAGCTTTTCTTAAAATGTTGAAAAAAAAAATATATTCCATGCATGCACACAGGTTCTATCATGTCAAATTATACAATATATATGGTTGTGTAGGAATGGGGGTGTTACACTAGTTGTGTACTATCGCAACATAGAAATTCTTATTTCGACAGGCAAAGCCTCCAACTAATAATTTCTTGCAGACCATGTTTGGTGTACTTGTTCCCTAACAAGCACCTACATACTTGCACTTGCGTCTCTACGCTAATGCCAATGGAATGTGACATCCTCATCTCATGAGCATGCATCATATGTGCGAATCTTACTGAGCTATTTGATGTCTCATCTTAAAAAACTCTCTACTTGGAACTTATTTAAGACGAAAGCTTTAGAGGTATGTTTCATGATCGCCATCATATGCACGACCATACCCCAAGCTAAATTTGATCTAATAACTTTATCTAATGCGCAGAAATAAAAGATGCAAGACATGAGATAAAGAAAATGCCTTTTTATTTATATGATTTCCAATAAGATAGTCTTTACAAGAAAAAGAGTATAATACACTCAATTCAATTGGGCATTGGGCGTCCTACTCTAACAGATCATTCATGAGATGTTTTAGTGCCTTTATGAGATCTTCCTTATATAAATTAGTTGAGTCATAGAAAGTTACCTTACTAATCTGGAGTTTTGAGTCAACTGTGTTGTTAGCCACTAAACACATCAGTGCCTCCTATTCTGACTCATGTTACTTGAAAAGTGTGATTCTTCCTCAGAAGCTCTCTTTCTCGATAGGTGGTTTGATTGGTTCTGCTTTAGCTAATACACTCTAATATTTCTTATTTTTTACTAATTCTCCTTTCTCTTTTTTCTTTTCTTTCTTCAGTAGTGTATTTCATCACTAAGGGATAAGGTCTTGCATAATGTCCAAGTTTCGTGCAGTTATAACATAAGTTGGTTTATTATTCAATTTCTGGTTCAATTTCAGTTATCTAATTTTGTTGCTTGTAGTGTAGTTCTTTTTCAAGAACTTTTTGAACTTTTTCCCAAGAATTGTATTGATTTATCATTCATTAAGTTACTAGTTCTCCTGTTTGACAGATGGCAATCTAAGCCATAACATGGAATCATTTTTCTTATACACCACTACACCCTCACACACCTTGTGACACTCTATTAGATACACTATATGCACATGATTACATCACACAAATGAGAGATACACATATGTTTACACATAATTTCTTGAGCAATACACATGTGAGAATATATAATACACAATTAACACATCATACAACATATAATTCATCACCCACACACACTACACACCATAATCTACACATATTTTTCTCTCTATTAAAATGCCTATTCTCCCATACAACTCCATACACTACACCAAGAACACACACACCCTTTACCAAAGAGCTTGGAATTTGAAAACAAGAAGAGGAGGAGCTTCATTAGGTATTGAAGAGTTTGAAGAAAATGTGAATAATCACTTAGTGGTTATAATCTTCTACTTTAATTTTTTCTTTCATTTTGCTTAGTTTTGAGAAATTTAAAAGAATCATGATGTTGTCAAACACTTGGTACATATTTAATTTCAATATGAACTAAACCACTTTTGTCAAGGCTTGAAAAGCTATCTTACTTGAGTTATGAGTTGATGCTTATATTGTGATTAGAATCTTATTTTTATTGTGATCAGCATATACTATGTTTTTAATGCTTCTTGAGACTTGAGAAACTTCAAGTTGAGTTTAATTATTGCAATTAAGACCAAGAGGTGTGGTTGTAGTAATGGATCGGGTAGTATATTGCATGGACCAACCCCTATAGAGATATAGGCATAGGTACATGCGGTAGTTATAGGTGTGAAAATCGAAAGCTATTAGAATTCACAAAGCTCAAGACACTCTTAGTGGGATGACCCATAGATAGAGATGACGTCGGTGGCCTATTAGGGATAGATTTGGTTCGACTCAAGAGTGAGCATCAATTACATTAGGAAGACCTACTATCACACAACCCATATAATTCCAAATCATAATTGAGCTAGGTTAAAAAACACATAGAATGGCTAACCAATACCTTGACTCTCCTTAGTATTGAATTCAATCTACCAATCTCCTTAGGTTTTAGTTGCTTTTGTTGAATTTAGCAGTTGTTGCATCTTAATTCAATCACCACTATAATTGTTAGGTCAAATATAGCATAGTTATCTATATTTGGTAATTACACACACACTTTCTAGGGATATGATACTTTACTCACTCTTTATTACTTGTTGATACTGTGTACTTGCAGTTTTATTACCACAATTTTAGGGTCACCAAGTTTTTGGCGTCGTTGCTGGGAGTGTGTCTTACGTAATTTCAAAGTTGATTTATCTAGTTGTAGTTTAACCATTTTGCTTTCTTATTTTTGTTTCCTTTCTTCTTCTTTTTTTGCTTTTTTTTCTTGTTTACTTTAGTTGTTTTCTTTATTTCTGTAATACCCCCATTACTACACAACTAGATATATATTATAATTTAACATTATAGAACCTGTGCGCATGCATGGAATATTTTTTTTGTAACACTTTAAGAAAAGATATATCACTTCTTACATGCACAACCCTATTTAAAATACTTTCTAGCACATGTCATGTATATAGCAGGATCGGTATTTATATAAAAGCACAACACCCACAACGACCCAATATTTACATACTTATTTACAGTAAAGTTTTAAAAGCAAGATATAGTACCAGTCTAAAAATATAATTCAACAGACTCAAAATATAACAAGCTAACAAAATAGCCCAACAGGTCGTCATCCATGTACACACTCTCTCAGACACCTGCAGGAGCTCCAACCACCGCCCAGCCAATAAAAGATGCTTCAGGTATCGTCGTACTCACCTACAATGCATAAACTATATGAGCTAACGCTCAGCAAATAAAAATTATGCATGTCAAAGAATAATCCACAATATCAAGTCATGCATCTCAAAATGCTATGCCCACAATGCAATTTTATGCATCAAAATATTTCTCTCAAAATCATTTCTTTCTTGGGCCCATGACCAATACTACTATCCCATGCACCGGAAAAGAGCTCTGTACACTGCCATAATCCAATGGCTAATAATCATATAAGCATGCAAATCCATGCATACTCATACGCATGTAAATTCATGCACGCGAACCTGCAAATCCATGCATAAAACCATGCAAATCCATGCATGCTTCGGTGCACTAGTAGTGGTCAGCAAAATATTTTCCCTTCTCACAATCATGTCGTGCAATGCAAGATTTGTCACAATGCATGTATATGATGCATGCACGTGCCAATGACAATGCCCATGTATGTATACTCAATGGACATGAATGATAGTAATGTGTGTCCTCTGCTTTGCACATATGATCTATGGTATTACATATAAATCACACATTTACTATGTTTATGCATTGTAGTTGCAAATGAATCTTTACTTACCTTTCACTTGGTTGGTGGCTTAGTCTAAATTTGTTTAGTATTCCTCTCCAACCTTAGATGTAAAATAGCCTGTAATATTACCCAACATCAAGCACCATTCCCAATTTGGAAAGTTGGAAGCACGAAATCTCATACTAGACCTTCAACACCAAGCTATAAGCTAACAATCAAGCTTTCACAAACTAGAACCCAATATAGCCCCTCAAATACCTCAATTTCTCATCTTAAATACATGCAAACATCATGTAATTTAAGTATTATAACTCTAATAGCATGTACCTGATTGTTAACACTCAATAGCAACATGTCTAGGTTGAAACATGCTAAGTGATCAAATGTGGCAGATTCACATTTTCATATTTTCTTGCTGTCAAGTTTAGTTGCATGATAATTTTAACATCCCTAAGCATATCCAATCACTCCCAAATTTTTACCACACTTAGATAACATGTATATAAATGTAACCATATCATAGAATTGATAAAAATCATGGATATAGCTTCCCAAGTTCAGCTCTCTTCATGACATACTGAAACAGATTGTTTCCTACCGTGACAGTTTTGCACACTTCATGACATTAATGGTTTTGGCACCTTAAGTATATTCAATCACTCCCGAAATTTCACCATACTTAGATAACATATATAAGGAGACAACCAGGTCATATTATTACCAAAAATAATGGATTTAGCTCCCCTAATTCAGTCTCCTTCACAGCACACCAAAACAGATTTTGCTATTTTGGCAGTTTGAGTGTTTCTCCAATATCATTCTCTATTTCAATTTCCAACTGATAAAACTTCATTCAAATACTCTTAAATTATATATGGTTATGTAAACGGTAATAATTATAGGTTTTATTCAACATACCATACACTTTTGAAGCCTAAAACACAAGAAAACAGTAAGATGACAGTTTCTGCCACAAGTATTTCTTATTAAGTGTTTGTCATCAAAAACCCTTTCTTTGTGCACCAAAGTCTAACTAAAAACTTCCTAACACTTTTATAAGAGATATTGAAATCTTAATAAACAATAAAACCATTCATAATAATCTGAAAACCAAAGGCAAAATCGTAGATAAGTGTTACCTATGCAGATTTTGAGGTTAACTTGATGGTAATCACTTCTCCTTTGCTTTTGTTGCTTTTATTTAAACTTGGAATCAATTTGGATCACTTGGAGACCTTAAGGTGTGTGTTTGGAAGATTAAAATGGCTGAAATGAGGGTCTGGTCGTGGCTTAAGGGTGAAGGGTTTGAGGTGTTAGCTTGAGATGTTAGCTTAAGCTTAATAAGAAAGCATGAGGTGGCAAGTAAATGGTAAAATCTGATTTTCTCCCTTATCTTACAGCCCTAATCTTGTGTGTCTCACCTATTTTTATTTGGTTGCAACCTATCTTAGTCACCATTCATTCCCATAGTTATTTCCTATGTCCGTTCATTCGATCTCCAAACCGATTCGCATCCGATTCTTAAAGAATTATCAAGTTTGCATTTCTAAAATCATATGCACATATGGGCCTTGTAATATGACACTTAAATCACATTATATCATGTCCAATATCCCAAGTATGCTAATTTACAAATATATACTTTTGAAATAACTTGATCAAATCAAATTAAACCGTATAAGCTTACTAGTAACACTTTTAACACTTCCAAAATTATAACCTATATATCCCATCTATATCTAATATTGATCCACCTCATTTTCTTCTTATTTCAATATAAAATCAACTACTTAGATTAGGAAATTCAATAACTAATATCGTGCAAGAACTTCAAAATTAAGTTTAATATTGAAGAATATCGTATAAAATGAAATAAATTATGCAATATCAATAGAAATGCAAATAGCATATAAAATTAACACGTAATGCAAGAATCATATTTGGCCATGTGAGTAATAAGAGGCTCGGGTATCACAGTTTCTTTAGGAGGCACTTCGTTGGATGCGATGGCAACATGTACACATTATTGGCCAACCAAATATGCCATGTCAATGGGGACTTTTGGATGTCATAAAGTAAACTCTCTTGCTGCATTAACTGCCCAAATCGATGCCTTGTCTAAGATGATTGACAAATTTTCAGCACATGCTACTCATATACCTTTTGTAATGCAAGAGTTGTATTGTGGTTTCAATACAAGAACAAAATACTAAATGAACGATCTGTAGGCAGCACCACATGTTGATCATCTCATTGTATGTGGGATTACAATGAGTAACAGGACACTCTTTTCTCCAACATGTATTATCAATGAGGCAAGTTCACCTGAATTTTTCATGGGAAAATGATCACAATATGACATGGTAAAATCCACTTATCCACCACAAGAAAAAGAGTCAAATTTGGAAGAATTACTGACTTAATTCATTGCGAACACTGAATCCACTTATCCACCTCAAGAAAAAGAGTCAAATCTAGAAAAATACTGACTCAATTCATAATGAATACCATGGCTAGACTCCAAAATGCATCAACATCATATCAGATATTAGAAGCCCAACTTAATGAGCTCACCAGTGCACTAGTTCATGAACAAATAGAAAACTTGCTTTGCACATTTGAGGTAAATAAAATGGGGGAAGAGCAGGGTAATGTTTATATTTTGACAAGTGATGAAGAGTTAGAGTCCCTCTTGAGATTTGATGAATTGAGAAAGAGTGGACAAAAGAAAATAATATAAATGCCTATTATGGAAGAGAAAGAAGACCTAGTTATAATTTAATCAAGCCCTTCCCAAAAGCCATCACCGAAATCCTCTTGCCCTCAACTCTTACTGAAGAGCTAGGTTGTGTCAAACTCTATTGTGGATAAGAAGGATATCGTATCACAACAACAACAATTGGAGGAGTGCGAGACTATTGAAAAGTGCAACGCCATTTTGCAAGAGAAGCCACCTCAAGTGCTTACCAATTTAGGGAGTTTCACTAACCCTTACTCAATTGAAACCTCTACCTTTGAAATAACATTGCATGATATAGATGTAAGCATTAATTTAGCATCATTATCTAATTTCAGGAGGCATGCACATGATGAAGCAAAGCCTACTAGGGTGATTAAAGGTGTACTTGAGAATGGTGACCAATTCATGTGCTCTACTGACTTCTTCATCTTTAATATGGAAAAATATAGGTATATCTTTACCATGCTTGGACAATCATTCTTAGTAATAAGGGATACACTTTACAATGACCAAAAGGCCTTGATGCAATTTCGTATTATCCTCGCCTTATCTATCTTGAAGGATCGCCTACACTCTTATCGCCTACACTCTTAGAGCACATAAAGGCAAGGCATGATATATACTTATTTTTAGATCCGGGTGCTACAACTTTAAGGTTGTAAATCTAAGTTTAGCTTATGTCAAGTAATAAATTTATCATGAGTCTGAAATTGATCCACAGGGAAGTAGTTTGAAGATTTTAGGATTATATTTCTAAAAAAAAGATGAGCTTTATATGGTTTAGAATATATATATATATATATATATAAAATAATGTATGCTATAACTAAAAAAACCAAAGTAATAAAAGTACCGAGGATCAAGGGTCCGCTCTTGAATTTTGGATAGAGGAATAATTATTTATTATTTTTACCTCTATTAATCTCCACTATTGGAATCCGTACAAAATGAAGGTTCCAATAAAAAAATATTGTCAAATAGCTCGTGCATTAAGGTAATCATGACATTGTCTTACTATTTACAAATCTCTTAACACCAACACTTATTTATAGAATCAAGTATTTATGCATACATTTGTTTACAACAAATCAAGGCTTCACATTAGTAATTGGTGTATTAAAACCAAATGTCTAGATAAATGAACCCAAGTATTTGTTATGCCATTAGTGATATATAAATAAAAAATTACTACAAAAATAAGTTGGGTTTAGATCAAAAATTAAAATAATAATACAACACACTTAAACATTTTCTACTTTCATAACTGTTCATCTTTATCCATCAAAAGGTTCACCCTTTTTCCTCAGTTAAATAAAATTAATACTAGAAAACTTATATTATTACTAGAAAATTTAGCTTAAAGAAAGACAACAATAAAAATTTATTTTCCCCACTACCCCCCCCCCCCCACTCTTACAATATTAATACATATCCTATTTATATTTCTTGGAGTATACTAGAGGCCAAACATATAATGGAGTTAAAAAATCAAGTGGTATGCTAGTTGTCAAGAGTTGGTAAGTTGTTACACCAAATCCTTTAACTTTTCACCTACCCGATTGAATTGAATTTTTAAGCTGGATACAACTAGATTTTGATAATGGGTAGAATAAAAGTGTAGATCTTTCTTTTTTGATATATTTTCATATGTCATTTGTCAAATTTGGCTGTAGAATAAGGGAGATATGGTCAAATTATGGGATTATTCAAGAGCCATCCTTCAACATCAGCAGCATATTGCATTATATTTAATAACCATTTTGACATATTTTCTCACCATTTTGTCTTCATCAAACTTGTTTATCTACCTCTTGTGTATAACATATCCAATTTTTAGCCTAAAAACAACTTTAGTTTAAGAGATATGACCCAATTAGTAAAATAGTTCAGACTAGGCTTAACTTTGATCCAAATTTTTGGGATCCATTTTGTATAGCCACTTGTAATCCAACTTCTTTGATCCTTACATATTTAGTATGGAATCCAAAGTCTACATAAACATGTAGATGAATGACTTTTCAATCCATAGCCTCAAGAATGAACCTAAAACCATTTCGCAATCAAAAGTTATGACAATTTCTCTAAAACCTGCACAAAAAAAGATAAAACTTTTTAATCTCAGTTTTTTATGTTGATTTCCAATTTTATTCCTAAAACACAAAAATGGTTTAATTGGAAGTTCTAATGACAATTTCAAAGTTTAAATAATTATATAAATCCTAATTAAATGTACACTTCTAAATATTCATCACACCCCCCAACCAGCTTATTACTAGTCTTTAGTAATTATAGCATAATAAAATGTAATACAAATAAAAAGGAACAAGGCATGATGATCAGAATTCAAAAAAAAAAACCTGAAAATAGTATAACAATCAATTATCAAAGATCACGATGCTATTGATATTTTTTTTGAATTTCCAAAAGATGTGCGTATGTGCACTAAACCAACCTTTTGTTCCACAGGCCAAGATACATATAACTTCAAAATCAATCATGAAAAAGCCTCAACTCTATATCCTCATAGGTAAGTGTTTGTCATTTAAGTTGGTAAGGTGTTCACTCATGGAGTTGGAAAATAGTTACAAAAACTCAGGGAAATGACTTAAATGATTTAGGACAAGCATCCAAACTAAAATTAAGCATAATATAGGCAGTCACAAAATTTGAAACACCTAATTTGTCTTACCAAAATATGCCTTGAAATTTCATTGGCTAACCTGAAAACAAAATGGTGAATCTATTTTTTCTATTTTTTCTATTTTTTTTTTTGATTTTTTTTTGTTTTTTTTTTGTTATTTTTTTTTTGTTTTTTTATATAACATGACTCGCAAGATAATAGAATATCAAAAGAAGGATTTATAATTATACTCACATCAGTAGCTACAAAGCATAATATTTTCAATAGAAATAGATAACTACAAAGGTTTATCTAATTCATTTCTCCACATGCAAGACAAACATAATTAAGCATCTCAAATTGCAATGAAACTAATTCAAATGATCAATTAAAGTTCAAAATGCTTGTTTTCTCAAACTCTCCACTTATTCACAAAAGATGTATGAATATTAAAAAGTAAACACTTTAACATGGTCGGAATTTTCAGTTATATGTATCGCAACCAATCTTTCCATAAGGCTTAGGATGTGCATAAGACTAATTTTTTTTTTTTTCAACATAGTACCCTTTGACTTTAACAAAAAGAGGATTGCAAATATATTTTGACAA
The DNA here is from genome assembly GCA_019321725.1 of Paulownia fortunei. Lineage (NCBI taxonomy): Eukaryota > Viridiplantae > Streptophyta > Magnoliopsida > Lamiales > Paulowniaceae > Paulownia > Paulownia fortunei. The sequence goes on from CM033112.1 coordinate 12,325,776, forward strand.
TTCACAAAATTTCAGTTAAAAACTTCACAAACATGCCATGTTATGCCCAAAAAAAAAGATGGGGGTGCGTCTCAAGAGTGTCAAAAGAATTACCCTTTACTTTGGCCACCTTTACTCACAGTTTCAACGGTTCCAAAAGAAAACATGCTTGATTTTTTTTAAAAAATAAAAACTAGAAAAACACACATGGCATGATATCAACTATCCCCTTCCCCAACCTAATCAAGACATTGTCACTAATGTCGAAAATATATAGGAAAGTAGAGATGAAAAGATATCACCTGAAATGTGGCTTATTGAAAATAAAGCTGAAACAACACAAAACTTACACTATTAGTTGAAACCATTAAGGATAAACTTCACACGCTGAGAGTCAAATTAATTTTACGTTTTCGATCATTGTCCCTATTGGACCAATCCACACAGACCGAGGCTAGATTTGGTTCTGGCACGTATGCTAGAAATTGATCAATTAGTTGGTCAGGTGTTGGAGCATAAATGAGGATTCATCTCACAGATGGTGAAATAAAAACTTTTTCCATAGCATGATCTATAAAAAGACAACAAACTATCATATACACCATTAACATTAAGAATACCTACAGGTGTCTGGTAAATATTGAGCTGTGCCCAAGAGATAACTTGGAATAACTCCTCCAGTGTACAAAACAGCCAGGTAGAGTGACGAATGTAATCGTATTGTTTAACATGTTGGGCATTCTGTCCTAAATATGTGATACTTTTAGCTCATCTTCGATGATTATACCTGTGATATTCTATACCGTTAAAGGTTTTGGGATAACTTCTAAAACTTTGACTCCTCTTACAAGAGCAGAAGTAACAGCACTCCAAATTAACCCCAAACTACCTCCCTCATACACTAAATGAATTTTTCTTTCTGCTAACGTTCTACCAAGGTTATGGGTTGCCCCTATAAACTTACCATTTTTTCCTAGATTGGATCCACAAAAGACACAAATACAGTTGAACTTATGAATGGAAGAGACTTTCATTATTTTTATTTTTATTTTTTTTAATGAGTTGTGCAAAAATGGAGTATGTACGGTGCTATTTATTAAGGTGTGAACAGGGAGTGCATTTATTGCACATCTTTTCCTTTTGTTAGAAAGGTTGAAACTAAGGACACAAAATTTAAAAAATAGCTACTTACACGTGAATGTACATATAGTTGTGATTGTGGCTCATATTTTTATCTGATTTTATGTCCAGTAATGGCTTAAAGGCCCCCTATTGGTCGAGAATATGCTTCCTATCTAATTTTCTTATAAATTTTCAAACAAGGTCTTATAATGTCAGATTCCCAAGATTATAACTCTCATATTCATCCCCGAAGTAATTCCATAAATCAAGAATTGCAACGATGTACTAATCCACATGGATGCATCTCAAGAGATAATATATTATCATCTAAGGAATCCTTACTCAATCTATCCATAATGAATTGAATTTTATCTTCTTGATTTTTAAAAACTCTTCCTAAGGAATGACAATTTGTGTTGCAAGTTCATAGAGCACATTTGTGACAAACTTGCATTTTTTTAGCCCTTCATTTTTTTGAATATGTGTTTTTACTAAAACTAGGCATGTATCTAGTAAGCAATTTTGAAGACTCATATGAAAACTCGCCTACTACTCTTACCGTTGCTTCAATTATCTAACATATGTCCCCTAGGAGACCCTTGTGCATAAACATACTTAATCTTTCAATCGCTTCTTGAGAGTAAGAAGAATGTCATCCATTTTGAAAAAATACATGAAAAGAGAATGAGAAAAAGAGAGAAACTTTGTACAAAGATTTCAATTATTTGGAAAACTGATAAGTTCGACTTTAATAGCCATGGAGTACCGTTATCCGCCATTTAATTGGGAAAAGAAAAAAATAAAAGAAAGAAAGCCTACAAAATAAATAAAGTAAGGGAAAATTAGTATATATACACACTAAAATCATAACAAGGGTTAGAAAGAAAAAGAATTTCCTCTTGTGAAAATTGATTCTCTAGAAACAATTTGAGTCTTTGTCCATTTACTTTGAATACATTACCATTTTTATTATTCTCAATGTTAATTGCCCCATAAGGATATACCTCTTTTATAAAAAAAGGACCACTCGACCTTGATCTCAATTTTCCAATAAACAAATGCAATCGAGAATTATAAAGAAAAACCTTTTGACCAACCTCAAATATTTATCTTGAAATTTTATTATCACGAAAAAATTTTATTCTTGCTTTATGAGTTTTAGAATTCTCATATGCATCATTTCTCAATTCTTGAAGTTCAATGATTTGTAATTTGTGCAAGTTTGAAGTTTCATCAAGGTTTAAGTTAAACATTTTGATTGCCCAATAAGCTTTATGTTCAAGTTCAACATATAAATAACGAGGTTTTCAATAAACTATCCTATAAGAAGACATGACTAATGATGCTTTGAAAGCGGTTCTGTATGCTTAAAGTGTATTGATAAGTCTAAGAGACCAATCTTTACGATTTAGGTTAATTGTCATTTTCAAAATTTATTTTATCTCCCTATTTGCAAGTTCAACTTGTCCATTTGTTTAAGGTGATAATGGATTGCAACTTTATCTATGATTTCATATTTCCTCATTAAAGTTCCAAAAACTTTGTTACAAAAATATTTTCCCCCCACCATTGATAATGGATTGAGGAATTCCAAATCGACTTAAAACATTTTCCGTCAAATATTTTATCACTATTTTGTGATTATTTTTTTGATAGGGAATTGCCTCAATCCATTTTGAGATATAATCTATAGCAACCAATATATAAATAAAACCAAATAATAATAAAAATGGTCCCATGAAGTTAATACCCCAACATTCAAAGATTTCAAATCACTAGGATAGGGTGTAGGGGCACTATGTTTCACTTCGAAATAGATCCACTCTTTTGACAATTTTCACAACTTTTGCAAAAATTGTAAGTATCTTTGAAAAGAGTTGGCCAATAAAATCCACTTCGCAAGAACTTTACAGTGGTTTTCTTTGCCAAAAAGTAACCACCGCATGCTTCTGAATCACAAAATTTAACAATATTACCTATCTCATTATTAGGTACGCATCGTCAAAAGATTTGATCATGATAATATTTGAATAGGTAAGGATTATCCCAATAAAAGTTTTTCACCTCAGTCAAAAACTTCTTTTTATCTTAGGAGTTCTAATATGATGGCATCTTTCCTGTCAGAGAAAAATTAACAATGTCAGCAAACCAAGGTAAAATAGAAACATTAAATAGTTGTTCATTAGGAAAAGTATCACTAATGGGTGTGGTTTGAAATAAGTCATCATAAACAAGTCTCGACAAAGGATCAACGACCATATTTTCTACTCCTTTCTTAACTTGAATCGTAATGTTGAATTCTTGGAGTAAGAGAATCCACCTAATCAGTCTAAGTTTGGCTTCTTTTTTTGACAAAAGATATTTCAAAGTTGCATGATCACTGAAAACAACAACTGGTGAGCTAACAAGATAAGATCTAAATTTGTCTAATGCAAAAACTACAACAAGTAATTCTTTTTCAGTTGTGGAATAATTCAATTGAACACTATTTAAAGTTTTACTTACATAGTAAATAACATATAGTTTCTTATCTTTTGTTTATCCTAAGATAGCTCCAACAACATAGTCACTAACATCACACATTATTTCAAAAGTTAAAGTCTAATCTGGAGGCTACATGATTGGAGCAGACGTAAGCATGCTTTTAAACTTGACAAAAGCATTTTCACAGTTTTTAGTCCATTCAAAAATAGTGTCTTTTGTTAGATGATTACACAAAGGATTAGATATTATACTAAAATCTTTGATAAATCTTCTATAAAAACCAACATGTCCTAAAAATGATCTTACCTCCTTCATAAACTTTAGTATTGGCAAATTGGCATTTAACATGATTTTAGATTTATCAACTTCAATACCTTTTGACAAAATAATATGTCCAAGAATAATACCAGTTGTTATCATGAAATGACATTTCTCCCAATTGAGTACAAAGTTCTTTTCTTCATACTTGATCAAAATATTTTCTAAATTAGACAAGCAATCATCAAATGAATTACCAAAAATAGAAAAATCATCCATGAAGACTTCTAGAAAATATTCAACCATATCATTAAAATACTAAGCATGCATCGTTGGAATGTAGCTGATGCATTACATAATCTAAAATGTATCCTTCGATATGCAAAAGTAACAAAAGTACATGTAAAAATTATTTTCTTTTGATCTTCAAGTGCAATTGAAATTTGATTATACCCAGAATATCCATCTAAGAAGTAGTAAAATCCATGTCCCGCAACTCTTTCTAAGATTTGATCCATGAAGGGTAATGGAAAATGATATTTTCTAGTAACTAAATTGAGTTTTCTATAGTCAATGCACATTTGCCAACCAGTAACAATTCTAGTTGGAATTAATTCATCATTCTTATTCTTGACTACAGTATCTCTAGATTTCTTAGGTACAACTTGAGTAGGCCTTACCCATTTGTTGTCAGAAATAGGATAAATGATTCCATTATCTTAGAGTTTAATGACTTATTTTCTCATACTTTCATATTAGGATTTAGCCTTTGTTACATCTCTATAGAAGGTGTGTGCAAATTTTCCTCTAGATAGATGTTATGTGTGCAAATTAAAGGACTAATATATTTAATGTCAGCAATGGTCCATCCTAAAGCATTCTTATGCATTTTTAGAGTTTCGATCAACTTACCTTCTTGGGACGCATCAAGTTTGGAAGAAATTAATACTAGAAAAGTCTCATTCTCACCCAATAAAGAGTATTTCAAATCAAATAGCAAAGGTTTCAATTCACAATACTTGATAGAACATATTGTACTGTTGATGATGAAATCTTCAAACCTTAGCTTCCAAAAATATTTATCTTGTACCTATGAAAATTCAGAGAGAGTATTAGAGTGTGTCTTTTTACAAATACTTTCACTTTCAAAATAATTCTCTAAAGGATCTGAAGAATTAGCCTAGTAAAATATTCATGAACAAGTTTATCGATTGAATCCACTTCATGTACTTCAACATCTCTTACAGGTTACTTACAAACATTAAACATGTTTAGTTCCAAAGTCATATTTCAAAAAGATAACTTCAAAATACCATTCCTACAATTAATCAAAGCATTTGAAGTTACAAGAAAAGAAGACCCAAAATGATAAAAATCTGTGTATGTGTATGTGCAACAGGCTTTGTCTCCAAAACAATGAAATCCCCTGGAAAGTAAAACTTATCAATTTGTACCAACACATCTTCTACTACTCTATTCGGAACTTTAATCGAATGGTCAGCTAGTTGTAGTACAACATAAATTATTTTAAATTCTCCCAAAACTCAACTGTTCATACACTGAGAAAGGTAGAATATTTACACTAGCACTAAGATCAAGCAAAGCACGCTCTGTTCTAGTGTTTTCTATGGTACATGAAATAGTTGGACAACTTGGATCTTTCTACTTGGGTGGAGTGAATTGTTGAATGATTGAACTAATATTTTCAGTTAAAAATTCCTTCTTTTGTACATGATTTTTTCTTTTGATTGTACACAAATCTTTTAAAAATTTTCCATAAGAAGGAACATGTTTGATTGAATAGAACAATGGAATATTAATCTTGACTTGTTGAAAAAGTTCAAAGATTTCAGAATTTGAGTTCAATTTCTGAGTTGGTTGCAATCTTTGAGGAAAGGGTGCTGGAGGTGAATATTTTTCTATTTCATCATTTTCACACTTACCTTCATTAAATTTACCTACATTGTCAACACTATTTTCATTCTTAATTCCTGAAGATGGATTAGAAACTATCTCCTTGGGATGAATAGTCTTGTCAACAACTTTTCCACTTCGAAGAGTTGTGACCAAATTAGTCTCCTTGACTGAATTTTTACCTGAAGAAGAAATATGACACTGAGAGAAGGATTAGGTTGAGGTTGAGCTGGAAATTTACCTTTTTCCTGAGTGAGAAAAGAGGCGGTTAATGTTGAAAATATATTTTTGATCTCATTGATGGCTTGTGAAGTTTGATTATTTATGTTTGTTTGTTCATGCATAAATGCTTGCAAAGTATCAAGGATTTTGTATGTGGAACTGGATAAGAAGAAAAGTTTGATGGCTTTTGTGAATGCAGTGGTTGGGCACGATTATCATCTCGCTAACTAAAGTTGGGATGATTTCTCCATTGTGGATGGTAAGTTTTGGAATATGGAGAATGGAAAGGCTTTTTGAATGTGTTCATGAAATTTGCTTCTACTGAAATATTTGGACATTCATTGGTGGAGTGCCCCATAAATTCATAATTGCTACAAACTTCTTCCTCTTGCACAAATTTGATTTCCTTTACTTTTTTAAGTTCTATGGCTTCAACTTTTCTTGTTAAACTAGCAATCCTAGCATTTCGATCATCTTCATGATTAAGGTAACATTTTTTTTATTACTATTAGCAAGATTAGATCTAATAGAACCTTCGAAAGTATTAACACTATGCCGTGATTGATAGGTTTATGTCAAATGGTGTAGATATTATAGGGCTTCATCAGGTTCTTTTTCAAGAAACCTTCATAAAAGAAACTGATTAAGCGCTATTTTTCAAAATCATGATATGAGCATGAATTCAACAAATCTTTAAATCTTTCCCAACATTGAAAGAAAGCTTCATTAGAATTTTGAGAGAAGTTTTGGATTTGTCTTTTCAAAGCATTAGTTTTATGAGTTGGAAAGAACTTTTTCAAAAAATTAGCTTGCATTTCTCACTAAGTGCTAATTGATCTAGATTTTAAAGAATTAAGCCAAGTTTTTGCTTTATCTTTTAAAGAAAAAAGAAATAATTTAAGCTTAACAATCTAATTTATACAAGTTTGATCATCAAAAGTGGAACATACTTCATCAAATTTTTTCAGCTGCAAGGCTTTCAGAGCCTAAACCATGGAAATTAAGAAGTAAAGGGATCATACCTTGCTTGAATCGAAAGTTATTTTCCTTGGAAGGAAAAATGAAATAAAAATGAGAAGAATTTTGAGGAGGTTGTAAGTAATAATGCATGGTACACACCTGTTGATTCTCATTTTCATCTTGGACACTTTCATTTTCGGCCATGGTGGAAGTGTGTGGAGGTGACTCAAATAAATTTTCAAATAAAATTTCAGAATTATTTCTAACTAAAATACCGAGAATTATGACTACGATACCATATGACCAAATAATCATAAAGAAAATAAAATACACAATATTTACAAAGAAAAAATATTTACAATCCTGAATACTTACCTTGCTTTCCATGGCAATGGCGCCAAAAATATGCTACAACTTTAAGGTTGCAAACTCAAGTGTAGGTTGTGTCAAGTAATAAATATCTCGTGAGTCCGAGGTCGATTCACATGGAAGTTATTTGAAGATTTTAGGATTATATTTCAAAAAAAAGATAGGCTTTATGTGGTTTAGAATATATATAAAAAATAATAATTTATGCTATAACTTAAAAAACCAAAGTAATAAAAGTATTGAAGATTAATGATTTGCTATTGAGTTTTGGATAGAGGAACAATTATTTATTCTTTTTACCTCTTTTAATTATCACTATTGGAATCCATACATAATGAAGATTCCAATGGAAAAATATTATAAAATAGTTCATGCATTAAGGCAATCATGATATTATCTTACTATTTGCAAATTATCTCTTAACACCAACACTTGTTTATGGGATCAAGTATTTAAGCACACTTTTGTCTACAACAAATCAAAGTTTCATGTTAATGGTTGGTGTAGTAAAACCAAATGTCTAGCTAAATGATCCTAAATATTTGTTGTGCCATTAGTGATACATAAATCAAGAATCACAACAAAACAAGTAGGGTTTAGATAAAAAATTAAAATAATAATACAATACACTTAAATATTTTCTACATTCAGAAACATTATTCTTCCTCCATCAAGAGGTTCACCCTTTCTCCTTAGCTAAATAAAATTCAAAAAAAGACATAACTAAAATAGAAATGGCTAATAATAGAAGAGAAAATAGAGAATACATTTCTATTACTACTAAAAAACTTACATTACTACTCGAAAACTTAGTTTAAAGAAAGACAACAATACAATATTCTTTTCCACTCTACCCGCCACTCTTACAAGCTTAATATATGGACCATTTATAGTGCTTGGAGTATGCTAGAGACTAAACATATAATGGAGGTATGTTAGTTGTCAAGAGTTGGTAAATTGTTACACCAAATCCTCTAAATTTTCACCTGCCTAATTTAATTGAATTTTTAAGCCGGATACAGCCATATTCTGATGATGAGTAAAGAATAAAATTTGTACATCTTTCATTATTGATATATTTTAAATGTCATTTGTCCAATTTGGCTGCAGGATGATGGAGATATGGCAAATTATGAGATTATGTTTAAGAGCCATCTTTCAACATCAGTAACATATTTCAGCATGTTTGTTGACCATTTTGACACATCTTGTCTTCAGGAAACTTATTTATCTACTTCTTATGTATAACATATCCAAATTTCAGCCCAAATTCAATTTTAGTTTAACAGATATAACCTAATTAGTAAAATTGATCAGGATTGGGCTTAAGTTTAATACGAGTTTTTGGTGATCCATTTTTTACAACTACTTGTAATCCAACTTCTTTAATCTTTATAGTATGGGATGCAAAGTCTGCTTGAACTTGTAGATAAATGACCTATTTATCCATAGCCTCAAGAATTAACTCAAAACCATTTTGAAATCAAAAGTTACACAGTTTCTCTAAAACCTACACAAAAAAAGATAAAACTCTTTAATCTCATTTTTTTATGTTGATTTTCCATTTTATTCCTAAAACATAAAAATAATTTAATTGGGAGCTCTAATGATAATTTCAAAGTGACAATGATTATATAAATCCTAATTAATTGTACATTTCTAAATGTTAGTTGTCGAGATGAGCAAAATGATAGTCGGACTGATGACTATAAAGCAAGCACTTCTTGGGAGGCAACCTAAGCCCTTTTTCCTTTTTTGTTTGAATAATTTCTTAGTTAGTTTTTCAAGCATGTTCCATTTCTAGATTTAAACATGTTTAGCTTTCCTCTATTTAGTTTGTTGCTTTGTTTATGTTCTTGTTTCTACTTTTGTTGCTTTCGCCCATGTTCTCTCATTTTCCCTCTTCTTAGTTGCAAGTTCTCATCTCCTTGGTGGTGTGTAGATCCTCAATGATATCCAAAGCACACATGGTTGTGGATGTACTTCTAATTGAGAGAGAATAGTTCTTTTTCCCTTACGCTTTTTCTAGATTTAAACAGGACAATGTTTTATTTATGTTTGGGGGTGGGAACTATGTTTTTGTGAAAATTGAGTTGATTTTTTTATTTTTGTTGAAGCTTTTTTGTGTGTGAATTACATTGCTATAAGTTTAAGGTTAGTGTAGGTTGTGTCAATTAATAAATTTCTTGGGACTCCGAGGTCGATCTACAGGGAAGTTATTTTAAGTTTTTAGGATTATATTTCTTAAAAAAGGGCTTTATGTGGTTTAGAATATAAAGAAAAAAATACGCTATAACTAAGAAATTAAAGTAATAAAAGTATTGAGGATTAGAGATCCACTCTTAAGTTTTGAATAGAGGAATGGTTATTTATTCTTTTTATCTTTTTTAAATACCATAATTGAAATTCATACATAATGAAGGTTTCAATGGGAAGATGTTATCAAATAGCTCATGCAAAAGATAATCATGATATTGTCTTACTATTTACAAATTATCTGTTAACACCCATACTTGTTTATGGGATCAAGTATTTATGCACACCTTTGTCTACAACAAATCAAGGTTTCACGTTAGCAGTCGGTGGGGTAGAACTGTACAATAAGCTAAATGAACCCAAATATTTGTTGTGCCATTGGAGATACATAAATCAAGAATCACCACAAAATGAGAAAGGTTTTAATGCCAACACTTATTTATGGGATCAAGTATTTATACACACCTTTGTCTATAATGAATCAAGGTTTCACATTAGCAGTCCGTGGGGTAGGAACCTAAGTATTTGTTGTACCATTGGAGAAACATAAATCAAGAATCACCACAAAACAAGGAGGGTTTCAATAAAAAATTAAAATAATAATACAACACACCTGAACATTGTGCACCTTTATAACCGTTCCTCTTCCTCCATCAAATGGTTCAACCTTTCTCGTCAGCTAAATAAAATTTTGAAAGATATAATAAAAGTAGAAAAGACTAAAATAGAAGAAAAATTAGAGAATACATTTCTATTACTACTAGAAAACTTAGCCTAAAGAAAGATTACTGCTACAACTTTAAGGTTGCAAACCCAAGTGCAGGTTGTAGTAAGTAATAAATTTCTCGTGAGTCCGAGGTCGATCCATAGGAAAGTTGTTTGAAGAATTCAAGTTTATATTTCTAAAAAGATGGAGTTTATGTGAATCAAAATATATGAACAATTAATGTATGATGTAACTAAAGAAAAATCAAACTAATAAAAGTACTGAGGATTAGGGATCCACTCTTGAGTTTTGGATAGAGAAATGGTTATTTATTCTTTTTACCTCTATTAATTGCCACAATTGGAATCCATACATAATGAAGGTTCCAATGGGAAGATATTATCATGTAACTCATGCAATAAGGTAATCATGATATTGTCTTACTATTGCAAATTATCTCTTAACGCCAACACTTATTTATGGGATCAAGCATTTATGTACTCCTTCGTTAACAACAAATCAAGGTTTCACATTAGCAGTCGGTGGGGTAAAACCGTACAATATGCTAAATGAACCCAAGTATTTGTTGTGCCATTGGAGATACATAAATCAAGAATCACCACAAAACAAGTAGGGTTTAGATCAAAAATAAAAATAATAATACAACATACTTAAACAATTTCTACCCTTATAACCATTTCTCTTCCTCCATCAAGAGATTCACCCTTTTTTCTCAGCAAAATGAAATTTAGAAAGACATAATAAAATTAACAAAGACTAAAAATATAAGAGAAACTAGAGAATGTATTTCTATTACTACTAGAAAACTTACAATACTAGAAAACATACAAACTAGATAACTTAGCCTAAAGAAACCCTTTTCCCCCCTCCTCTTACAAGCTTAATACATGTCCTATTTATAGTACTTGGAGTAAGTTAGAGGCCAAACAAATAATGGAGGGGTTAATCAAGTGGTATGCTAGTTTCCAAGAGTTGGTAAGTTGTTACACAAATTTCTCACCCACTAAATTGAATTACATTTTTAGGTCAGATACAGCCAGATTGTGAAGATATGTGAAGAATACAAATTGTAGATCTTTTAGCGTTGATATATTTTCATATATCTTTTGTCAAATTTGGCGGTCGGATGAAGGAGATATAGTTAAATTATCGAGTCATATCCAAGAGCCACCCTTTAACATCAGCAGCAACTTGCAGCCTATGGTTTTACTATTTTGACACATTTTTACACAATCTTGTCTTCAGAAAACTTGTTTATTTACCTCTTGGGTATAACATATCCGAATTTCATCCCAAAATAAATTTGGGCTCAAGATATATAACCGAATTGGTGAAATAAGTCAATACTGGGCTGAACTCTGATCCGAATTTTGGTGATCCATTTTGTACAACTATTTGGACGAATTTTCTGCTATCATCAAAACTGAATTGGGCTGAACTTCCAACATAAAAGTTCTACCTCTATCTCTTGACTTTCAAATGAAACAAGCTTCAGGTCCATAGAGCTTTTGATCATGAAGTTATGCTCAAATTACTAAAACTGCACAAGTGTGGAAACATGCTTCCATTTATTCCCTAACACAAAACATTAATAAAACAAGAATATTAACAAGAATAAAGCAAGAAAAGTATAAAGGATTTGATACAAAAATATATCAAAATGTGCACTTATCAATTACAAAAAAACTTTCTTTCCCTTTCTAAGGGTTTTTATGTGTTTTGAATTCCATCCAAGAGCCCCTATTTATAGTGGAAGAGTGCCTAAATTGGCATCTCCAAATTTACTCTCAATGCACTCTAAATTAACTTCAAATGTGTTCTAAATTCACAGGTTCTTTTCAGATCAGAATTTTTTCACATATTTTTTTTCCATGTAATTAGTTGTATTTGGAAAAGTGATCAGGACGAAATTTATAGATTTGTCTGTTATCTTCATTTTTCAACTTGAATCATCTAATTCCAACCATTAAGGAGAAAGTTATGCTTGATTTAAGGAGATGTGTTAGTTTTGATAGATCTTTCCCAATGGATACACTTGAGATAATTTTCTACTATAATCAAGGCTGAATTAGGCTGAACTTCCAACAACAAAGTTGTAGTTCTATCTCTTGAATTTTAAATGAAATAAGACTCAGGTCCATAGGGCTTTTTAGCCTAGAGATATGCTCAAAATACAAAAACTACATAAGTTTGGAAACATGCTTATTTTGAATTTAATGCAAGCCCAATAATCACTTGCAAAGTCCATGTGATTTTTTTTGCATATATTTTGATCTACACATGATGGACTTAGGAAAAAATGACCATTTTCTTCTAATTGTGATGCTTCTTTGATCCAATGAAATATTATCTCCCAACTTGCTCACGAAACGTGTTGTCTTCTTTGGTTTTATTTTGACTCTTTTCTATCTCTTTTTGTTCATTGATTCCCTATTACAAAACATTAATAAAATCATAATACTAACAAGAATAAACCAAGGAAAGTATAAAGGATTTGATACAAAAATATATCAAAATATGCACTTATTATATATATCTTGTGTGATGAAAGTCTGAGAGTAAGCATGTTTTTGTTGACAAACTTGAGTAGGCACACATTTGGGATTTTATTTATCTTGATGACCGATAGCCTATGATGAAACTTAATTGATATTATATAGATTCTAGAGGAAAAAAATATTGCTAGTCTTGTAACATGGTGATTCTTGTGTGTATTTGATCTTTGTTATGAATGATGAATTTTCATTGAGCACGTTGTGTCGAAATATTATAAATTGTGTGCTACTTGGTGTTGGATTTTGCTACTAATGAGTCATATTGGTCATTTTGTGGTATTCTAGAACTTGATTGATTACCCTTTGAGGCGAAATCCTAGATAACTAGCAATTTTGGAAATGATTTAGGCTATCTTTAACTCGTTTGAGCCTTTCAAGCCTATCATGAGTGATAAGTGCATATTTTTGACATATTTTTATATCAAATCTTTTATACTTTCCTTGCTTTATTTTTTTTAATATTATAGTTTTATTAATATCTTGTGATAGGAAATCAATGAACAAGAAGAGAGAAAAAAGAACCCAAATAAAATCAAAGAAGACAACATATTTCGTCAGCAAGTTGGGAGATAATATTTCATTAGATTAAAGAAGAATCACAATTAGAAGAAAAGGGCCATTTTTGCCTAAGTTCATCATGTGTAGATCAAAATATATGCAAAAAATCACTTAGACTTTGCAAGTGATTGTTGGAATTGCATTAAATTCAAAATAAGCATGTTTCCATACTTGTGCAGTTTTTGTATTTTGGACAAAATTCCATGTTCAAAATCCCTATGGACCTAAATCTTACTTCATTTGAAATCCAAGAGATAGAACCACGATGTTTCTGTTGAAAGCTCAGCCTAATTCAACTTTGATTATAACAAAAAATTTATCCAAGTGTGTGTATTGAAATGATCCATCTATGCTGACACATTTCCTTAAATCAAGCATAACTTAGTAGTTGGAATTAGGTGATTCAAGTTGGAAAATGAAGCTAACAGGCAAATCTACAACTTTCATTTTAATCACGTTTTTTTAAATCAACTAATTGCATGGCGAAAAATGTATGACAAAATTTGAATCTGAAAAGGACATGTGAATTTAGTGCACATTTGAAGTTAATTTGGAGTAACTTTGAAGATGCCAATTTAGGCACTCTTCTACTATAAATAGGGGCTCTTGGATGGCATTCAGGACACACAAAACCCCTTAGAGGGGAAAGAAAGTTTTATTATTGTCTTTCTTTAGGCTAGATTTCTAATAGTAATGTAAGTTTTCTAGTTGTAATAGAAATATATTCTCTAGTTTCTCTTCTTTTTTTAGTGTTTTCTACTTTCATTATATCTTTCTAAATTTCATTTAGTTGAGGAAGAAGGGTGAACCTCTTGATGGAGGATGAGAAACAGTTATATAGGTGCATAATGTTTAGGTGTGTTGTATTATTGTTTTAATTTTTGATTAAAAACCTCATGTTTTGTAATGATTCTTGATTTATGATCACCAATGGCACAACAAATACTTGGATTCATTTAACTTATTATACAGTTCTACTATACCGACTACTGACGTGAAACCTTGATTTATTATAGACAAAGTTGTGCATAAATACTTGATCCATAAACAAGTGTTGGTTGCAAACAGTAAGATAATATCATGATTACCTTTATGCATGAGCTATTTGATAATATATTCCATTGAAACCTTCATTATATATGGATTCTAATAGTGACCTTTAAAATAGGCAAAAAGAATAAATAATCGTTCCTCTATCCAAAACTCAAACAATACTATGGATCTCTAATCCTTAGTACTTTTATTACTTTGATTTCTTAGTTATAACATAATTTTTTCTTTATAATCTAAACCACATTTAGCCCATCTTTTAAGAAATATAAATCCAAAAACTTCAAACAACTTCCTTGTGGATCGATCTCGGACTCCCGAGAGATTTATTACTTGACACAACCTATACTTGAGTTTACAACCTTAAAGTTGTAGCAATAAGTACATATCTATCACTAGTCACCCCATTATGTCTTAATGAAAAGAATAACATATGCAAAGTATATGATTACCACCATTCAACTTCATTTGATGTAAGCTCATTACCTCCACCTTGTGCAACCTGAAACACCATAACTTGTCCCTAAGAGAGCTTACTGTGTGAGATATTGTGCACTTTTTATGAGGGTACATGAAAGGAAAAATAAGGGTGTATAAGCAATTGATGCAAGTAAGGAAGACATTACAACCCAATTCAACATAAAAGAAATAAGTTTGGGGGTTGTTAAGGAATGAAGAAAAAAAATGAAGGAAAAGGAGATAGAAAGAAAAGAAAACAAAAAGAAAAAGAAAAAAATGTGTACAACATAAAAAAATATATATGAAGCAAAAAAAACATGATGAGAAACATAAATCCCAAAAAGGCAAAAGTGGGGAAGAAAGAAGAAAGGAGGAGAGTAAAGATGTTGAAGTGAAAAAATACTTAGTTCTCTTATTTTGTGTTATCCTTAGCCTTTCTTGGCAGCTAAAACTTAGGCCTTACGTTACAAGCTTATTAAAGTTCTATTGATCTAAGTTTGTGTGGTATCTACATTAGTAGAGAAGGTGTATGAAAATCATGCCTATGGAGCACCAAAATAATTCCTTGCTTCGATCAAATAGGTTATTTGTTGTGAAATTCATACTCAAAATACATGCATGACACTTAAACTTGACACTCCACACACACACACACATATTTTGAATTCGTGACAGGATTCAAGAAACATAAGTTTTGTAGTGTCATTTGACTAACGTTTTGACTAACCTTTGGATAAATGTAGAATAAAGGTTAACAAGGTACTTGAATAGGTTGATCAAATTAAGAGCCTATGATTGTTTGATTTTGAGTTTTGCTCAAGGACAAGTGAAAGGTAAGTTTGGGGGTAATTGATAGACTCATAATATGTGACATTTCCAACACTCCATGAGCACAATTGCACATGTTTTTGCTATATAATCTATACAATTATGCCTTATTTTGTATATATTTTTTGTGGATGGACTAAGAATGAAGAATAGAGTGAAAACATGGTGACATGTCTAAGTTTGGAGAAAAATGATCTCACGCCGCGACACTAAGGAAGTGGCTCTGCGGAACTGGAGGGAAAAATGCATAGTAGCTGAAGATTGTTTGGCGTCGTGTCACCCTCCAAAGTGGCATTGCGGATCCTACAAAACAAAACCTCGCATCGCGACCCTCCTGGGTCATGCTGTAATGCGAAAGTAAAAAAATTAGCAGTAAGTAGCCATTTTTTGGAGCGCCGCGGTGCTTGATCGCCATGCCATAGTGCCTGATCTCCAAGCTATGATGCGAATGGTCTAGAATTGAAAAACATTATGTACATATTTTGAGGGACAAGTGGCAATCCAAGCCATATCATGGAATCTTTCTTGTTATATACCACTACACCCTCACACACCATTTGACATTCTATTAGACACTCTATGTACACAATTACGTCACACAAAGGAGAGATACACATATGTTTACACATAATTTCTTGTGCAACACACATGTGATAATATATAATATACAATTAACACATCATACAACGCACAATTCATCACATACACACACTACACAACATAATCTACACATATTTTTGTCTCCATTAAAATACCTATTCTCCCATACAACTCCATACACTACATCAAGAACACACACACCCATTATCAAGGAGCTTGGGATTTGATGACAAGAGGAGAAAGAGCTTCATTGGGCATTGAAGATTTTGAATAAGAAGTGAAAAATCACTTAGTGGTTGTAATCTTCTACTTTAATTTCCTCTTTCATTTTACTTAGTTTAGAGAAATTTGTAAGAATCATGATGTTGGCAAGCATATGGTGCTTATTTAATTTCAATATGAACTAAACCACTTTTGTCAAGGTTTGGAAAGCTATATTAGAGGAGTTATGGGTTGATGCTTATATTGTGATTGGAATGTTACTTTTATTGTGATGAGCATATACTATGTTTTTAATGCTTCTTGAGACTTGGCTAATTTCAAGTTGATTTTAATTATTGCAATTAAGATCGAAAGATGTGATTATAGCAATAGATAGGGTAGTATATGCCACAGATCGACCCTTATACGGATATTGGTACGTGCGGTAGTCATAGGTGTGAAAATCAAAAGCTAGTGGAATTCATAAAGCTTATGGCACTCTTAGAGGGATGACCTATAGCTAGAGACGTCATCGATGGCCTACTAGGGATAGATTTGCTTTGAGTCGAGAGAGAGAACTAATTACATTAGGAAGACCTAGTATCACACAACTCACATCATTCCTAATCACAATTGAACTAGTTTCATAACCACATAGGATGACTAACCATGCCTTGATTCTTCTTAGTATTGAATTCAATCTATAAATTTGGTAGTTGTTGCATCTTAATTCAATCACCACTATGATCATTAGGACAAATATAGAATATGTAATCTATATTTAGTAGTTACACACGCACTCCCAAGGAATACTCTACTGCACTCACTCCTTATTACTTGTTAACACCATGCACTTGCATTTTTGTTAACACCATTTTGGGGTCACCAGAAAGTAATGGCACAACTAGTTTGTTTGATATATGTATTTTGAGCTTTCTTATTAAAAATTGTAGAAAAAAAGAAACACAAGAGTAATAAGAAGTTTGATAGTTTTTGTGGTATTTTTGGATGAAATATGTATATTTTTCATCATATGTGTATATATTTACACTAATTTCTATCTCAATGAGACTTCCAATCCTTATGGGATTCCCCCTCAAAAAGGTAGTTTCCTTGTACATAATGGACTCTATGGATAATATCTTATACTTATCTAACTATCTTATTTTCTTCTCCCTCTAGAATTGGAATTTTCCATCTTTCAATTTCTAGTGGGCCTTGATTGCAACAAGCCCATATCCGTTAGACCTAGGTTTAAAATTAATTAAGCTCCAGTCAATTAATTAATTTAATCTGTCATACTAATCAATTAAGGCCTATTTAATTAATTGATCCCATAAATTAATTCATTTAATCTAATATATTAGTTAATTAATTAATCCAATTAATTAATTAATTAGTACAATTGAGCTTCCCTAATTGATCCCAAATTATTCTAATACTTGAATTAATTGAAGCCTAATAAATTAATTAATCATAATTAATTAACTTTTCAATAATTGAATTACTACCCTTAGCAAGAAATGGACTTGCCCAAGTTTGTGTTTGATCTCTTAGGTTCACCAATAAGCTAGTAGTGTGCTCACGACTCTTGTGACTTAATTAAACAATCACAATTATTTTGATTAATTAATTTTAATCCTCTTAGAATTAACCTCTTCATTCTAACAAATCCACCAATCATGGTTAGCGTCTAACAACACCACATGAAAATCCAAATATAGGTAAGCAACAAAGCTTTCTAATTATGAGTATCATGCAAGCAAGGTCCTTCCATCAACTAATCTCCCGATTTAGCCTAGGGCAAGGATTATTAAATGAAATGTAAATAACTCGATAAGTATTGTTCATTCCTAGTTATGACTCAACAATGATATAGAAAATCCTTTTCTAACTTTCATCGAATCTTGGGCAAGGACTTTCGAATCAAGAACTAAGAAAAATATAGGAGATTTTCCTATTCTTCTAAATAGGTGATGATCCTCAGTTGACCACTCACTAACCTCCATAAATAATTAAATTGCACCCCAAAACTCCCCTCGTGATTAATTTATAATCAAAGAATAAATCAAAGTAAAACCAATTATGCACAAGATAACTATGAATTACCATAATGGCTCAATACTAAAGATAAATCTTGCTCTATCGTAATATTTCTTATTCGATAATATTTTATTTCTAATTAGGAATTTTAAGGCAAGGATGTTTAGTGTACTTATTTTCAAATAAGCACCCACTTACATGCACTAGTATCTCTTCACCAATATCCATAAAACATGATAGTCTTCTTGTGAGCATGCATTACATGTGCAAGTTTTCTTGAATTATTGTTATCACATATCAATTATTCTCAACTTGGAATGATTTATGATCAAAGTCATAGAGGCATATTTCATGATGCAATAATATATGTGACCATACTCTGTAGCTATGTTTGAATTGTGGCCTTATTTTAAATTTAATAAAAATAAATAAAGACAAAGAAAAGTTTCTATTCTGATTCGCTCATTTCACTACTTCAACATAATATTGGCTCACTACGTGTTTGAATCTTTGATGAGATCTTTGCTTCTTTGCTTGCATAGTGGAATCGTTATTATCACATTATGCTGATATCCTCAATGGTGGAATTTGATGTTGTCTCTTGCTTGGAACTCTTCCAGGTTACCACACCATCATTTAGGGTGAATACGAGTCCGGACATAGATTTTGAGTCATCTATCACACTGAAAATGAGAATTGGTGAAGAATTCTAGTTTCAATAATCTATTATCTTGTATATCAAGAACACATCCTTAGTTCTTTATAAGTACTTAATATCAACTTCACGGGTTTCTAGTACTCTCTACTTGAATTAGATTTGCTCGTGATACTTAGAGCACACTATATTTGAAGAAAATCTGATTTGTTTCTTTCCCTATCAAATCGAGCACAACGATAAAGTGTGGTAGCATGTAGAACAAAAGATTTTCAGAAAATTATTCTGGTTTCTATTTCATTCTAAAAAAAATTACAATTATACAAAGAGTATTTTGAAAAAAAACTAATAGAAAAATACCCTTCTTTTTTGTGATGCTTTCAAAATCTACAAGTCTTCCAATGCAAGCCCTGTTCTAATTGATTCAGACACCACAAGGCTTCTAATCCAAGCCTCTACACCAATGGGAATGAGTGGGAGCTCACAACACCAAATTAAAATATAATGTATATTTACCTTATGATATTTTCAACTCATGAAATCGCAAGACTGCTCTTAGAAGAGGGGAAGAAAATATTCAACAAAACTTAGGAGAAGAGAAGCATAAAAAAAAGGTAGTCCCCAATAGAGAGGTGGTGATCTTCTTTTATACTCATTGAATCCTTAGTTTTCTTTTCCTCTTCTATTTCTATATGGAAGATAACTATATTTGTTAGGAAAGTAATCTTATTCTTCCATTTTGTAATTATCTAGATTCATAATTCTAGATATTAACATAAATATCAAAATAAATATCTTATTTTTATTTATTTCTTAATGCAGAATATTTTAATAATATCACATATTCCCCAGTTATCTTGATATTTACATTCCACGCCTAGTCTAGGAAACAATTTCCTAGAAATATAAGTATAATATAATTTGTGGCATAAAATCTATTATAGTGTTTAAAAAGGTGGATTGGGGACCTATGTACCTTTAATTATAATAAATTTAGATAATTAATTAAAATCTTTAATTAATCCATCTAATTTACTAATTTCAAGGTTATGAGTAGTCGGTCGATATAGTCATTGCATATGGTTTGACCCTCTATATACGATTCATAATTAGAGCTAGGTTTTTCATTGACCTCTCCAATTATCTCTTCATCTCTGTCTACTATTAATTCACTAATGGAAAGTTAATTTATAACCCAGTTACAAATTGAACGCTCACACAATTCAGTTCTAGAATTAATTAATCCTGGGAACCATCTTTTTACTTCTCACAGGAAAGTATGGATTCCGTGTCTATAAGTTACATTCTCAGCTACCTACCCCAATATGATCCCAAAATGCAAGTGTTTAGGAATGCTAGCTAACAAACCATTAACGAGCAAATCAAACATCGCACTTAAATAAATAGGGGTATATAATAACTCAAGATCAAGATCAATCTATTTATGATCATCTATTGTTGTTATTAGACTTTTCAAAAAGTAACAGAATTCATGTGAAAATTCAAATTACATTTGGTCTACTCCTTTATAATCAGATTATATAAAGTACCTCCATTATGATGTTAATACATCAATAATCTAAATATGATTTAATTAATTGACCACACTAATAATGATTTAATTGAAGATCCCAACTTTAGTTAATTTCATTATGGACCAATTTAGTTTGTTATCCATTATCTTGATCCTCTCGTATATAATGCTTATATACTAAGGTCATGGTCACATTAATATGCACAAAATCAAACATATATTATTTTGTTAATTCAATAAATAATTTAATAATAACTGCTTTTAGAGCACTATCCCTAACAAGCATGACATCAGCCCTCTTACATAGTATAGCATATATTATGTTTCCAATCACGTATGCATAATTTATGTGAGTCATTCTTTCAATTTCATCTGAAGTCTTTAGAGATGTAGAATTTGAAAGAGAAATCTCATAGCTCATTGGCAAGAATCTCCTTTTGGATCCTTCCTATCTAAACCTCTTTAGCATTTTATCTGTATATGGATTGGAGCAACCCAAACATCCTTCATGATCTATCTCTATAGATCTTGATCCCCAATACCTAAGATGCTTCTCACAAATGCTACATGGAGAATTGCGTAAACAATCATATTTTAGTTGAATGCAATACTCCTAAAATATTCCCAATGAGTAGGATGTCATCAACAAAAAGCACAAGAAAAGTGATCGCACTACCACTGAATTTGTTATTCACACATGGCTAATTCGCATACTTGAGGAAACCAAATATTTTAATTAACTTATCAAATTGATGTTCCAGCTTCAGGAAGCTTGTTTGAGTCGATAGTGGATCTCTGAAGCTTGCAAATCTTGTACTTGTTTTTTTTGGATGTGAAGTTCTCTTACTGGTTTGTGTAGATGTTTTTCGCAGTTTTTCTATTAATGAAAGCAGTCTTCAGATCCATTTGCCAAATCTCACAATCATAAGATGTAGATATGGCCAGCAAAATCCTTATAGATTTGTGCATCACCATTGTTGAAAAAGTTTTTTTGTAGTTAACACCTTGCCTTTTAGCGTAACCTTTTGCCACCAATTTTGTTTTGTAGCTCACTACTTCCCCATCTATTCCAAGCTTTCACTTATACACCAACTTGCTGTCGATGGGTATAATACCCTCCGGTAGATCCACCAAAGTCCACAACTTGTTGGAGTACATAGAGCCCATATTGAATTGCATGGCATCTTGCTACTTTCCTAAATTATTGTTAGATATTGCCACTTTGTAATTCCTTAAATCAACATCCAAAGGGAGGTCGTCTTATTACCATCAAGCAAAAAGCCATATCTCTTAGGCAGCCTTGGGACCCTTTTAAATCTTCTCAGAGGTAGTGTACTTGAAGTTTGAGTGACGGGTTGTGGCACCATTTTTTTCTAATGGGACATTTTGTGGTTCTTGAATATTTTTAATTTCCATGACTTCATCATTTCTATCTAACGGAAATTCCTTCTCCAAGAAGGTGGCATACCTCAAAACAAACATTTTTTTGTTCTGCTAGTCATAAAACTAGTGTCCAAAAAATTTATTTGGACACCCCTAAACTTGCATAAGATGGATCTTGCATCCAAATATCTCCCAAGCACTACTTCATTTAAGTAGGACACCTCAATACCCTAAGGTATTTGTGTTTTGCCATACCACATCTTATATAGTACTTAAAACACCAACTTAGAAAGTACTCTATTTAATCGATGTGCTATGGATTCTAAGGCATATCTAAGGATTAAGGTAAGAAGTCCATTGAAGCTCATTATGGGTCAAATTATATCCAATAAGGTTCAATTTATTCGTTCGGATACCCCATTCAATTGAGTCATGCTAGGCAGAGTCCAAGAATAAGAGAATATCATTCTCTTTAAGATAAACAAGGAATTTACCACCTCTATTGGATCAAAGACCTTAGTACTTCAACTAGTTTCATTATCTACTTCATGTCTAAATTTTTTTTGAACAGGCTTAAAACTTGTATCTCATTTTATACACATTCTTGTACCTATGATAAACATCGATAAAATTAATGAAGTAATAACATTCCTTCTCTCGCACTAATACTTAGTGGAGCACTAATATCCATATAGATCAAATTCATTGAATGAGATGATACTCTACTTATCCAAAAAATGGAGATCTGGCCATTCTTCTTTTAAGACAAAATCACAAGTTGGCATTTCGTACGATTCCGTGAGGTTAAGCAATTGCTCAACCACTATCTTGTTCTTTATTTCTTTTGAAATATCTAAATCATACGTGCCACAAATATGTGTCATTTTGATTATCTAGTTTACCTTTGGTACTTATTGAATTTGGCATGAAATTTTGGGATTTAATAGTATATAAATCATTTTTCATTGCACCAACATGAATTAAAGAAATATCTTTAAAAATGAAAAACTTCCATTCTTTATTGAAAATTCAAAACCCTATCTATCTAAAACAAAAATATTGATACTACTAACATAAAGGTAATTATTTAAAACTGTTCTTACATCACCTAACACTAAGTGGATGATCCCTATGGCTAATGTAGCAACCTTTGCTCCATTCCCCAACCTCAAATTCTTCTCTCCTTTATTTAGCTCACTACTTCTTATCATCACCTCCATGTTATTGCATAGATGTGAACCACAACTGGTATCAAATACCATGACTTGCTGCAAAGGTGGCACTTATCATCAGGATTAGCATTTAGCTTCTTGGCTCCATATTTACCCTTCAATATTTTTCTCTTGAGAAGACCTTCCCTTTATTCGACATCTTAGTCTCAAATTAGGATAATGAGCTAATAAGAAGAATATGCTTCTCTCTGTTATGGTGGATTCGACTATCTTCAACATGTTGACCTGCATAGAAGGTCGATCCACATCTTATACATGTTAAGTAAAAAATAAGTTAGTTAAAAGATTGCACGATGAGATCCACATAGATTTCATTGTCCATTATGATATCTTCAGTCCATGTTCATGAATAGAAGATCCCTCCATCATATGGGTGTAGAAAAGCGCCTTTGAGACTTGATACCTCGCTTGCCTACTATGCTCCATTTACAAACTCATATAAATGGAGGAGAATTTTGGTAGCATGTTCTATATATCCGTATTGATTTTATAAGTCATTTGATAACGATGCTAGCATGCAACTGAATTACTAAACACCTACATACATGCACCATTATCCCTATACAAATGTACATGAAATGAGACATTCTCCTTGTGAGCATGCATCATATATACAAATCTTGTTGTGAGCATGCATCATATATACAAGTGTTGTTGAATCATTGATGTCCTACATTAATGATTCTCAAATTGGAATGATTTAATATCAAAGTTATAAACGAATATTTCATGATCACCATCATATACGTGACCATGCCCATAATTATGTATCATTTGGGTACTTTATGTAAATTTAATAAAAATAAATAAATATGAGAAATGCTTAATTTGATGATGAAAAGGAATGATTATTACAAAAGCACAAAAGTGGCCATTCAAATTGGCTTGTCAGGCAATACTGTAACAAGTTTTGCTTCACTCTTCTTTCCATTTTAAATTTATAAGTTTTGTCTCTCTCATTGATCAATCTTGATATCCCTCTCCTAGGCCAATATTATGATGACTTTAAGTACCATCTCTTTATTTATGTATTATTTGTCTAGAGAGGTAAGTTCGTTGGTCAGGTTAGTGAACTTCTATTGTATCTCATCCAATGATTCTTGAGGGTTCATCTTAGAATTTTTGAATTTCTTATTGGGTTCGTATGTCTCGAGATAGTTATGCAACAAAATATTTAAAAAATTAAAGCATGCATATCAAATTTAAACATGCATATCCTAGGTAACGATACGATTGATTTATTTATGTTTTTTATTACTCGCTCTAAATTAAAATGAAAGTTTTGCAAATTATAACTGAGATTGCACTCTTGTTGATGAAGGGATTGAAACGATTCAAATCATTAGGCTCAATATAGAAATCGTTACGCTAGGGCTCCAAGCGTAACCCCTTTACGAGTATTAACACCTTGAGCAAATCCATGAGTGTTGAATTCTTGATAGAAAATTCCAACTCCCTTTTCTAATCTAGAAATTTAGAGGGTGAAATTTAATTCTTAAATCAATTTGTGATAGAAAAATTAAATTGATCAAATAAAAGGATGGAACATTTTGACAGAAGAAAGAGAATAAGCAATAAAGATGAAGGGGCAGTTTTTTGTACTAAGGGGCCCCAATTTTTAGAGCTTCAATGCTTATGATTTTCAGCCCTTATAAGTGTGTATATATACACGTACTTTGTTATGCCCTAATCCAATTAGAAATAAATTCCTTCCATCTCTATCTTGTGTCTTTTTTTCCATCCAAGACTAAGAATCTTTGACTTGCTCACAAGGCTCCTAATAGGTATCTCCTATAAGCCTTTTAACTTGGGCTTGGACTTTAATTTATTTAATCTAGTCCATTTAATTAATCCACATCAATTAGAAAAACCCAATTAAATTATTGAATCCAATTAATTAATTAATTAATTTTTAAGCCATCTAATCAGGCCTAATTAAATATTTGTATTATTTAATTAAATAAATTTATTTAACTTTTTAAATTAATCTATGCCTTAACTTCTCATGAGCCCCTAATCTTACTTGATCCAATTAAAAAATCTTATTATTTAATTATAATTTAACTCTATAATTTTAGTTTTACACAAATTAATCTCCAATAATTAATTTAATCCAACTCCTTGGATTATCATTTAGATTAGAAGTGGACTTCTTCTATTTGTGTGTGACCCCTTAGCTTCAAAACTAAGCTAGTAGAGGGCTAGGAACTCTTGCAATAGGTGAATAAATTATTATATTCTGATTATGAGAAGCACCTACCAATGTATCATGACAACCTAGTTTTAGGTGAAACATAAAAAACTATTTCTTATTACGAGTATCATGCAAGTATGTTCCTTCCATCATTTATTCTATTGATTAAGTCTAGGGCAAGGATTATTAATTGAAACCCTATTGACTTAATAACTATGATTCTATTCCTTGTCATGTTGACTCCATAATGAATCTTTAGAAAACTCTTGTCTAATATTTATCCTTCATTGGCCAAGGTCTTTTGAGTCAATAACTATGAAAAAATTGAAGATTCATCTATTCTACTAGATAGGTGACATATTAGCCACTCATTAGCCTCAATTCATAAAAATGTTACACTTAATGTATTCCCCTTGTGATTGTAAAGTAATCAGGAAATATATTAAAGTGTAACATGTCGTGCACAATGTTATAGTGGTGCTTCAAGTCTAAAAACTAATTCTTGCACAATCATAACTAGATAATTTTCATTCAAGAAATGATATTTCCAATTGAGAATTTCCAAATAGGACTGTTTAGTGTACTTGTTCTCTAAAATGCACCTCCACATATGCATTAGTGTCCTTACGTGGATGCCTAAGGAGTGAGACATCCTCGTTTCGAGCATACATCATGTGCGGAAGTTTCTTGGGCTTATTGATTTCCCTTCTCAAAAACTCTTGACTTGAAACTAATTTAAGACCAAAGCTATAGAGACATATTTTATTATTGACATCATATACGCGACCATGCACTGTAGCTGAGTATGGTGTAGGAACTTTATCTAATTAATTAAAGACAACTAAAGATTAAGATGTGCCATTTTATTAATATACTTTGAATAAGATTATTTATTACCCTAGAGGCAACAACCTATGTATCTTAGGCTCATCTTCTCAAGATGTCCTTTGAATACCCTTTGTGCTAGGGGTTTGGTCAGTGGATCAACTATATTTCTGTTATGGCAACTCTTTCCACCTTGACATTGCCTCTACAATGGTGGTGGTATTGCACCATGATATGCTTAGATATTTGATGAAATCTTGGCTTCTTTGCTTGTCCAATCACCCAAATCAACAATAGTCGGAACTACGTCCAACCTTTAGATGAAGTTCATCATCCAAACAACTTCTTTTGTGCATCACATATAGCGATGTATTCAACCTCGGTGGTGGAATCTGCAGTTGTCTCCTACTTGGAACGCTTCCAACTAATCCCCCCACCATTTAGGGTGAATACGAATCTAAAAATCAACTTCAAATCGTTTACATCAGACTAAAAGCTAGAATTAGTGAAGCATCCTAGCATCAATTCTCCATAAACATAAACTAAGAAGACATCTTTAGTTCTTTGTCAGTACTTAAAGATTGTGTTACGGCTTTCTAGTGCTACTTATCTAGATAGAACTGATATCTACTCGTGACACATAGAGTATATGAGACATCAAGCCTACTACACTTAGGAGTTTTTAGGACATAGACTTAGAGAAAGAAATACCTTGACTTATCGGTAGAAATCCCCTCTTAGATTCCTCTATGCTAAAACATTTTATCATCTTATCAATGTACATGGATTGGGATCCTCTTATATCTATGTCTATAGATCTTTATCCCCAAAATGTAGGATGCTTCTCTCAAATTCTTTATAGAGAATTACATAGACAACCATGCCTTTTTCGACTATAGCATCCCTACATCATTCATAATGAGTAGGATGTCGTTAAACATAAAGCACAATAAATGTTACCGCACATGCACCAACGTTCTTATCCATACAAGGTTCATCTGGATTCTTGAGGAAACCAAACTATTTGATTGCCTTATCTATCTTCAGGAAGCTTGTTTAAGTACATAAATGGGCCTCTAAAGCTTGAAAATATTTGCCTCACTTCTTTTTGGATATGTAGCCCTCTGACTACTTTATGTAGATCTCTTCCTTAATATTCCCATTGAGGAAGACAGTCTTCATATCCATCTATCATATCTCAAAGTCATAATACACAAATATGACCAGCAAGATCTGAATGGATTTCAGCATTGCTACTAGTGAGAAGGTTTCCTCACAGTCAGTTTCTTGTTTTTGAGTATTACCCTGTGCAACCGATCATGCCTTATAGGTCGCTACCTCTCCAAATACTCCAAGTTTCTATTTATAGACTCATTTGCAACCAATAAGTACAATACCCTATGGTGGATCCACCAAGGTGAGTACATGGAGTCCATCTCAAATTACATAGTCTCTTGCCATCTTCCCGAGTCGATGTCAGACATCGCTTCCCATAGTTCCATGAATCATTATCTAAAGAAAATTCCTCCTTGTTGTTCTCTAACAAGAAGTCTTGCCTCTCTAGTTGCTTTGAGATCCTTTAGATCTTCTAAGAGGTTGTGTGTTTGAAGTGTTAGTTATTGTTGGTTCAAGCACCACTACCTCTTGTGGGACGTTTTATGGCTTTTGAATTTGTTTAAGCTATACAACCTCGCCCTCTATCCAATAGGAACTTCTTCTCTAAAAATGTGGCATTCCTCAAAATAAATACCTATTATTTTGAAGGGTAATAGAAATAGTATCCAATGGATTCGTTAGGATACTCCCACAAACTTGCATGATGGATCTCTTATCCAACTTATCTCCTACTTGCTACTTGATACCCTAAGGTATTTGTAAGAAGGTCTTGCCACACGACATCTCATATGATGTTATAGGTACTGACTTGGATGACACTCATATTAGAAATGCTTTTGTTTATAGAGCATAACACTAGAATGAAAGAGGAAGTCCAGTGAAACTCATTATGGACCGAATAATTTCTAACAGAGTTTGGTTCCTTCTCATTATGAGAGAATCTCATTCTCACTTAGATAATCAAGAAACTCCAAGACAATGTATTCTCTTTCTTGATCAGATTGAAGAACCTTGATTGTTAATCCAGTTTGTTTCTCCACTTCATGCCAAAAAATTTTGAGCCTTTCAAAGACTTCAAAATTGTATCTCAATACATATGCATACCCATACATTGAATGATCATCGATAAAGGTAATGAAGTAGTGGTAGTTTTTTCGAGCACTAAAATTTAGTGGACCACATATATCCATATGGATATTATCCAATAGATTTACAACACGCTCTACCTATCCAACAAATAGTGATTTGGTTATATTTCCCTAAGGCAATATTCATATGTTGGCGTTTCTTGCTCGTCCGTGAGGTCAAGTAATTATGTTTTCTTGTGAATTTTCTTTTCTTAGAGATATAACCTAATCACGCATACCACATGTATTTGGAACTATGATTATCTAATTTATGTTTAATTTGTTGAATGTGGAAGATGGAGTTCTGGGATGAAATAGTATAAAAATAATTTGCCAAAGTGCGACCATAAATTAAATAAGAACCTCTCAAGATAGAACAACTTCCATTCATTATTGAAAATAAAAAACTTCTCTATCTAACTAGAATAGATATAATATTCTTAATCAATTCATGTATGTAAAGGCAATTATTTAAATCTATCCTAACTCCACTACATAGTGCTAAGTGGACGGTCCTTATGGCTAATGCAACACCTCTTGCTTTATTCCCCAGCCTTAGGGTTGTCTCTTCTCTACTTAGCCTCTTGCTCCTTATCTTCACCTATAAATCATTGTAAAGATGAGAGCCACAACTAGTATCAAATTCCCAAAAAGCATTGTTAATCAAATGGTTAACTTCAAAGAAATACGTACCATAATTATTCTACGACTCACAAGGTACTCCTTACAATTCCTCTTCCAATGCCCTAGCTTGCCGCAATGGTGGAACTTACTTTGGCTTTGGAACCCTTCGTGATTCCATTAGAGGCCTTCATGCCCTTTTCCTTCGAAGAACCCTTCTTCTTTCCTTTCTTCGACTTCTTATTCTTAAATTGGGATAAAGAGCCAACTAGTATGATAGGTTTCTCCCTCTTCATGGTGGTCTGAGCCCCTTTACCATGTTGACTAGCTCAGGCTAGTCTCCATCTTATGCATGTTAAAATTCACCATGAAAGTATCAAATAAGTTATACAAAGAGAGTACAACATGATCATTGGAAAGTCCGTTATCCATAATGACTCCCAATAACTTAAGCCTTTCTATGATGCCGATCATCTTTAGCATATGTTCATAGACTAAAGAGCCCTCTATCATACGGGTTTGAAAAACGTCTTTTGAGACTTGATATCTCGCCTGCTTAGTATATTCACCATACAACTCTTACAAGTGATGGTGAATCTCTACAAGATGTGCCAGATTCTCATGTCACCTATGCAACTTGTTGGACATCGATGCTACCATATAGCATTAGGCTTGTAGATCATCGTTAATGTGCATGCAATGTTCTAGAAGCTCTTCTACAGTGACATCCACTGGTAGGGCCAGTAGTGGCACCACTTCGAGGACATAGAGCCTCTTTTTGAATTGTAAAATAATCCAAAAGTTCATTAGCCAGTTGACATAGTTAGGACAAGGGAGTTTGTTAGTGTTCATAATTAATGTAAGTTGATTTTTAGCCATATTGTAAATTATCTATAAAATTATGCGAGCTAGAAAATAAACATATATTCAAAATATATTTATTTATAATATGGTATGTTGATGTAGTATCACTTCATTTGATAGAACTCCTACAAATTCGAATTGCTAGGTTGGCTATTGCCTACTTCAAAGTGTTAGGGTGTTGGGGTTTACCCGATGAAGACCTTCCGATACTCAAGTCAGATTAGGAATAAAGAGAATAATCTAGAGAATTTGAGAGTTGTTAAATGCTTAATAAATTTTGTACCTTTTAGTTATAAAGACTGGGGGTTTTATAGGCATGCTTGGGGATCTTCATGGGCTTTGGCTTAAAGGATATAATGAGCTTAGCTTAAGCATTATAGGAAGTAGGCCAGGTTAAGCTAAGAAGGGCTTGACCTGCCTAGGTTACAGCACAATGTGACTTGACCTGGGGCGCCTCATGTTGAATGGTGCCATTGCCTTTGCTGGCTACTACTGCAATGAGCATCAGCCCAAGTCAAGTCAAGGGCTCGACTTATCTAGGTTGAGCATGGGATGGCTTGCCTTAGGGTTCTTTGAGTTGATTGGGATGCTTGACCTAGGGGATGCATATGTTCAGTAGATGCTAGCCTTGGCCCAAGTCGATTGAGTCGAAGGTAGTTTGACCTACTAGTCTCCACATGGGGTAGCCTCTCTCTTGGTGCCACTTATTGTTTCCCCGAGTCATTGGGGTTTTTTTCATAGTGCACCTCTTCTGGTTAGTAGTTTTGTTGACCCTAGGTACTTAGAAGGTGTTCCACCTAAGACCATCGAAGCCATTATGAATTTGCCCAATGTTTGAAAGGGAGTCTTGGGGTGAGGGGAGTCTGAGGATGCTTATTCCCCTTGAGATCATGCTGAGTCAAGAGTGGCATCTATCGTGCCCCTATACCAGTCAACGTTGTTGGGTTATGGAGATTGAGAGGTAGGATACTTTCTTGAAAACTAGAGACCTCAAAGTTAAACACAAGAAGCTTATGTTGCCTTCTTATTATAAGTTATTTCTTCCTTCTGTTGGTGATAATGTAACGAGTCCCCTAAGTGGACACTTCACTGAGTATGTTGCCCACTTCACTAGTGGTTTATCTATTTCACCTCTTCTCCTCATTGGTGATATTATTCGTAGTTTAGGCAACAACTTAGCTAGCTCACTTCTAATGCCTTATTATTCATTGTGGGCTTTTGCTACCAGTTAGATGGGCTTGGGCTCCCTATCACCTTAGATAGCTTTCATTCCTTGTTTATGGTGCGGAGAGTACCTAATGAGCCCTACTTCTACTTGTACCATCATACGAGATTTAGGTTCTCAGGAGTGTGTCCAGCTTCTTGGGGTCCTTGGAATGAGCAATTTTTCTATGATAAGGATGGGGATTAGGGGGTCCCAGGGTGTGGAGTAGTGCTCCTTTGGAGATGTATCTAAGTGAGGTTCACGACAATATTCAGCTTCAATGTAGAGGGATGGGATTATTTTAAACTTTACTTAAGTGCCTAGTCCATAATGATACCGTATGACTTAGCTTCTTTCTTTGCACGCTTAGTCTACTTAATATTTTTATTATTTCTATTACTTTTACTCACTGCTTATGTTTAATGCTTGGTTTGGTTTGCAGTGACAAATTTAGATTTCACCACTCTTTGTTCCCACAAATTTATGGATTTGGGATATTTACGCCCTCTATTTGGAATGTGGGCACCAACCAGCAGTAAGGGTGAGATAGAATAGCATGGTAGACCTGAGTTAGGCAGTGGTAGGACTTTTCCTCCCCCTTCCCCTCAGAAGGGTAATGAGCATAGGTCGTTATACCGTGATACTACGTATAGTGCTAGGGACCAGCATGTCGAGGTGCCAATATAGATCGGTTTGAAAAGGCTGCGTGACTTTTCTCTAGATTCTTTTTCCTATCCTAGGATAGAGAAGTGTTTTCGAATTATAGGGTGAATAGTGCCAAGGGTGGAGTCAATTTGGGATGCTCAGGATCACACTTTAGGCTGGAGGAAGACTCACAACGTGATAAGTCAGTATAATATCAATCACTTCAAAATGAAGTCTGATCATTCTATTGCCAAAGCCTTATCTAGAGACTTAGCCTGGGTAAGTCTTTATTGTCTCATTCATGCTTTTTAGTTATTTTGTTGTTTTAGTTTTAATGGGTTTGGAATTTTTTTTATTGTCTCTTATTGTAGTATCTTATCTTAGCCTCGATTCTCATCGAGCATGAGGAGAGTTATAAGGAGGCCTCCAACTCTCTTGAGGCTACCAAGAGAAGGGGCACTAAGAAGATAGCCTAGTTGAAAGAGGAGTTGACCGATGAGAAAAAAAAGTTGGGAGAGAAGAACTAATAATTGACTTTTGATTACAAAGTTCTAAAGGAGAATAATAAACGAGAGCAGTCCTTAGGGATGAATTTTTTGGCATTTGAGACTGGCAAAGCCTTGCTGCCAGTGTAATAGAAAAGATTGTCACTACTTATTAGTCTTTCTTCCTTTTGAGGAAGCTGCTATGCAGCGCATTTTGATCGTCTATGATGATATTGTGCATGATTGTAGGTGGAGGCAGCGGGAGTCCAGGTGAGTGTCTGAGGATATTGTGATGTTGTTGTACCCTACATCCATGAGGTAGAGGTAGATGCACTTATGGAAATTCCTCTCGATGAGCCAACTACAATAGTAGTTGATGATGAGGTTGTAGATATTATTGGCAGTGATGGTGGGATCATAGTCGAGACTATTAATGTTGCTACTCCCACCTAGCCTCATGTGGAGTATAGATATGCCAGGTTCTTTGGTTGTTGTTTCTCTTTTGATTAGATCAATGTTGTTAGGGCATAGGAGCTTTTGATGCTTTCTTGTAGAAGTAGTAGTAGTAGTAGTTAACTTCAACATTTCACATGAGACTTTAGCTCACTAAGTATTTGAGTATGGAACTCTTTTTGTTTATTGTGGTTATACAATGTGTGACTTGCTTTTTCTATCTATTATTTTAAGCGATAGTCATTGTTGTTTATACTTTATTGTTGTTACTCTGAAACTTGATCAAATTTAAAGTATTTTATCTCAAGGGGATCCCTTTTGGCCCATCTGGGGGTAGGCATAAGCTAACCTCATAGGATGGTGGGGTGTCCCGAGATGTGCTTTGCATTTGGCCTCGAGGGAAGTCAAGTTGTGGGATTTTGGGGTTCATCTGGCTAGGCTAATTGAATACCTTAAGAGAATCTTACTGGCCTTCGGGGTCAATGGCAGTATAAGCATTTAGGTACTTCAACGTAAATATATGCAAGGTAATATTGCCAAAAAGGAGAATTTTATTAAAACTTGTAAAAATGTAACAAGTAACTAGAGTTGAAGCCTCTTGGGGCTTAACAACATAAATTGAAATACTAAACTACTTAATGAAACTCAACGTAAACCCTCCATGGGCAAAAGTAAACTAAAGATTTACTAAAGGGAAATGAACTAAAAATTTTCTAAGTAACTTGAGTTCACACTACTGGTAAAATTTCTTCAGGTTGGCCATATTCTAAGTGTGAGGCACACTTCTCCCATCCAAATGTTAGAGTCGCTATGCTTTGTTGTTCACAATCTCTATCACCTTATAAGGGTCTTCCTACTTGTGATCGAGCTTTCCTAGTGGGTGTGAGACTTTTATCTTCCTCATCACCAAGTCTCCTACTTGAAAGGATTTCGGGTGCACATGGTGTTATACGCCCTTACCATCTTTGATCGGTACATCTCAGCCCCAGAAGAGACCTTCTCTTGGAGTTCTGCTATGAGGTTAAGATTTACTCGCAATGCATCATTATTATGATGTGGGAAGTTGTGCATCACCCCCCATGAAGGCTCCCTAATCTCTGGGGGGGCTATAGCTTCTAAGCCATAGGTGAGATTGAATGGAGACTCTTTAGTCGATACTTAAGGAGTCGTGTGGTATTCCCATAGTATACTTGGAAGCTCATCAACCCAAACTCCTTTGCTACACTAAGGTAAGTCTTAAGGTGTTATAGGATCATGCAGTTAGTGACCTTGATTTGGCCATTCGCTTGGAGTTGCCCACCAAGGTGAAGAATTGCTTGATGGAGAGGTTTTGGCACCACTCTCGAATATTGGCACCTTAGAACTGCATTCCATTATCTGACACGATAGGCTATGGTATGCGAATCGGTAAGTGACCTTTGTCCACAAGAACTTGATCATTTTTTTCTCTATGGTCTTGGCTAACAGTTCGGCATCCACCCATTTAGTAAAGTAATCGAAAACTATGATCAAGAACTTCGTTTGACTAGTGGAAGGAGAAAATGGCCAGACAAAGTACATCGCCCATTGAGTGAAAGGATATAAGGTCTCCAAGGATTGTAGCGGTGCAGATGGTTGGTGCAAGATATTAGCATGCTTTTGATATACAATCACTTAGGACCAACTCCTTAGCATAGCTTTACCTTAAAGCTTTCCTAGCAAGGGCATTACCACACAAGTAGTTTCCCTAGACCCCCTTATAAATCTCCCGGAGGACATAATTGGGTATATATGGAGTAAGGTACTTCAAGTATGGCTGGGAGAAACCTCTCTTGTATCGCTCCCCATCGATGAATGTGAAGTGCAAAGCACGTGTCCTTAGCATATGTGCTTTACTGCGATTTTGGGAAAGCTTTCTTGATATCAGGTGTATGACAATGGCATCTTTCCAACTTGGTTCCTCACTATCTGCACATAGGGCTTGTAGTCTTTCTCCTTCTATTTCAATCTGGCTGGATGTTAGGAACGTAATCTTCCTACTATTGATACTCGCTATGGATTTTGCCAATTTGGTGAGCTGATCCACTATCGAGTTGGCAGCTCTGGGGATTTATTTCACTTGATACTCCTAGAGTTTAGTCAGCAGGTCCTTTGCCAATATTAAATACTTGACCATTTTCTCGTCTTTTGATCTGTAGGTGCCTCTTACTTGGTTGACTACTAACTGGGAAACAACGAGCTTATTTGCCCCTACCGTGAGGGCTAACTTGATTCCCATGAGGAGTACTTCAAATTCTACCTCGTTGTTAGATGTGGGAACTCAAACTTCAAGGCGTAGTCAAACTTGTCTCCTTGGGGGCTTTCAATTACTATTCCAGCCCCACCTCTGGTTGTCGTGGATGATCCATCAACATATAGCATCCAAGTGGGGAGAGAAGTGTTTGCTCCATCCGACACCATCTCCACTAAAAAGTTAGCTAGGACGTGTGCCTTTATTATAGGCCTAAGGCGGAACTCAATTCCATGTTCACTGAGCTCCACAACCTATTTCACCATCCTTCCTAAAGTCTTTGGGCTCGTTAATTCTTGTTTGAGGGGTGACTGGTTAGTACTACCACTAGTGAAGTTTTGTTACTACAATAACGAGGGCAAGAGCCAGGTTCTCAATATTTGGCTATCTCTGCTTTGCACATTATAGAATTCAACTAACTAGTAGATGGGGCGGTACTCTCTAGCATGGTGCTAATTATATTGCTTGTTACTGAAAAGTAGAGAAATATAGTCTCCCCCAGCTCCACTTTGTGAGCAAGGGTGGGGAGAATATGTACTTCTTCAGCTCATCGAATGCCTGCTAGTATGCATCTATCCACTCAAAACTCTTCCTTTCTTGAGGACCTTGAAGTAGATGAGCCCTTTATCTATCGACCTTGAGATAAAATGATTCAAGGCCGCCAATTATCTAGTTAGCTATTAGAATGGATCCTTGGGGCAAGCTTTGTTAAGATCTGTAAAATCTATGCACGTACCACTTGCCCCCCAACTTGGGTACTAGCACCATGTTGGCCAACCATTCTAGTTGGGGGAATGTATTTTGCTGCCACTAATTTCTCGACCTCCACTTCAATGTGCTTACACCTCTCCAAGTAAAGGTCCTCTTCTTTTGTTTCATAGGCCACACTGTCAGGTTGATGTTAAGCTGGTGAATCATCAACTCAA
This sequence comes from Paulownia fortunei, assembly GCA_019321725.1. Lineage (NCBI taxonomy): Eukaryota > Viridiplantae > Streptophyta > Magnoliopsida > Lamiales > Paulowniaceae > Paulownia > Paulownia fortunei. Next base: position 12,361,894 of record CM033112.1, read on the forward strand.
GGGGAATGCCATAGAGGTTGTCCATTCCCCATGCAAACACGTCCACATTGCTTAAGAAAAGCTACCAAAATCTCTTCCACGTCGGCTCCAGAATAGTCACCTATTTTAGTTATGTTTCAAGGATCGCCAGGGACTAGTTCAACAACTTTGAGCTCTTCAACGACCTCCAACCTTGTGTTGTTGAGCTTTCTTTTCTTCAACTCAGGCTCTTTCTTAATCACGAGCCCATCTTCTACACAACATACCATCTTGTTCTTTCCCTTACTCGAAGTGGGCTCACTACTTCCTTGCCTTTTGAAGCAATCATGAGTCGTATGAAAAGTATTTGCGTAGCAATCTCTAGTCATTCTCTTATCCCTAATGGTGTCTCCCTCCCATTCGGGAGTAAAAAACTTTGGCTTCATGTAGTAAGTCAAAGATACTGCTTGGAATAAGTTCAAACTTGGTCACCCCAAGATCATGTTATGTTTGAAGAGGGACTTAACCACCAAAACTTCACCATCATAGCCCTCCTTGGGTAGTACCCTAATGATAATAGGAGATTAATCTCACCAAACGCCTCCACCATCTCTGTACTGAACCTCGTTAGTAGAGTGTTGACTAGTGACAATTGGGTGTTGTCTATACCAAGTTGTGTGAACACATCTTAAAATATGATGCCCGCGGTGCTCCTAGAATAAGATGTTCTTCACCCAAAAGTTAGATACCATGGCCAAAATGAGTAGGGTATCGTTATATACCTCTCTTGGTTTATCAAGGTAAAGGTCACTTAAGGAGAGTTTTTCCTTTAGGTCATGCAGGTGGAATACTTGATCTATTGGGCGACTGGATGTAGAGTGTATTCCACTAGCTGATCGTAGGAGTGCCCTTCTAGTGTTCAATGAGTCCCCACTTGCAGGCCCTCATGAGATAATGACAATCACCCTTATGGTAGGTAGGTTTTCATCCTCATGCCTCTTCTTTCTGCTTTATTCCCCCTTGCTATCTTGTAGATTCTAAAGGCTTGGGGTGTTTGATTGCTTATGATCATGATGGTTGTCTTTTAACTTGTCGACGTACTAAGCCAAATAGCTTTTACGAATCAATTTTTCTATCTTATTTTTCAAATGGTGGCACTCCTCCATCATGTGCACTCTATCCCGCTGGTAGCGACAATTCTTGTTCAATTTCTTTTGCTTGGGATTCTATCTCATTTACCTAAGGGTTGTAGCAACCCCTATTGTACTGCTACCACCAATATTTTAGATAGTCTAGCATTAAGGGGAGTGACGCATGTATACCCAGATAGGGCACGTGCTTCATCTCATTCTTCTTCTTCTCCTAAGGGTATTCTTCTTCTATCTACTTTCTCTTGCCAGGAGCTCCTGATCTAGTTATTTCTTTAATACATGTATACTTTTGGTCCCTAGCTAATAGTTTCTCTAATGTAGTAGAAGATCTCCCAATGATAGACTCCTTAAACCTTCAATGATGAAGGTTTGTTGTATGATACCACAAGCAGCTCATGGTTCACGTGAGGACCTGATGGACCACCTCCACAAAGCATCAAACGTACTAGCATAGCGATTCCCATTCTTTCTGGGTGATGGTAAACAAGTATGCCACTGTCTTTGGGTACTTGTGATTGATGGAAAACTGTGTAGGAACATTTGGATTAGCTACTCCAAGCTGATGATGCTCCTAGCCAACAATTGGTTGAACCAAGTCAATACCCGCTTGGATAAGTGGTGACCCTAAAATATGTGGTACAAACTGCAAGTACACGGTGTCAACAAGAAATAAAGAGTGAGTAGAGTATTGTATCCCTAGAGAGTGTGTGTATAAGTACCAAATATAGATTACCTATAATATATTTGTTCTAACAATTTTTTGTGGTGTTTGATTTAAAATGCAAGAACTAAGAAATTAAACAAAAGCAACTAAAACCTAAGGAGATTGAGGATTGAATTCAATACTAAGGAGAGTCAAGACATTGGTTAACCATCATATGTTGTTATGAACCTAGCAAAGTTGTGATTAGGAATGATGTGGGCTGTGTGACGATGGGTCTTCCTATTGTAATTGGTGCTCTTTCTTGAGTCGGACCAAATCTACCCCTAGTAGGCCACCGGCACCATCTCTAGCTATGGGCCATCCTACTAAAAGTGCATTGAACTTTATAAATTCCACTAGCTTTCATTTTTCACACCTATGACCATTGCATGTACATATGCCTATATCTCTATAGGGTCTGCCATGGCATATACTACCTAATCTATTATTACTACCTCACCTCTCAATCTTAATTGCAACAATCAAAATCAACTTAAAATTGGCCAAGTCTCAAGAAGTATTAAGAACATAGCATATGCTCATCACAATAAAAGAAAAATTTCAATCACAATATAAACATCAACTCATAATTCCATATAAATAGCTTTCTAAGCCTTGACAAAAGTAGTTTAACTATTATTGAAATTAAACAAGCACCAAGAGTTTCCCAACATCATGATGCTTATAAATTTCTCAAAACTAAACAAAATAAAAGAAGAAATTAAAGTAGAAGACTACAACCACTAAGTGATTCTTCACTTTTTCTTCAAAATATTCAATGCCCAATGAAGCTCCTCATCTTCTTGTCTTCAAATCCCAAGCTCCTTGGTAATGGGTTTGTGTGTTCTTGGTGTAGTGTGTGAATAAATATGGAGAAACATGTGCTTTAGGCAGAGAGAAAATGTGTGTGAGAATTTAGGTGTAGAGTGTGTGTGGGTGATGAATTGTGTGTTGAATGTTGTATGTTTTGTATGTTGTTCCAAAAATTATATGTAAGCCTAAGTGTATCTCTCATTTATGTGATGTAATTGTGTGTGTATAATGTATCTAATAGAGGGTCATATGGTGTGTGTGATGTATGTACTATATCTAAGGTGTGGAAATAAGAAAGATGCCAAAAGGAGCCTTTTTCACCTCATATCATCAAAATCCCACTGCAGAATATTTTTTTGTTATACACAGTGGAGCCGTAGCTCAAAATATTGGGGTCACGGCTCAAAACTTCTAGTTTCTAATTTTTGTATTCAGGCCGCGGCCTGGAATTTCTGAGTCGCGACTCAAAATGCACTGTGCATTTAGGGCCACGACATGGAATTACTAAGCTTTTTCAACCAATTCAATTGCCTCATCATTTTCTATTGCACATGAATCTGAAAGTTAGTCATAAAGCTAGTCGAATGATACTACAAAACTTGTGGTTCATCAATCTAGTCACAAATTCAAAATGTATGTGTGAAGTGTCAACCTCCAGTTTCATGCATGAATTTTAGGTATAAATTTCACAACCAATGACCCCCTTGGTCTAAACATTCTACTAATGTAGACACCACACAAACTTAGATCAAAAGAATTTCATTAAGCTTGTAACATAATGCCTAGGTTTTGGTTTACAAAGAAAGGGTAAGGATAACATAAAATAAGAGAGTTAAGTGTTTTTGCACTTCAACTTCTTTACTCTTCTCTTTCTATTTCTTCCCCATTTTTCTCCATTTTGCCTTTTTGGGATTTATGCTTTTCATCATGTTCTTTTTGCTTCGTACATATTTTCTTCTTTTGTACATAATTTTTTTTTCTTTTCTTTTTTCTATCTTTTTTTTCTCATTTTTTTCATGAATCCCAAAGTTTCATCTCTTGTTCTTTTGTTCTCACAACCCCCAAACTTAATTTTTTTTGTCGAATTAGGTTGTGGTGTCCCTCTTGCTTGCATCACTTGCTCATACACCCTCAATTTACCATTCATATACCCTCATTAAAACTGCACAATGTGTCACACAATAAGCTCTCTTAGGGACAAGTCGTGGTTTTTTGGGTTGCACAAGGTGGATGTAATGAGTTTAATGAAGTGAAGTCGAATGGTGGGAATTCATATGCTTTGTATATGCCATTCTTTCTAATAAGGCGCGAAGGAGTAACTAGTGATAGGTATGTACTCATGGTAGGTTTGAAAAGCTCAAATGAGTTAAAGATAGCTTAAATCATATCCAAGTTTGTTAGTAATCTAGAAATTTCGCCTCAAAGGCCAATCAATCAAGTTCTAGAACACCAAAAAATGACCAATATGACTTATTGAAAGCAAAATCCAACACCAAGTAGCATGCAATTCACAAGATTTTGACACAACGTGTTCAATGAAAATTCATTATTCATGACAAAGATCAAATACACATAAGAATCGCCATTTCACAAGACTAGCAATATTTTATTCCTCCAGACTCTATAAATATCAATAAGGTATCATCATAGGCAATCGGTAATCAAGTTATTCATTCAATCACCAAAACATAAACTCACTAAGTTTGTCAACAAAGCATGCTTGCTCTCAGACTTTCATCATACAAGATATGCAATTAATATACAAAGCGTTAACAAAAATTGAAAAAATTAGCCCAATTTTCATAAGAGTTCAAAACACAAAATACAAATCCCACCCTCAATTTTAAAATTAAAATTATCCTCAATGTTTAAAGAATTAAAACACATAAGAGGGAGAAATAGGAAACTCCCCTGTCCAACAAATGATGCACTTAGAGTTCATGGGAGATCTACACTTATCACCAAAGAGACGTCCATCTACACAAGAAAAAAGAGACATGAAAGATATGGGTTAAAGCATTGAAAGTGAGAACGCAAATTTAGACAAAGCAATGCAATAGCTAAAACAAAAGAAAACTAGACATGCCTAAATATAGAAAGGGAGCATACTTCAAAAACTAACTAAGAAATTATTCAAAAATAAAGGAAACAAAGGCTTGGGTTGCGTCCTAAAATGTTCTTAGATTATAGTCGTCAGCCCAACTATCTTCTTTGCTTATCCCAGATTTAAAAATAAGTATTTATCATGCCACACCTTTGTATGCTCTAAGGTGTAGCTGATCCTTCCAGATAGGTAAGGCGAGGATGATCTAGAGTAGCATTAAAGGCCTTTTGGACATCAAAAAGTGTATCCCCTATTAATGTGAATGGTTTGCCAAACATGGTAAAGATATACCTATCTTTTTCCATATTAAAGATGAAAAAATTTGTAGAGCACGAGAATTGATCACCATTACCAAGCATATCTTGAGTCAACCTAGTAGGACTTGCTTCATCTAGTGCATACTTCTTGAAATTAAACAATGAAATTGAATTATTGTTTGCATCTAGATTACATAATGCTATTTCACAGATAGATTCTCTAATTGAATAAGGGATAATAAAACTCCTTGAATTGATAAGCATTTGAGGTGGCTTCTCTTGAAAGATGGCATTGCACTTTCAAATAGTCTCGCACTCCTCCAATCGTTGTTATTGTGAGAGGATGTCCTCTTTATACACCATATAGTCTGACACAACCTTACTCTTTTCTAAGAGTTGAGGATAAGAAGCTTTCAGTGATGGCTCTTGGGAAGGGCTTGATTGAATTACAACTAGGCCTTCTTCCTCTTCTACTATAAGCATTTATGTTGTTTTCTCTTGTCCACTCTTGTCTAATTCATCAACTCTCAAAGGGCATTTTAACTCTTCATCACTTGTCAATATATTAACATTACCCCATTCTTCTCCTACTTTATTTACCTCAAATGTGTAAGGCAAGTTTTCTAGTTGCTCATCAACTAGTGCACTAGTTAGCTCACTAAGTTAGGCTTCCAATCTCTAAAGTGATGTTAATGTAGTTTGGAATCTAGCCTTGGTATTCTTCATAAGTGAGTAATTCTTCCAGATTTTGCTCCTTCTCCTAAGGTGGATAAGTGGATTCACACCATGTCCAAGTTGATCTTTGCCCCATGAAAAATTCGAGTGAACTTATCATCCTTGATTGTACGTGTTGGACAAAAGAGTGTCATATTGCTCATTGTAATCCTATATATATTGAGCATGATCGACCTTTTGTGTTGCCCATGGATTGCTCATTTGTTATTCTATTATTGCATGGTAACCACCGTACAACTTTTTTATTATTAAGGATGTACGAGTAGCATGTGCCAAAAATCTGTCAATCTTCAAAGACAATGCATTGATTTGGGCAGTTAATGCTTCAAGGGGATCAACTTCATGACTTCCAAAAGTCCACATTGACATGGCACATTTGACTGGCCAATAATGTGTACACATTTCCATCGCATCCAACGAAGTGTCTCCAAAAGAAACAAACAAAACAAGTAAACTAGAACAAAATAACAAAAACGAATGAAAGAAAACAAAAATAAAGCAAGAAAAATTGCCAAACTATAGCTAGATAATCAACTTTGATATCACATAAAAACATACTTCCCGTCAACGGCACCAAAGAACTTAGTGACCCCAAAATAAGTGGTACAAATCGCAAGTGCACAGTGTCAACAAATAATAAAGAGTGAGTAGAGTGTCGTAACCTTAGAGAGTATGTGTGAGTACCAAATATAGATTACCTATGCTATATTTGTCCTAATGATTTATGTGGTGTTTGAATAAAAATGCAAGAACTAAGAAATTAAAAAAAGCAACTAAAACCCAAGAAGATTAAGGGATTGAATTCAATACTAAGAAGAGTCAATACATTGGTTAGCTATCCTATGTTGTTATGAACCTAGTTTAATTGTGATTAAGAATGATGTGGGTTGTGTGATGGTGGGTCTTCCTAATGTAATTGGTACTCTCTCTCGAGTCGAAACAAATCTACCCCTAGTAGGCTACCAATGTTATCTTAAGCTACATGCCATCCTACTAAGAATGCATTGAGCTTTGTGAATTATACTAGCCTTATGCATGTCATGCTCCATTTTGATGTATCTTCTAATTACATGATAATCACAAAGGGGGTGCGTTGGATGTTGTATTAATATGTATGGAGGTTAATAAGTGATCAACAAAGGATTCGTCACTTGTCTAGCAGAACAAGTGAATTTTCTATATTTTCATATTTCATAACTCATAAGTCCTTAGCCAAGAAATGATAAGTGTTTGACAAGGTTTTTCTAACGATTCGTTATGATTTCGACTATAAATCCATGCTCTAGACTCAATTGAAAGATTAGTTGATGGAAGGAAAGGACATGTATGGTACTCGTAATTGAAATAGTTTTACTCTCTATTTCACCTAAGTCTAGGTAGTCATGATAAACTTGCTAGGTGTTTCCCATGACTTGTGAGGTTCTTGAAATTAAGGAGTTAATTTCAAGTGGATTAATTAATTGAATTAATTAATCAAAAATAATAATTATTATTCATAAGTTGTAAATGTTACAAGCCCACTGTTAGCTTAGTTGTGAATATAAAGGGTCACACACAATTTGAGATAGAACATTTCTAACTTCGGAATTGATCCATGGAGTTGGATCTAATTGATATATGGAGATTAATTAGTTGTGGCTTAAATTAGTTCAATGAGTTTAATTAATTATTTAATTAAATAATTAAATTATTTAATTGGACCTAATAAAATTATGGAGCCCAATTGGAGTGAAATAATTATTTAATTTGATTAAATTAATTGTGCAGTTAATAAATTAATTTAATTATTAAATTAATTTACTCAATTAAATAATTGAATTATTTATTGGGCCTAATTTGATTATGTGGGCTAGATGGAATTAAATAATTAAATTTGGGCTAAAATAATTAATTAGATTAATTGTGGAATTTATTTTAAAGTCCACGTCCACTTTAAAGAGACCCGTTATGAGAGGCCCATGAAGGTTGTTGAAAAAAGATGGAAACTTAAGAGTTTAAAATTTTTAGAAGACTCTAAATATCTTTAGAAGATATGAAAGGATAGAGTTGGAGAATTTTGGATAAACCAAATATCTTCCAACCAATCAAAAAGAGACCAAAAATACCAAAAGTAGGACTCTTGGAATTTTTGAGCCCCCTATTTAAATGCTATATGGCCGAAAATTAGAGAGAATTCCTTCTCCAATTTTTCAACTATGAAGAGAAAGAAAATAGAGGAGAAAAAATTATTTTCTTGCTCCATCCTTTTTCCACCAAAATTCCATCTCTTGCTAAAATATTAATTTTTTATCACTAGTTAATAGTTAGAATTAATATTCACTATATTTACTCCATAAACTAGGTTAGTGAAGAAATCAGAATCGCTAGCGGAATTTTAATTTTGTGTTCCTGCTCAAAGTGTGAACTACTTTAGATGGGAGATGCTTGGACCCGTATGAATTGAATTCGAAAAAGGACTAGTAATTGGTTGCTTCAATCCCTAGGACAATCGGAGTGTATAGAAAGGTATAACTCGATTTTTTTTTATTATACCATTGAAAATTATGAGATCATTAAATAATTTTTTAATTTTTCATTGCGCATACCCCGGGATCATGTAAACCCAACTATGGTATTAGAGCCAAGGTTTGAGCAATTCCAATTGGATTCGATTTATGCGTGTGAATTCACATGTTAAATTTTGATTGATTTATTGTATTTTTGAATAGGATAAAATAATTATGTATTTTTAATTTATTTGTTAAATTATTTATATGACACAAAATAATGAATGTAGTGTTCAAAACAGCAATCGATGGCCAAGGGCACGTGCTGCTGCTTGTTCGCATTGCACGATGGCAGCGTCCCACCCTGGAGCGAAAGGTTGCTGATGGGAAATGATGTGACCAACTTGCATGTTGGGCATGCGCTAGGCGCACACGCTAGGTGTGCGCGTTACCCGTGCACATTGCTCTTACATTGGCAGTGAAGGCAATCATGCAAAGGGGATGTTAGACACCCCATCTTGTTAATTGTAGAATTCGATTTTTTGATTTTTTAATTAAAGTGTTAATTTTAAAAAATTTGAAAAAAGGTTTTTTCTTGAAAAATTGAGATTTCATCCCAAGTTATTAAATTACAATTTAAATAAATGGTAAATTTACATACTTTAATAACTTCATGTGATGTTTTTATTAGATGTATGGGATGATCATAGATCCTTTTGAACCAATGTAATTAGATTTATTTATCTTTGGGTTTTTGAAATGGGGTCTGCGAGTCTCTTACTCTTTCCTTACATGTACTTTACATTTTTTAAATGAGAATAGAATAGGGTAAGGTTTTTCTTGCTTTATTTTTGGTAGACAAGAAGAATGACCAAGATGAAGAATCAAGAGAACGCTTATGAATGTATCATGTAATAGAAATTAGTTTCTAATTCCATTTTATTACCCTTAAATTGACCGAGATCCATTTTTTACACAAATGGATCGCATAGGATTAACTTATGATCATCTGGATTATGTATGTATTAGATGCATACGTAGAGTTTATTTAATATTTTTAAATGATATGCATGTCGTCAATTGAATGCAAACACATTAAATAAACTAAGATTAAAATTGATGAGGTCTTGGTTAAAATAAATAGCCCACTTGAATTAAAAATCAAGTAAAGGAATTTTGAAATTCTGATTTCAAGAAAATAAGGATAAAATTGGGTTGGACCCAATAATCCATGCCTACTATCAAAAGTAGTTGACATGACGAACATGAGAATGCTACCTTTCTTTAACATTGGTCATAAGTCATAGAATGACTCTGTAATGTAAAGTTGTGATCCCTATGAGTTGTGATCTCTATGAGCAAGGTGATGCCCATGGGATAGACTTGTCTCTACGTTGGCCATGAGTCGTGGAACATTTTGATGCTCTATCTACATAGAGGTTTGATGGGTCTTGCTTGACACTTAGTATCATATGGGCTTATAAAATTGGTGTGTATGGGGAGAAGTGAGGTAAAATATCTTGAGGGTTGCTTGAAGATGTAATCGTTAAAAGTTAACTACCTTTTAATATATTTTATGGGCTCATAAAATTGGAGCACACGACATATTGATTGGGCCTCAAGCCCACTAAAAATTAAGATTTCCCTAATCGCCATTAGGGGTGATGGAATTTGAATAAAATAGTAGGAGATAATTATTACTAAAGAACTTGTCATAAATGAATATGTTTTTGAAAGAATGCTAATTTTCTGTGTCGTTTAAATTTGTAGATTTTCTATAAATTGCTAAAAATCCACTTGCATCTATTCTGGAAGCTAATAAATTAACTAGACCTAATTTTGTCAATTGGCTGAGGAACCTCAAGATTGTTTTATAATCTGAGAAGAGATCCTACATCCTCGATGTTCCTCCACCGGTGGGGCTGTCGGCAGATAGAACCAATGAGGAGCTTGCAGAATATTGATAATAAGTCGATAATGATCTGCAAGCACGATGCTATATGATGGAGGGCTCTTCAGTCCATGATCATGGATTGAAGATGATGTTGGGTTCGCGTGATCCCAAGGTATGCACAGTGGAAAATTAAAAATTTTAAAAATATCATACCATAACAATTATAGCAATACCCTGATCTGATGTGATTTCTAACGATCTCGCAATTTTCAACGGTTGTAGTAAAATAATTAATGTTTTGATTTATACCTTTCTATGCACTCCGGCTGTCGTAGGGTTTAAGCAATCAATTGCTAGCCCCTTTTATGAATTTGGTTCATAGGGATCCACATGTCTCCCCTCTAAAGTGGTCCATACTTTGAGTAAGAACACAAAATCAAAATTTCGTTAGCAATTCTGATTTTTTTTCTAATCTAGTTTATGGAGTGTGTGTAGAGAATATTAATTATTGATATCAACTTGTGATAAAAAATTAATACTTAAAAATAAAAGATAGAATTCTTTTGGAGAAAAATGATGGATGAAGAAAACTATTTTCTTCTCTTTTCTCTGTATGGCCAAAAATTAGAGGATGATTATTCATCCTATAATTTTATGCCATGGTGGTTTAAATAGGGGACATAAAATTTCAAGAGTCCTACTCTTGGTATTTTGTGTCTCATTTTGATTGGTTATAAGATATTTTGATTTATTCAAACTTCTTCCATCTCTTTCATATCTTCTAAAGATATTCAAGATTTTCCAAGAATTCCAAACTCTTGACTTTCCATCCTTTTTCAATCACCTTCATGGGCCTCTCCTAATGAGCCTTTGTGGATTGGGCTTGAACTTAAAAATAAATCATGCAATTAATCCAATTAATTATCTTACCCAAATAAATGAATTCCATCTAGCCCGCCTAATCAAATTAGATCCAATTATTTAATTAAGTAAATTAATTTATGGACTGCATAATTAATTTAATCTAATAAAATAATTATTTCATTCCAATTGGGCTCCCTAATCTTATTAGGTCCAATTAAATAATCCAATTATTTAATTGAATATTTAATTCAACTCTTTGAATTAATTTAATCCTTAATTAATTAATCTCTAGTAATTAATTGGATCCAACCCTTTGGATCAATTTTTAAATTAGAAATATTCCATCTCAAATTGTGTGTGACCCTTTAAGTTCACAACTAAGCTAGCAGTGGGTTTGCAATATTTACAACTTATGAATAATAATAATTATTCAAATTAATTAATCCAATTAATTAATTCACTTGAAATTAACTCCTTAATTTCAAGAACCTCACAAGTAATGGAAAATACCTAATAAGTGTATCATGACTACCTAGAATTAGGTGAAATAGCGAGTGAACATATTTCAATTATGAGTGTCATATACGTAAGGTCCTTCCATCAACTAATCTCTCAATTGAGTTTATGACATGGATTAATAGTCGAAATCCTAATTTCTCAATAACTATGATTTCATTTCAAGTTTCAATGACTTATGATGAATTATTAAAAAAACTCATCTAACATTCATCCTGCCTTGTTCAAGGACTTCTAAGTTATGAACTATGAAAACATAGGAGATTCACTTATTATGCTAGACAAGTGACGGATCCATTGTTGACTACTCAATTACCTCCATACATATCAATTCAACATCCAATGTATCCCCATTGTTATTGTCAAGCAATCAGAAGATGCATCGAAATGAAACACGACATGCACAAGGCTACCATGGTGCCTCAAGTCAAAGGACTAATCGTGTACCATCATAACATGGAAATTCTTATTTCGATAAACAAGTTTCCAACTAAGAATTTCCAGTAGGCCTGTTCAGTGTACTTGTTCCCTAACAAGCGCCGCATATATGCACTAGCGTCACTATGCCAATGTCCATAGAGCGAGATATCCTCCTCATGCGAGCATGCATCGTATGAGTGAGTCTATTAGGCTATTCGATGTCCCTTCTCAAAAAGCCTTTGATTTGAAACTAATTTAAGACCAAAGCCATATAGGCATATTCCATGATCACTATCAAATGCGTGACCATGCCCCGGTCTAGGGACTTTATCTAATTACAAGAAATATCAATTAAAAATGCAAATGGCACATACGTAGTATGAAATGCATGAACTATATTGGTCAGGTGAGTAGCATGAAATTCGAGTATTACATGTCCCAATGCATGTATATAGGCAAAATGCTAAAATGGTTTAGCATGGAAGAGTCCAAAAGAGTATTTTTACCCTTGAGTCATGGGGTCTCTCTTTCAAAGTTTTTGTCCCTAAAGACTCCAGAGGAAAGAGAAAGAATCACTTACATACCATATGCATTTTCTATTGGAAGCATTATGTATGCCATGCTACATACACGACCTGATGTTGCATATGGTCTCAGTGTCACTAGTAGATATCAGTCCAATCCAGGTGAGGGCACTAGAAAGCTGAAAATACAATCCTTAAGTACTTGCAAAGGACTAAGAATGTCTTCTTGGTTTATGACAATGAAGAGTTAAACTAGAAGCTTCACTAATTCCAGCTTTCAATTCATTGTAGATGATTTGAAGTTTATGTCATGATTTGTATTCATCATAAATGGTGGGGCAGTCAACTGGAAGAGTTTTAGGTAGGAAACGACCTCTGATTCTACCACAGAGGCTAAATATATCATTGCAGGTGATGCAACAAAAGAGAGTGTTTAGATGAGAAACTTCATCCAAGAGTTGGGTATAGTCTCTTCTGTTGTTAATCCAGTTATGGTCTACTATGATAACAACAGGGCTATTGTGCAAGCAAAGGAGCCAAGATCTCATTAAAGATCCAACTACTTAATGAGGTGATACTATTTAATCTGAACGAGTTTTCTCAGCAGAAAATATAGCAAATCCATTAACAAAGCTCTTAGCTCAAAGAGTATTTGAAGGACGTCTTGAGAAGATGGATCTTAGATACATAGACAATTGATCCAAGGATAGGGAGAGATTGATAGAATAGTGTCCGACCAGCCAATTAGTGGTGATCATTTATACTCTTGTAAAAATAATCTTATTCATGATATTTATTAATAAAAGGTATTTTTTATCTTTTATTGTGATGTCAATTAGATAAAGTCCCTAGATCATAAAGATCTATGGGGCAAGTTGAGTATATGATGGCGATCATGGAACATGCTTCTATAACTTTGATCTTAAACTTGTTTCGAGTTGGGGGTTCATTGATATGAGACAACAATAAGCCTGATATTGGTGTAAGTACACTATTGCATGTGTGTGGGTGCTTAATAGGGAACAAGTACACTAAACGATCCATGGGAAATTTTCAATTGAAAATATTATTCGTTGAATGAGAATTTCTTAGTTAGAATAATGAATTAATCCTTAGACTTGGTGCACCATGGTAGACTTCTACATGACATCATACACTTTGATGTATTTCACAATTGTGTGACAATCATAAAAGGTTTACGTTGGGTGTATGATCTTCATATATGGAGGTCAATGAATGGAATCTTGAAGACCTTGGCCAGGGTAGGATGAATACTACTAGACATGGGATTTTCTAATGATTCATCAAATGATCAATGTGACTTAAAATAAGATCATAATTATTATATCACAATAGGGTTTTAACTAATAATCAATGTTCTAGACTTAATCGGGAGATTAATTGATGGAAGAACCATATTTGCATGGTGCTCGTAATATAAAAAGTTCATTTGCTATTCACCTAAGACTAAGTAGTCAAGATGCACTACTAGGTGCTTTCCTTGACTTGTAAGGTTTTTGAAATTAAGGAGTTAATTCCATGCAGATTAATTAATTAAAATATTAATTTATTCATAAGTTGAAAAAGTTGCAAGTCTGTTACTAGCTTGGTTGTGAACTTAATGGATCACATACAAATCAAGATGAGCCACTTCTAATCTATTTTTAATCCAAGATATTGAATTAAGATAAATTAATGGTGATTAGTTAACTTTAGCTTGAATTAATTTAAGGGGTTAAATTGATTTATCCAATTAAATAATATCATTATTTTAATTAGACCTAATAAAGATTAGGGCTCATGGAAATGAGTTAATTAAGTGATTGGATCAAATAAATATCTAGGCTTAAATTAATTTAAGGAGTTAATTTAATTTAACTAATTATAATAATAAGATTATTTTAACTTGGCCTAATTTGATTAGGTGTCTTTTTATGGAACTAATTAATTAAATAATTTAATAAAATTAAATTAGGCGTTATTAATTGATGGAGATAAATTAATTGGACTTTAATAATTAATTAGAGTCCAAGCCATGGTCTTAGATGCCCATTTGGAGTTTTATTTAAAATAATTAAAGATTCCTAATAAAAGATGGAAAAGTCTTTATCTTGGAGAGAAAGAAAAAAGCAAGAGATAAGAAAGGTTCCTAATTGGATTAGGAAAGGAAAGAGGATAAGGAAGGAAAGAGCTCAAGACCTAATGGGATTAGGTCAAGACCACCTTGTGTACAATTTCACAAGTCTTGCACTCAAATTTTTAACCACTACTCATCTTCTCTATCTCTTGTTTTTCTTCTTGTATCTTCTACAAGAAAAACTATTCCATCAAAAAAGTTCCATCCTTTTTGGTAAAAGCAGCTCTTCTAATAACTTGTTGATTTAAGAATTATTTTTCACTACCAAATTAGATTAGAAACAAGGAGACTAAATTCACTTGCAAGAATTTAGTGCTTTAGGGTTTGCTCGAGGTGTGGATACCATTGGAGGAACTAAACTTAGAGTCCTTGGTGAATCTTTTTTGGAGATCGAACAAAGGTGTTAGTGTGGAGTTTGAGGAATTTAAATTCTTTCATACCCTTCATCAAACAGAGTGTTTGTAAGGTATAATTGCAAAACTAAATCATTTAAATTATGTTAAGCGAACGCAAGCCTGAAATCGCATTGAATCCCGGATATGTTGTTTTAATATATATGATGCATGTCTTTATTTCAATTATTGAAAATTTAAATTTCCACTAGGTATGCTATCCCATGATTTTGCAAACCCAACATTTATCCAAGGACGTACGAACCCATCACATTAGAGGCTATAGTCAACAAGCAATGTCTTCTTTGATCAATAGTAAGTTCAAGCTTAATTTCTCTCTTTCTAATAAGCGAGAACATGTAAAAGTCCAATTTGATCTAATCATTATGTAGAGACTTTCTTAGATAATGTTTGCCTTGTTTGAGCTTTTGGATAAATGGCATATTGTTGCTAAGCTAATGGTTGGTATCTTGTGGCTTAGTCTAGTTTTAATAGAGCTTTGGGCTCATAATGTAAATGAAATCAAAACAAAGGTAAGAATAAAAAGGAGATTGAAAATGAATCTAAGAAAAAAAAGCTTAACCATTAATTGAAATGAAGTGGTAGAGGGTCAAGAGTGCTATTGTAGATCTATTATTAGTTTATTTCACTCGTCAAAGTACTAAGTTGAAAAGATAACACTTAATGATGCTTCTATAAGTGCTCTTTATGCATCAAGCACTATGTCACTAAATTGTATCCTATGTGGATTATAAATTTATAGTAACTAGAGATTGAGAGGCATTTGTGTAATTTGATTTGGTTCTCTTTGGTTCTCTATGGTTCTAGGTGGACACATGTAGAAAATAAAGTGAAATCTAACGTAAAAATGATTGAAACTTTCAAGTTTCAATTACATATGTCCAAGGTGTTTTCTACAAAATATTCAATGTATAAGAATATGTAGAGCTTGACTTTAACAATTGTTCTTCTAATAAACTTGATTTTTCCTTTTCTTAAATTTGAGTTGTTATTTTCTTACTATCTAATGAAGATACTTATTGTGGTACTAGACATTTTGAATAGTTAGTGATAATGTATTATGACCTAGGTATGTTTAATTAATATATTGATTGTTCTATTACAAATAGTATAAATCCTTCGAGTAATGTAAACATCAATGTACTTGATTATGTCATAATGGACAAGAGACATAAACTGGTAAGAGAAATATCATTGATTTTATCTTTTAGAGGTGATTGTCAACTTGTGTTGTAACTTCATTTAGAACCACTCAACATGTTATAGCATCGAGCTTTCATTGTAATTAATTCTTATAGATTATGTGGTTTGATTCATGTAAAGGTTAAGCATGGAGTTTCACATTTCATTGCATTCAAAATGTATTCACGTGTCTTGATCATATTTATTTGATATCTCATAATCTGAAACACTAGAGTATTTTACAATAATGGAGAGAGAATCAAATTGGTATAACCCCATTAGTTCTATGGTGCGAGTAGTTTTTCTATCATTTAGATGATCTATATAATGAAGAAAGAATTACTAGGTATAAATATTCCTAACACTCTTAAATAGAATGGTGTTGATAAGAGAAGAAATAGATAATTATATTGAAACAACGAGATCCATGAAGACTCAAGTTAATTTAGTGAATGTTTTTAAGAAAGATTTATTAGTTAACTGGAGTCCACATCTAAATTAGAACCCCATCACGATCAATATTTCCATTTTGTAAGAGCTATGGATAGGAAGATGATTTGGCCTAAGCTACCTTAGATGTTTGGATTGATTGTCTCTATTCATAAAATTTTCAAATGAGTTTAAAGAAAAAAATAAATTCCAGAGACAATAAACATATATCTAGAACAAGTACCAAAATAATCTAAAGTTTACGTGTCATAGCTAGAATAGTAATTCATATTAGATCATACAATATCACTCTGGAGAATAATTTTCCTAGAAGGAAAATCTTAAAACATTAAACTTTGCTTAAGTTATATGATTCAGATGACGGCTATGTGCTTGATAGATATCTATGATGTAAAAATATTTATTGTTTTACAATTTGAGTGGGAGAAATTCTATTTAAGTGATAAATTGTTATCACTTATAGTGTAATATTACTTCCTATTTTGAGTGGGAGAAACTTTCTCCAAGTAATCAAGCTAAAACTGAATAAAAAACTTTGTGCAAGCACGTAGTCTCCGAAAGATGATATAAAGTCGAATATAGTGAGGCTCTTGTTGGGTTCGCATGATCCTAGCGTATACGCAGCATAAAATTAAAAATTTTAAAAACATCATACCATAAAAATTATAACAATACCCCTGATTCAATGCGATTTTTAAGGATCTTCCAATTTCTAATGGTTGTAATAAAAAAATTAAAGTTTTGATTTATACCTTTCTCTGCACTCCGGTTGTCGTAGGGTATGAAGCAATCAATTGCTAGCCTCTTTTCTAAATTTGGTTCATAGGGATCCAAATGTCTCCCCTCTAAAGTAGTCCACACTTTGAGCAAGAACACAAAATCAAAATTCCGCTAGCAATTCTGATTTCTTTTCTAATATAGTTTATGGAGTGTGTATGGAAAATATTAATTTATGTTATCAACTAGTGATAAAAGAATTAATACTTAAAAAATAAAGATGGAATTTATGGACGAAAAGGACGGATAAAGAAAATAAGTTTTCTTCTATTATATCTATATGACTGAAAATTAGAGGACGATTATTCATCCTTAAATTTTCAGCCATCGTGTATATATAGGCGGTATAAATTTTCAACATTCCTACTCTTGGTATTTTGTGTCTCATTTTGATTGGTTGGAAGACATTTTAGTTCATCCAAATTATGTGTGACCCTTTAGGTTTACAACTAAGCTAGAAGTGGGTTTGCAACATTTGCAACTTATGAATAATAATAATCATTCTGTTTAATTAATTCAATTAATTAGTCTGCTTGAAATTAATTCCTTAATTTCAAGAACCTCATAAGTTATGGAAAACACCTAGCAAGTGTATCGTGACTACCTAGACTTAGGTGAAATAGCAAGTGAACCTATTTCAATTACGAGTATGATACACGTAAGGTCTTTCCGTCCACTAATATTCCGATTGAGTCTAGGGCATGGATCAATAGTCAAAACCCTAATTGCTCCATAACTTTGATTCCATTTCAAGTTTCAATGACTCATGATGAATCATTAGAAAACCCTCATCTAACTTTCATCCTGCCTTGGCTAAGGACTTATGAGTCATGAATTATGAAAACATAGGAGATTCACTTGTTCTACCAGATAAGTGATGGATCCTTTGTTGACCACTCATTAACCTTCATACATATCAATGTAACATCCAGTGTTTTTCCTTTGTGATTGTCGAGCAATCAGAAGATACATCAAAATAAAACTCGACATGCATAAGGCTACCATGGTGTCTCAAGTCAAAAGACTAATCATGTACTATCGTAACATGGAATTTCTTATTTCGACAAATAAATTTTCAATTAAGAAATTTCAGTAGGTTTGTTCAGTATACTTGTTCCATAATAAGCACTCGTATACATGCACTAGCATCACTACGCCAATGTCTATGGAGTGAGATATCCTTCTCATGCGAGCATGTATCATATGCACGAGTCAATTAGGCTATTCGATGTCGCTTCTCAAAAAACCATTGACTCAGAACTAATTTAAGAACAAAGCCATAGAGGTATATTCCATGATCACCATCAAATGTGTGATCATGCCCCGTAGCTAAGTTTGGTTTGAGGACTTTATCTAATTATAAGAAGCAATTAAATATAAAGAAAATTACCTTTTGATTAATATGATTTGAAAAAGATTATTTTTATGAATACAAGAGTATAAAAGATGCTCAATCTAATTAGCACGTCGGGCACTACTCTAATAATCTCCCACTTGTCCTAACGCCAATTGCCCATATACTTTAGGCCCATCTTCTAAAGATGTCTGTCGAATACCTTCTGCGCTAGAGGTTTGGTTAGTGGTCTGCTATAATTTCTATCGAAGCGACTCTATCCACTACAACATCGCCTCTACCAATGATCTCTCTGATTAGATGGTATCTCATCATGATGTGCTTAGATCTTTGATGAAATCTCTTTTGCTTACGTAATAGCTTTATTATTATCACAGTATATCAATATAGGATCAACAATGGATGGAACCACACCCAACTCTTGGATGAAGTTCCTTATCCAAAAATCTTATTTTGCCACATCACATATAGCAATATATTCAATTTCGGTGGTAGAATACATGGTTGTCTCCTGCTTGGAACTCTTCCAGCTGACCGCACTACTATTTAAGGTGAACATATATTCGGACATTAACTTTGAGTCCTCTATATCGAACTAAAAACTAGAATTAGTATAGCCTTCTAGTTTCAGTTCTCCAGAGCCGTATTTCTCAAGTACTTTGGGATCATTTTTATGGTCTTCCAGTGTTTCTCACCTAGATTGGACTGATATATACTCATGACACTCAGAGCATATGCAACATCAGGCCTTATACATAGCATACCATATATTATGCTTCCTATGGCAGATGCATAAGGTATGCGGGTCATACTTTCCCTATTCTCAGGAGTCCTAGGAGATATTGCCCTCGAGAGAGAAACACCATGACTTATTGGCTAGAATCCTCGCTTGGATTCCTCCATGCTAAACCTCTTTAGCATTTTGATTATGTACGTGGATTGGGATAGTCTGATTATACTTTTTAACCTATCTCTATAGATCTTTATTCCAAGAATAAAGGACGCTTATCCCAAATCCTTCATGGAGAACTGATTAGACAACCAAGTCTTAGTTGACTGCATCATCCCTACATCATTCCCAACATAATCATTGTTATTGCACTCTCGCTAACCTTATTATAGACACAGGATTTATCCGAGTTCTTATGGAAATCAAACGATTTGATTGCCTTATTAAACTGAATATTCCAGTTTCGGGAAGCCTGCTTGAGTCTATAAATGAATCTCGAGAGTTTGTAAACTTTTTGCGCACTCCCTTTGGATATGAAGCCTTCTGGATGCCTCATATATATTTTTTCCTTAATATTTCCATCAAGGAAAGTAGTTTTCACATCCATCTACCATATGTCGTAGTCATAATACGCTGATGTGGCTAGTTGTATTAGAATGAATTTAAGCATCACTACTGGTGAAAAAGTTTCCTCCTAATCAATTCCTTACTTCTGAGTATAACATTTTATAACTGCTCATGCTTTGTAGGTCGTTACCTCTCCATTTACTTCAAGCTTCCGCTTGTAGACCCATTTGTAGCCAATAGGAACTATTCCTTGTGGTGGGTCCACCGAAGTCCATACCCTGTTTTATAACATAGAGTCTATCTTGGATTGCATGACTTCTTGCCATCTTCCTAAGTCCATGTCCGGCATCACCTCTCCATAAGTCCTTGGATCATCATCCAAGGGGATATTCTCCTCATTGTTGTTTAACAAAAAACCATACCTCTTAGGTGGCTTTAAGCTCCTATAGGATCTTCTAGAAGAATGTGTCTTTGAAGGCCCACCCTCAATTGGTTGGCCTATTACTGCGTCTATAGGGAGGCTTTGTGGTTCTTGAATTTCTTCAAGTTTTACGACTTCACCATTTCTATCTAATAGAAACTCCTCTTCCAAAAAGGTAGCATTCCTTAAAATAAACACCTTTTGTTCTGAGGGGTCGTAGAAATAGTATCTAATGGATTTCTTTGGATACCACACAAATCTATATAAAATGGATCTCATATCTAATTTATCTCCCACTTGCTGCTTTATGTAAGCAACACACCCCCATACCTTAAGGTATTTGTAAAAGGGTGGTTTCCCACTCCACATCTCATATGTTGTTTTGGGCACCGACTTTGATGTCACTCTATTTAATAGATACGCCGCCATTTATAGAGCATAACTCCATAATAAAAGAAGAAGTCCAGTGAAACTCATCATCAATTGAACTATGTCCAATAAGGTTTGATTTTTATGCTCCGCAACTCCGTTGAGTTGGGGAGTTGCAGGAGGGGTCTATTGAGAGAGAATCTCATTCTTTTTTAGATAACCAAGAAACTCTATTCTCAAGTATTCACCTCCTCAATTTGATTGAAGAGCCTTGATACTTAGCCCAGTTTTTTTCTCCACCTCACATCTGAATTCTTTGAACTTTTTAAAAGCTTTAGATTTGTACCTCATAAGGTAGACATAACCATACCTAGAATAATCATTGGTAAAAGTTATAAAGTAGTGATAGTTTCCATGAGCACGAATACTTTGTGGCCCACATACATCCGAATGAATCAAATCCAATAGATTTTTGGCTCGCTCCACTTGTCTAACAAATGGTGATTTGGTCATTTTCCCTTTGAGACATGACTCACATGTTGGCAGTCCTTACTTTTTCGAAAGTTTGAGCAAATTGGCTAACTTATGAATACTTTTGTCAGAGATATGATCTAATTTAGCATGCCATAAGAGTTGGAAACTATGATCATCTATTTTTCTTTTCTTTTGTTAAAAAATGGAAAAATGAGTTATGGGGATTAATAGAATATAAACCATTCATCAATAAGCCAAAGGTAATCAAAACAGAATCTTTAAAAATAGAAGAACTTGCATGTTTTATTTAAAAAGTAAAACCTTCTCCATCTAAAACAGGAATGGAGATAATGTTCTTAACTATCTTTGGAACATAAAGACAATTATTTAAAACTAGAACTACTCCATTTTCTAAAGCTAAGTTGATACTTCCTATAGCTAATGCAGCAACCTTTGCTCCATTCCCCAGCAGCAGCACTATCTCTCCTCAACTTAGGTTCCTGCTTCTTGTCATCACCTGTAAATCATTGCAAAGATGAGACCCATAATCGGTATCCAATATCCAAGAAGCATCATTAACTGATAAGTTAACTTCAACAAAATAATTACCTGAACTCTTTAGGCTCGCAAGGTACTCCTTGCAGTTCCTCTTCTAATAACCAAGTTTGCCGCAGTAGTGGCACTTATCATCGATCATATTGGAACTCTTGGAAATGCCACCTGTTAGCTTCATACATTTGGATTTTGAGGAACGCTTTCCTTTCCCCTTATTTCTCTTAGGCTTTGCAGCCTTTGAGTTGGATAAGAATCCAAAAAGCATGACTGACTTGTCCTTCTTCATAGTGGATTCAACCATCTTCAATATGTTAACCAACTCAGCAAAGCTAGTTTCCATTTGATGCATGTTGAAGTTGACAACGAAGGTGTCAAACGATGGAGGCAAAGACTACACGATGAGATATGAATAGACCTCATTATCCATAATGATTCCAAGTGACTTAAGCATTTCAATCACACCTATCATCTTCAATCCATGATCATGGACTAAGAGCCCTACATCTTACGGGTCTTGAAAAGCTCTTTTGAGATCTGATATCTAAGCTACCTAGTATGTTCACCATACAACTCTTGTAAGTAAACATAGATATCATACGCATGTGCATGTACCTTGTGTTGCCTCTGCAACTCATTTGACATCTATCCCATTATATAGCATTATGCTTTCAGATCATCATCAACCAACTTGTGATAATCCCCAAGCTCCTCCTCACTAGCATCTTCTGGTGCGGCCGGCAGTGGGATCATATCA
The DNA here is from genome assembly GCA_019321725.1 of Paulownia fortunei. Lineage (NCBI taxonomy): Eukaryota > Viridiplantae > Streptophyta > Magnoliopsida > Lamiales > Paulowniaceae > Paulownia > Paulownia fortunei. The sequence goes on from CM033112.1 coordinate 12,384,502, forward strand.
AGTATGTAATCTCTCTTTTCGGACTATAGAATAATCCGATGGTTCCTCAACCAATTAACATAGTTTGGATTAGTTAATTTATTAGCTTCCAAAATTGATGTAAGTGGATTTTTAGCCATTTATAGACAATCTAAAAATATAAACGAGGCAGAAAATTTGCATTCTTTCAAAATCATATTCATTTATAATAAAGTCTTAAGTAATAAATGTCTCCCACTATTTTATTCGAATTGCATCACCCCTAATGGCAATTCGGAAAATCTTATTTCTTAGTGGGCTTAAAGCCCAATCAATATGTCGTATGCCCCAATTTTATAAGCCCATAAAATATGTTTAAAGGTAGTTAACTTTTAAAAATTGTATCTCCATACAACCCTCAAGCTATTTTACCTCACTTCTCTCATTTACCCCAATTTTATGAGCCCATATGATACTAAGTGTCAAGCAAGACCCATCAAACCTCCATATAGATGGAGCATCAAAACATTCCATGACTCATGGCTAACATAGAGATGAGTCTATCCCATGGGTGTCAATATGCTTAGTAGAGATGACAACTTTCTATTACAGAGTCATTCCATGACTCATGGCCAATGACAAAGTAAGGTAGCATCGTCATGTCAACTACTTTTGATGGTAGGCATGGATTATTAGGTCTTACCCAATTTTATCCATATTTGCTTGAAATCGGAATTCAAAAATTTATTTCCTTGGTTTTTAGTTCAAGTTGGGCATTTATGTTAACCAAGACCTCATTAATTTTAACCTTAATTTATTTAATAAATTGACAAGCAAATTAATTAAATAAATCTTACACATGTATCTAATACATACATAATCTGGATGATCATGGGTCATTCCTATGCGATCCATTTCAGCTAAAAATGGATCTAGGTTAATCTAAAGGTAATAAAATAGAAATAGAAACTAGTTTGTATTACATGAATATATCCCATACATTCATGGGTCTTCTCTTGATTCTTCATCTTGGTCCTTTTTGTCCACAAAAAAAAAACAAAAAACAAATACCTCACCCTATTCTACTCTTATTCAAAATGTGAATACATACAAGAAAAGAATAAGAGACTCGCAGGCTCCATTTCAAAAGCCCAAAGATAAATAAATTCAATCACATTGGTCCAAATAGCTTCATGATCATCCCATACATACTAATAAATACATCACATGAATTTATTAAAGCAAGTAAATTTACCATCCTTTTAAATTGTAATTTCATGACTTGGAATAAAATCTTGATTTTTCAAGAAAACCCCTTTTTTTAATTTTTAAAATTAAACATTTTAATTATAAAATTAAACATTTTAATTATAAAATTGAAAAATCATATTTTGCAATTCAATACAATAGTGCACACAGCGAGCATGCGCTGCTGCGCATGGGCACCCGACGGGTGCGCGCTGCTGTTCGCGCGGGCACCTGGCGTTGTGCCATGTATGATTTCTCTTTCTGATTGAATCAAATTTAATCATAAATGTTATATTTAACAATTAAATTAATTATAAAATAATTTACCCTAATCAGAACTACAACAAATCAATCAGCATTTACCAATTAAATTCACAGGCATAAATTGAATCCAATTGGAATTGCGCAAACTGTGGATCTGATACCACTCTTGAATTCGCATGATCCAAGGGTATACGCAGTGGAAAATTAAAATTTTTAAAACCATCATACCATAAACAATTATAGCAATACCCCAGATCCAATGTGACTTTTAATGATCTTGTAATTTCCAAAGGTTGTATTAAAATAATTAAAATTTCAATTTATACCTTTCTATGCATCTAGTTGTCGTAGGGTATAAAACGATCAATTGCTAGCTCCTTTTTTGAATTTGATTCACATGGATCCAAATGTCTCCTCTCTAAAGTAGTCCACACTTTGAGCAAGAACACAAAATCAGAATTCCGCTAGCAATTCTGATTTCTTTTCTAATCTGGTTTATGGAGTGTGTGTGGAAAATATTAATTCTTATTATCAACTAGTGATAAAAGAATTAATCTATAAAAATAAAAGATGGAGTTTATGGAGAAAATGACGGATGAAGAAAATATTTTTTCTTCTATTATATCTATATGGTCGAATATTAGAGGATGATAATTCATCCTTAAATTTTCGGCCATAGTGTATATATTAGGGGCATAAAATTTCAAGAGTCCTACTCTTGGTATTTTGTCTCCTTTTGATTGGTTGAAAGATATTTTGGTTCATCCAAACTTCTTCCAATTTATCTACTTCATATCTTCCAAAGATATTCAAGATTACCCAAGCATTTCAAACTCTTAACTTTCCATCCTTTTCCAATCACATTCATGGGCCTTTCCTAATTTAGCTTGAACTTAAAATTAAATCCCACAATTAATCCAATTAATTATCTTACCCAAATTAATTAATTATATCTAGCCCATCTAATCAAATTAGACCCAATTTAATAATCTAATTATTTAATTAAGTGAATTAATTTAATAATTTAATTAATTTATGGACTGCACAATTAATTTGATCCAATCAAATATTTTTTTTATTCCAATGTAGCTTCTTAATCTTATTAGGTCCAATTAAATAATCTAATTATTTAATTAAATAATTAATTCAACTCCCTGAATTAATTTAATTAATTAGATCTAACCCTTTGGATCAATTCCTAAATTAGAAATGTTCCATCTCAAATTGTGTGTGACCCTTTAGGTTCACAACTAAGCTAGCAGTGTGTTTGCAATATTTACAACTTATGAATAATAATAGTTATTTCGATTAATTAATTCAATTAATTAGTCCGTTTGAAATTAACTCATTAATTTCATGAACCTCACAAGTCATGGGAAACACCTACCAAGTGTATCATGACTACCTAGACTTAGGTAAAATAGCGAGTGATTCTATTTCAATTATGAGTGTCATACACGTGAGGTCTTTCCATCAACTAATATTTTGATTGAGTCTAGGGGATGGATCAATAGTCGAAACCCTAATTGCTCAATAACTACGATTTCATTTCAAGTTTCAATGACTCATGATGAATCGTTAGAAAATCCTCGTCTAATATTCATCCTGCCTTGGCCAAGGACTTATGAGTCATGAACTATGAAAATATAGGAGATTCACTTATTCTATCAGACAAGTGAATGATCCTTTGTGACCACTCATTAACCTCCATACATATCAATGCAATATCTAATGTATCCCCTTTGTGATTGTCAGGCAATCAAAAGATACATCAAAATAAAACACGACATGCATAAGGCTACCATAGTGTCTCAAGTCAAAAGACTAATCATGTACTATCGTAATATGGAATTTTTTATTTCGACAAACAAGTTTCCAATTAAGAAATTCTAGTGGGCCTGTTCAGTGTACTTTTCTCTAACAAGCACCCGCATACATGCACTAACGTCAATGTCCATAGAGCCAGACATCCTTCTCATGCAGGCATACATCAAATGCGTGAGTCTATTGGGCTATCCGATGTTCCTTCTCACAAAACATTTGACTCAAAACTAATTTAAGACCAAATCTACAGAGGCATTTTTCATGATCACCATCAAATGTGTGACCATGCCTCGTAGCTAAGTTTGGTCTACGGACTTTATCTAATTACAAGAATCAATTAAAGATAAAGAAATTTGTCTATTTATTAATATGATTTGAAAAGGATTATTTTTATAAATACAAGAGTATAAATGATGCTCAATCTAAGTAGCACACCGGGCACTACTCTAATAGCTCTATCATGTCATATGGAGGATAATATAATTAAAGCAATTAATGAATTATATACGATGCTATGAAATATGTTAGCTTATGTGACTGCAATAGCCCTCGTGACAAACTATTGTGGAGGGGATTGTTTGCCCGTATGCTAGTAATTGCTCTCATGGCAAAGCCACAACCCAAATGTGATGTTTGGGCTGTTGTACTATTTAAAGATTTGAGTTGCACATTTGCTATTAGGTATAGTTTTTAGCAAGACTATGGAAGCTCGGTTAAACAAAATCAAACTAGTTTGAGCTTTTAACTATACTTTGAAACAAGGCTATTGGAAACTAATGTAACTTTAAAATCTAGCTAAAGATTGATAAAGTTATTAAGAAGTGTGAAGTTCACCTAATGGCGAAAAGGTTATACTTTTGAAGATGAATTTTTTTGTTAATAGTGGTGTATACTTCTATTATATTTTCTTAGGTATTATAGATATCTAAGATTTATAATTACATCAAAAATATTAAAGACTGCATTCTTAATTGAGAATTAGATGATATCTTCACTAAGAATTATGTGAAAAAATCTACATGGAAGGCTTTGAAGATTCCTTAGTAGATGGCCAAAAGGTCAAATTTACAAACTTAAAACCTTCATGACATGAGGAAATGTTCAAGAGAATAGTACATGAAATTCCCTAAAGCCATGATCTCATGCATTTTTTATCATAGTGGATGAAGACTTTTATCTCTTATGAAAAAGTTCATTCAAAGGTTTGAGATTCTATCTCTTTATTGATGATATCATATTAACTGAGAAAATATGGAGTATATATATGCTATATAGATGAGGTTATCCTTTAACTTATGAGTTAGAGGACATGATGAGTTAAACTCTATACTTTGAGCTAAAAACCATCGTTCAAAAGGCAAATTGGTTAGTACTAAGAGCCATATCTATAGAATTCTTGAATAATATATAATGGAGAGTATAAGCCATAAATACTCTTATGAAGTTTCAGTCTTGAAATGTGTTTGAAGACTCCAAAGAGAAATGTTTAGACTACTATATTTCAGTTTATTGTTGTTTGGAGCTTAATGTGCATTATAGTCTGTACTTACTCCAAATATTTATTATGCTATGGGTTAGAAAATATCAATCCAATCCTAATGAGTGGCATTGTATAATACTAAAAAAATATTTGGACACTTTATAAGTACTTTAGATGATTTCCTTTGGTATGATGGAATGTTTTTCATGACTGAGAGAATACACATATATGGATTAAGGAGGTGATTTGGAGGAATGTAAATCAAACTTTGAGTTTGCTTTCTTATTTGGAAAAGATGCTAACTCTTCGAGTAACAAGAAGCAAATATGTGCAACATTATGCACACTATAAGTATACCTTGTGGCACATATATCACCACTATGATAATGTAATTGGTTAAGAGGTATTTGTATTATTTGGTAGTTGTAGCCGTTACGTGGGAGCTGTGATAATAAGTTTAGATAAATGCTCAGCTATTGCTTACAGTAGAGATACCCACTACTTTAAAACCAAACATAAGTACTATAATTTTTTGTGAGATATATCGTTCCAAAGAATATGTATGTCTGTGCATTTCATAGTAGCTAATGTTCCCACTTAGCCTCAATCTAGAGATATATTTGTGGGCCATATCAAATCTCTATGATTGCGTAGTATATGATCTATTTGAACAAATGAATGTTAATAGAGTTAAACTTATGGCATTGGAATGCTATGTATGTTTACATATTCATGATGATATACATTCAATATTTAAGTATGTCAGACAAGTAGAGATTAGCTCTCTCCCACGAGCAATCGCCTTATACATTGAGTAGTGTGCAAAAATGAGATATTATGATTTTATTGTGTATTAAATCTTAAAGAATGTGTTGCCTTGATAAATAATCAAGATGAGACTACTATTGTGAACTTGAATAATAGAAATGCATCCCACTATCCATTAAACTCATCTTTAAGGCCAGATATGAGTTTCTTTGGCATTAGTGATTTATTGAGGACAAATGAAAAGAAAGCTCGAGTTAAGTTTTGGGGTACACTTGGACTAAGATCTGTATGGTGCCTTATTTTAATAAATGACATACACTTCCAAGGAGGAAGAAAACACCATAGCACAAGTTTATACCACATGTGCCTAAGTGACAAATGGGTAATGAGTAAAAAATCTCTGCTTCTTTATCATGTGAGACTAGAGGTTTGTATAGCCTTATTATATACCCTTATGACTTTCAATTGCTTCCCATAACTTGATTATAATGTTGCTACTTTAGTAGGTTCCTAATAGCTATGGATGTTTCAGTAATGCACGACACTTCTACGAAAGCAGTTATTTTGAAGTTGAGAAATCCTAGTGGGAAAGAAAGACTATGTTGCTAACGCTTAATTTATATTTATTAGCCAGACTATTATGTCAAACTTGAATGTTTGAACTTGTTGTTAATATATAATATGTTAATGAGATCAAGTATACTCTTATATTGTATGAGGGATCAGCGATATTGTGCTGGAGTAATAGAAGTCTGTGGTATAGCGAGATATTACATCCTTATTTTTTATTTTTTTTTTGTAATTTAAGTAGTTATATATCCTTAGTCAATGTATGGCATAAAGCTCTTTGTTAGAATACTTGTTGGTCATACAATCAATTTGCTTGTATGATTTTGTGAGTGTTTGACTTGTGTCTAGCTCCCATGTACGAGTGGAAGATTTAAGAAAATCGGAATGGTTATTCCTTTTTCAAAATATGATAATCTACCATGGAATTTTCCTCTTTACTATTACGATTGCCCGTGCACAAAAGAAAAAAAAGAAAAAAAAAGGAAAGAAATGACCAGAATCTAAACATAAATAAATCAAAAATTCGTGCTAAAATAGAGGGCCAAAAAGAAATAGATCATTTTTATTTCTCACATTTATGAAGTATTTGGATTGTGGAACAAAACACCTTCTATGGTGATTAGGTTTGGGCAAAAGGTGAGCTAGAAAAAGAAAGAAAATGTTAGTAATTCAACCAAGGAAAAAGGTCCAATTTTTTATATTTTTTTTAACTTACATCTGTTGGGTTCACTTAACTGCAGGGTGTGCGCTGTGGAAAAATACAAATTGGATAAAAACATGCTATAACAATTATAGTAAGACCTCGGGTTTGATGTGAACTTTAATGATTTTTCAATCTAATTGATTTTTATCCATAAAATAAAAGAGATCGATTTATACCTTAATGAACTCTGACTATTGTAGGGTTTGAATTAATCAATTTCTAGCCCCTTTCTGAATCTAGTTCTTAGGGATCTAATCATCTCCCCTCTAAATCAGTCTACACTTTGAGCAAGAACATGAAATTAGAATTCTGTTAATAATTCCAATTCATTTATTAACCTAGTTTTTGGAGTATGTATGGTGAGTATTAATTCTTAATATCAACTTGTGATAAAAAATATTAAATACTTTTGATAGAAAAATGGAATTTTTGTGAAGAATGAGACAGAGATGGAGAAAACTACTTTTCTCTCAATTCTTTTACCTCAAATTTTCGACCCCTTAATTTTATATATGATGGCAAAAAATCCAAGAGTCCAACTCTTGGAATTTTTGGCCACTTTTCTTGTTGGTTGGATGTGTTAGAGTAGTGCCTGGTATGCCAATTATTCTGGCCATTCTTATACTCTTGCGAATCATTCTTATTTATATTAATATCATTTAAATGGTAATATTTATCTTAAATTCATCATAAGAATTAGATAAAGTCCTTACATCACACATAACTATGGGGCATGGTTGTGCATATGATGGTGATCGTAGAATATGCCTCTAAGGCTGTGATCTTAAAATATTCTAAGTTAAGGATCAATGAGATGGGACATCATTGATCCCGTTGAGACTTGCGCATCGATGTAGGCTTGAAAGAAGGATGCCTCATTCCATAGGTATTGGTGTGGAGACACTAGTACATGTATGCGGGTGCTTGCTAGGAACAAGTACACTGAACAACCCCACCTGAAAATTTCTAATTGGAAATATTCTATTATCGAATGGTAATTTTCTCATTATGATAGTGCAAGAATTAGTCCTTGGACTTGAGGCACCATTGTAACCTTGTACATGACATGTTGTACTTTGATGTATTTCCCGATTGTATGTCAATCACAAGGGATTTATATTGGGTGTAACATCTTCATGTATAGAGATTAATGAGTAGCCAACAAAGGATCCGTCACCTATCTGGATGAATAGGTGAATCTCCTATGTGTTCAACTGTACTTGACTCTAAAATTCTTGGTCAATGTTGGATGGAAATTAGACGTGGGGTTTTCTAATTATTCATCATCGAGTCAAGCTACTAGGAATGGAAACATAGTTATTGAGTTAATGGGGTTTCGACTCAACATCCATGCCCTAGGATAGAATTATCGAATCGAAAACTACTAGCATAGGATTCGATTGCGAGTGGGCATCCAAGGTATGGATACCGTTAGAGGGATAACATTTGGGATCCTAAAAGCGAATCAGATTTCAATCAAAGGGGATTTGAATTGAAGAACATGGAGATAATTTCATGCAGGGATAATGATTTGAATCGTTTCAATCCCTACATCAGTCGAAGTGCAAATCAAGGTAAGGGTTTCTAAAGCTTTCTTATTTTAATTATTAGAAAATGCACAACTGAGTAATCGCGAAAGGGTTATGAGATTCGTTTTAATTACATGTGATGTAATATATATTTATGTTTTTGAAAATTTTTAAATTTCATTGCGTATATGTTTCCCGGGATCGCGCGAACCCAATAGTGGTATCAAAGCCAAGGTTTGTGCGTTTTTGATACTTTTCAATTATGTTTATTTAATATATGTGATAGATTAAATATTTATATGTGTGATTGGTTTTGAATCAATTAATTTCTTTATTTGGGATTAATATTATTAATCATTTTAAATGTCGAAATGTTTTAAGAACTAGACGAGTTAAGAAATTAGATTTCTGGAATTTCAAGAATTTCAAGATTTGTGAAATCTTGAATTTCGTGATCCAAATATTTCAAGATTTGTGAAATCTTGATTTTCTTGAAACGTGGCAAGAAATAAAAAAAATCAAATAAGTTGATTTCTTAATCAAGAAAATTAGCTTTTTATCAAGTTTTCAAAATTTCTTGATGAGATCAAGAAACTATGAAATCAAGATTTTGTGAAAATATTGAATTCTTGAACATTAAAAAAAAAATTGGAATGCCGACCACCCGACGTGTGACGTCGGGTGGGCTACCGGCCACCCGACATTAGGCGCTGGGTCGCCCGCTGTCAACTGACGTGTGACGTCGAGTGGGCTGTCGGCCACCCGAAGTCGGGCACTGGGTCGCCCGCTGGCACCCGACGTGCGGGCGCCCAGCCACCCGATGTGTGATGTTAGGTGGGCACCCGGCACCCGACGTGTGACATCAGGTGGGCAGCCGCTAGACGGGTGGTCTACCTAGCCACTCAACGGGTAGCAGCCTTGTTGAACTGTTGTCCATCCCACCTCGTTACGTATTTGTTACGTGAAGTTTATAATTTTTCATTTTAAAATTAAATGTTAATTTTAATTTTTGAAAAATCATTATTCACAAAAATCCCAATTTTGAAAGAAATTGCACATAACATAATCGGTAAATTTATATGTTTTCATTATCATGTGATGATTTATGTTAAGCATGCTAGTTGGATGATCATGGAGCCTAAGCCAATGTGATTGGTTTAATTTTATGCATAATTGGTTATTTTTGGGTTTTAATTAAAATGAGGCCTACGAGTCGCACTTTTCTCTATTTTATTCTTGATGTACTTCTATATCTCCCCTTGGAATTGTTCCAAGGTTTCTTGTAGTTTTAGCAAATGTAATGAGAGTAGAATTAGGCGATGAGATTAATCTTTTTTGTAATTTAGCGGACATTACAAGAAGATTGAATGAAGATGGAGGAAAAGCGAGGAAACAAGGCCCATGAATGTATGGGATATATTTATGTAATAGATAGGTCTATTTGCATTTTAATTATCACCCGTAGATTGACCTAGATCCACTTTGGCTCATGATCATCTATTTATGTGATACATGTTGTGTTTATTTAATGCTTCTTTATGATGTATGCTTGTCATCGTTAGGATAGTGAACATTAAATAAACAAGAAAAGAAAACAATGAGACCTTGTATAATAAATCTTGTATGACCCTCACTTGAAAATATTTCAAGTTGAAAACCTTTATTAGTTCGATATCAAGCGTAAATGGGCAATATTGGGTAGGACCCAATCGTCTATACCTTCCATCAAAAGTAGTGGCATGTCGATACGCTACCACATTTAGTCCATTGCCCATGAGTCATGGGATGTGCTAAGTGTAGGCAAGCTGTGACCACTACTAAGCATTGAGATGCCCATGGGGTGGACTCGTCTTTATCGTTGGCCATGAGTCGTGGAACGTTTAGATGCTCCATCTACATTGATGTTTGATGGGTAATGCTTGACAATTAGTACTATATGAGCTCATAAAATTGGGGTGTATGGGAAGAGGTGAGGCAAAATAGCTTGAGGGTTGCATGGGGATGCAATTGCTAATGTTGTTAGCTACCTTTTAGTTTTGTTGTATGGGCTCATAAAATTGTGGTGTATGGCAAGGCTAGTTGGACCTCAAGCCCACTAAGAAATTAGATTTCCCAAATTTCCATCTAGGGGGTGATGAGATTTGATTAAAATAGTAGGAGACATTTATGATTAAAGACCATATTATAAATGGATATTAATTAAATGAATGGTTAAATTTCTGCCTCGCATAGGATAATGGTTATTACTAGTAATTCCACATAGGATAATCTAGACAAACAAACAAACTTACCAGCTCAATAGAGATGTTTGTCACCATTGTGGATATTTAGGGTATAGAAAGAGGAAACACAAGTATTGACTTGCTTAGTTGAATTAGAAGGGGTTCTAATTCTAGTTTATACATTGTTGATATCAACCATTAAAGTTGATAATTTTTTTCTTGGATATTGGATATCGGATATGATCCCATCTTTGCAAGGGGTTGCAATTGATGACAAGAAAAATGCAGACTAAGATAAAGGATGATCCTTGAGCTTGAGAATAAAGTAAGCATTATTTTATTGGCTAAAGGAATGATCCACTTAACTCTAGATGGAATTAGGATAGTATTAGTTAATTGTCTTTGCTACATTGACAAATGAACTATACAATCCCAACATTCCATGCTACATAATCAACAAAGTAATCTAAGAATTAGATAATCAAAACAGTGCATACTTGTGGTAAGCTGGATTAGGTCATATCTCTAAAGAAAGAGTTCAAAAGATGGTACATTTGCTTGACCTTTTGGACTTGCATGAGGTGTCAACTTGTAAATCTTATCTCTAGAAAAACATGACCAAATCACCATTTGTGGGACAAATGGAGCAAACCACACCTTTGGATGTGATCCAAAGGGACGTAAGTAGTCCACTAAGTGTTAGTGTACAAGCGAACTATTCTTACTTCATTATTCTAAGATCCTTTGAAGGGTTCAAAGAATTTAGACATGAAGTAGAGAATTAAATCGGTCAAAGTATTAAATCTATCGATGTGATCGAGGAAGAGAATACTAAGGTGGTAAGTTCTTAATTATCAAACGGAGAATTAGATTCTCACTTTAAGTGAATCCAAGTTGAGTTTCACTTATTTCCTCCTTCATTCTAGGAATTTACCCTAGAATCGATGATATTCTTATCAAGTAAGGATATCATCTAAATCGGTACTCAAAACATCATATGAGATATGATGTGGTAAAAGACCCCTCCCATATATACCTAAAGGTATAAAGGGTCCTGCTTCTTTAAAGCAGTTAGTGGGAGATAGGATGGATGTGAATCCAGCTTATGTAAATTTGTGGAGTATCCAAATGAATCTAAAGAATACCATTTCTATGGTTCCTAAGAACAAAAGAGTTTATTTTCTAGGGACACCATCTTCTTGAGAAGAAGGAATTTCTATTAGATGGAAATTGCTAGATCATAGAGTTTGAAACAGTTCAAGAACCACAGTTTGTCTCATAAGTGGCAATGGTGTATGAACAAATTACTAAAACTTCTAGTGCAGGCTCGAAAGGAGGATGCCTCGTTCCATAGGTATTGGTGTGGAGACACTAGTGCATGTATACGGTGCTTGATGGGAACAAGTACACTGAACAACCCCACCTGAAAATTTCCAATTGGAAATATTCTATTGTCGAATGGTAATTTTCTCATTATGTGCAAGAATTAGTCCTTGGACTTGAGGCACCATGGTAAGCTTATACATGACATGTTGTACTTTGATGTATTTCCCGATTGCATGTCAATCACAAGGGGTTTATATTGGGTGTAACATCTTCATGTATAAAGATTAATGAGTAGCCAACAAAGGATCCGTCACCTATCTGGATGAATAGGTGAATCTCCTATGTTTTCCACTGTACTTGACTCTAAAATTTTTGGTCAAGGTTGGATGGAAATTAGACGTGGGGTTTTCTAATTATTCATCATCGAGTCAAGCTACTAGGAATGGAAACATAGTTATTGAGTTAATGGGGTTTTGACTCAACATCCATGCCCTAGGCTCAATCGGGAGATTAGATGACGGAAGGACCGTACTTGTATGGTATTCGTAATTGAAAAAGGTTCGCACATTCACCTTAGACTAGGAGTCATGATGCATTGCTAGGTGCTTCCCATGTCTTGTGGGTTCTTGGAATTAATGAGTTAATTCCAAGAGAAATAATTAATTGGATTAATTAATCAGAACAATTAATTGTTCAACTAAGTCACAAGAGTTGTGAGCCCACGGCTAGCTTAAAGTGAACCTAAGGGGTCACACACAAAACTTTGACAAATCTATTTCTAGCTTAGAAATTAATCCAAGTGTTGGATTAAACTAATTAATGTGATTAATTAACGGAGGGGGGGCTTAAATTAATTCAAGTATGGAATTAATTCAATTAATTAATTGGATTAATTGATTGGACCTAATTAGATTAGGGAGCCCAATTGAAACATTTAATTAATTGATTGAATCAACTAATTAAGATGGGCATAATTAATTAAATGAATTAATTTAATTGATTGGATCAATTAAAGTAGGGCCTAATTGATTACTTAGGCCTAGGCCCATTAGGTGTGGGCTTGTAGGAAGCCCATTAGAAAATTGGATTGAGAATCCAATTCCTAGAGAAAGTTGAATTGAGAATTCAATTTTTAAGAGGTAATAAGGAAAAAGGAAAGTCCTTATGGGATAAGGAAACTTACTAAAAGAGTTGGAGATAAGAAAGGAAGAAAAGTTCTACATGGAAAGGACGTGTGATAGCTTTTATTGATAATATTTTTGGACATTTTTTATGGGGATTTTATTGCAGATTTTTGAAAAGAAAAAATATGGAAAACAACCTCTCTCTCTTGAAGAAAAATAGTTTTCGTCATCTCCAAAAAATTCGTCCCTCATTTCCTTTCAATCTCCAAAAGTTCACCAACCTTTTATCTAGTTTAATTCTTGATTTAATTGTTGAATTAAGAATTAAATTAAACACATAAAACACTAATTGTTAGTATGTTCTTGTTCCAAACAAAATCGTTCTGGGATAGAATTATCGAATCGAAAACTACTAGCATAGAATTCGGTTGCGAGTGGGCATCCAAGGTGTGGATATCGTTAGAGGGATAACATTTGGGATCCTAAAAGCGAATTAGATTTCAATCAAAGGGGTTTTGAATTGAAGAACATGGAGATAATTTCATATAGGGATAATGATTTGAATCATTTCAATCCCTACATCAACCAGAGTGCAAATCAAGGTAAGGGTTTCTAAAATTTTTTTACTTTAATTATCAAAAAACGCACAATTGAGTAATCGCAAAAGGGTTCTGGGATTTGTTTTAATTACATGTGATGTAATATATATTTATGTTTTTGAAAAATTTTAAATTTCGCTGCGTATATGTTTCCCGGGATCGCGCGAACCCAACAGAATGATGTTTGGTTGATCGCAAGATCTTCCAAAAATCTCCAACTCTATCTTTTGTATCTTTGAAAGATACATGGAGATATTTTATTTGTTCCAATTATATATTTTCAAGAAAATCAAATTTTTGGGACCCCATCTTCTTCTAATAACTCTTGTGGGATTCTCCAAATGGGCCATTTGAATTGGGCTTGGGCTCTTAATTAAATCCACCAATTAATCCAATTACTTGACTAAGCACAAATTCAATTAATTAATTCCATCTAGACACCTAATCAAATTAATTCTAATTAAATAATCTAATTATTTAATTGAATAAATTAATTTAACAATTAATGTATGGTCTATATAACTAATTGAACCAATCAAATGATTGCTCCATGATTCTTTATCCTTGTTAATATTATTGTTTTGTTAATATTTTGTGTTAGGAAATCAATAAATATAAAAAAATCAAAAGAAGCATGTTTCCAAACTTGTGCAGTTTTTATATTTTGGGCATAACTACATGATCAAACTCCCTACCGACCTAAATCTTATTTCATTTGAAAGCCAAGAGATAGGACTACAATGTTTCTGTTGGAAGCTCAGCACAATTCAGTCTTGATTATAGCATAAAATTCAACCAAGTGATTGCACAAAATAGATCACTAAAAATTCGAATCAGAGTTCAGCCCAATATTGACTTATTTGGCTAATTAGGTCATATCTCTTAAGCACAAATTGATATTGCACTAAAATTTGGATATATTATAAAAAAAGGTAAATAAACAAGTTTTCTAAAGACAAGATGGTGAGAAAATGGTTTAAAATGGTAAAAGCATATGCTGCAATGTGTTGCTACAGTTAAAGGATGGCTTTTGGACATGATTCGGTAATTTGACCATATCTTCCTCATCAAATAGCCAAATGTGACAAATGATACATGTAAATATATCAGCGCTGAAATATTAACAACTTTTGTTCTTTATTAATTATCAAAATTTGGCTGTATCAGATAAAAAAATACAATTTAATTGGGTAGGTGAGAGTTTTGAGGATTTGGTGTAACAATTTAACAAATTTTGACAACTAGCATACCATGTGATTAACTCCTCCATGATATGTTCGGCTTCAAGTATACTCCAAGTACTATAAATAGGCCATGCATTAAGCTTGTAAGAGAAGGGGGGTAGAGGGTTTCTTTAAGCTAAGTTTTCTAGTAGTAATATATGTTTTCTAGTAATGTAAGTTTTTAGTAGTAATAGAAATGCATTCTCTAGTTTCTCTTCTATTTTTAGTCTTTCCTACTTTTATTATGTCTTTCCAAATTTCATTTTCCTGAGGAAAAAGAGTGAACCTCTTGATGGAGGAAGAGGAACGGTTATAAGGGTGGAAAATATTTAAGTATGTTATATTATTATTTTGAGTTTTGATCTAAACCCTACTTGTTTTGTGGTGATTCTTGATTTAAGTATCTCTAATGACACAACAAATACTTGGGTTCATTTAGCTTATTGTACGGTTCTACCCTATCGACTGCTAATGTAGAACATTGATTTATTGTTAACAAAGGTGTGCATAAATGCTTGATCCCATAAATAAGTGTTGGCGTTAAGAAATAATTTGCAAATAGTAAGACAATATCATGATTACCTTATTACACGAGCAATTTGATAATATCATCCCATTGGAACCTTTATTATGTATGGATTCCAATGGTTGCAATTAAGAGAGGTAAAAAGAATAAATAATCATTTTTCTATCCAAAACTCAAGAGTGAATCCCTAATCCTCGGTACTTTTATTATTTTGGTTTTTCTTTAGTTACAACATACATTAATTTTTTATATATTCTGAATCACAAAAATCCCATTTTCTTAGAATTATAATCCTAAATTCTTCTAGCAACTTCCTTGTGGATCGACCTCGGACTCATGAGAAATTTATTACTTAATACAACATGCACTTGGGTTTACAATCTTAAATTTGTAGCAAGTTTTTAGCGTCGTTTTCGGGAAAGGCAAGGTAAGTACTTAGGTCTGTTATTATTTTTCCTTTGTAAATATAGTTTGTTTATTTTCTTTATGGATATATAGTTATATGGTAGCCCAGCCACAATTCTCGATGTTTAGTTAGAAATAATTCTGAAACTTTTTTTAAAAATTTGTTTGAATCATCTCCACACACTTCCACCATGGCTGAAAATGAAAGTCTCCAGGATGAAAATGAGAATCAACAAGTGCGTATCATACGTTATTACTTGCAACCTCCTCGAAATTCTTCTCTTTCTTGTTTTATTTTTCCTCTCAATGTAAATAACATTCGATTCAGGTCAGGTATGATCCTTTTACTTCCCAATTTCCATGGTTTAGACTCTGAAAGTCTTTACTTGCATTCGAAAGAATTTGATAAAGTATGTGCCACTTTTTATGACTAAACTTGCACAAATGAGATTGTTAAGCTCAAATTATTTCCTTTTTCTTTAAAAGATAAAGCAAAAACTTGGCTTAATTCTTTAAAACCTAGGGTAATTGGCACTTGGCAAGAAATGCAAGATGAATTTTTGAAAAAATTCTTTCCAACTCATAAAACTAATGCTTTGAAAGACAAATTCAATTTTTTTCTCAAAATTCTAATGAAGCTTTCTTTCAATGTTGGGAAAGATTTAAAGATTTGTTGAATTCATGCCCACATCATGGTTTTAAAAAATGGCACTTAATTAGTTTCTTTCATGAAGGTTTAACTCCTGAAATAAAATAATTTGTTGAAACAAGTCAAGATTAATATTCCATTGCTGGATTCAATCAAGCAAGTTCCACCTCATGCCAAATTTTTGAAAGATTTGTGTACAATCAAAAGAAAATATCATGTACAACAGAAGATATTTTTAACTGAAAGTGTTAGTTCAATTATTCAACAATTCACTCCACCAAGTACAAAGATCTAGGTTGTCCAACCATTTCATGTATCATAGGAAACACTAGAATAGAGCATGCTTTGCTTGATCTTGGTGCTAGTGTAAATCTTCTACCTTTCTCAGTTTATGAACAGCTAGGTTTGAGAGAACTTAAAACAACTTCTGTTGTACTCCAACTAGCTAACCGTTAGATTAAAGTTTCAAATGGAGTAGTAGAAGATGTGTTGGTACAAATTGATAAGTTTTACTTTTCAGTTGATTTCATAGTTTGGACACACAGCCTGTTGCACAAACACATACACAAATTCCTATCATTTTGGGTCATCTTTTTCTTGCAACTTCAAATGCTTTGATCAATTATAGGAACGGTATTTTAAAGTTATCATTTGGAAATATGACTTTAGAACTAAATGTGTTTACTGTTTGTAAGCAACCTATAGTAGATGTCGAAGTACAAGAAGTGGGTTCAATCAAGAAACTTGTTCATGAATACTTTACTAGCAACAACTCTTCAGATTCTTTGGAGACCTGTTTTAAAAGTGAAAGTATTTGTAAAAAGGCACAACAAATACTTGGGTTCATTTAGTTTATTGTACAATTATACCCCACCGACTGCTAATGTGAAACCTTGATTTGTTGTTGATAAAGGTGTGCTTAAATTCTTGATCTCATAAATAAGTGTTGGCGTTAAGAGATAATTTGCAAATAGTAAGACAATATCGTGATTACCTTATTGCATAAGCAATTTGATAATATATTCCCATTGGAACCTTCATTATGTATGTATTCCAATGGTGGTAATTAAGAGAGGTAAAAATAATAAATAATCATTTCTCTATCCAAAAGTCAAAAGTGGATCCTTAATCCTCAGTACTTTTATTAGTTTAGTTTTTCTTTAGTTACAGCATATATTAATTTTTCATATATTTTGAATCACATTAATCTTATTTTTTTAGAATTATAATCCTAAATTCTTCAAGCAACTTTCATGTGGATCGACCTGGGACTTATGAGAAATTTATTCCTTATAACATCCGATACTTGGGTTTGCAACCTTACTCCACTCCAATTGGGTTTCCTAATATTGTTAGGTCTAATTAAATTATTCAATTGAATAATTAATTCAACTCTTTGAATTAATTTAAGCCTCAGTTAATTAATCTCTATTTATTAATTGGATCCAACTCCTTGGATCAATTGCTAAGTCAGAAATATTCCATCTCAAATTGTGTGTGACCCTTTAGGTTCACAACTAAACTAGCAGTGAGCTTGCTGTTAGAGTAGTGTAAAACACACCAATTAGATTGAGTATCTGTTTACTCTTGTACTTCATAAAAGACAATCTTATTTGAAACAATAATAAAAGGCTCATTCTTTATCTTATGTTTTGCACATTTTTGTATATTTGATAAAGTCCTTAGATCAAAATTAGCTACGAGACATGGTCGCACATATGATGGCATTCTTGAAAAAAACCTCTACGGGACATAGTCGCGCATACGATGCATGCTTGCATTAGGAGAATGCCTCATTCCATAGGTATCGACATAGCGACACTGGTGCATTTATTTGGGTGCTTGTTAGAGAACAAGTATACTGGATTGGCCCGTCAGAGATTCTTAGTTGGAGACGTTGTCTATTGGAATAAAAATCTCCAAGGAATGATAGTACATGATTAGTCCTCGCACTTGAGGCACCATAGTGGCCTTGTGTATGCCATATAACATTTAGATATATCTTTTGATTGATTGAAAACACCTAATGTGTAACATCAAAAGTTATAGAAAAGTCATGGTACACATGCTAGGTGAGAATAGGTGCTGAAGTTAGCCTCTTTTTCAGCTCCTGGAAACTTTGCTCACACATATATGTCCATCTAAACATCACCCCTTTTCTGGTTAATTGTGTCAATGGCATTGCAATCTTGGAGAACCCCTCCACAAATATTCGGTAATATCCAGCTAAACCCAAAAAACTGCGTACCTCTGAAGGATATATATATGGTGGGAGAACGATTTAGGAGGCTGGATCCCCCAACATTTGAGGATGCGATTGATCCTACCACTACAGAGGACTGGTTGAGGACCCTAGAAAACATGTTCCAGTATAGTAGGGTGCCAGTAGAGGAGAGGGTAATGTGTGCCACTTTCATGCTTCGCGGTAGTGCAGGCCATTAGTGGGACATGATCAGCAGCATAGAGGACATTACTACCATGAGTTGGGACAGATTCAAGGAGTTATTCCGAAATAAATATTTCACGGCCCTAGTTCGTATGATGAAGATGAATGAGTTTATACAACTGCGACAAGGAGCAATAACTATTGGGGAATATATTCGTAAATTTGAACAACTGTCCAAGTTCGCTACGCACATGGTCAGCACTGAAGCACTTAAAGTAGAGAGATTTCTAGAAGATTTGAGGCCAGAGTTATACCGGGATGTGAATATGGCGGGTACTCAAGGGGTGACATTTTCACAGGTAACTGAGAGGGCACTAGTAGCAGAACAGGCTGAATTGAGAATCGCTCGTGCACAAGAGGCTCAACAGCAATTCAGACAGTAGGAACAGAGATGGACTGTGGGGTAAAAGAGGTCGGTCCAAATGCAGAGGCCGATCCAAATACAGAAGCCAGGATTTAAATTTTAAGGAGAACAAGGCCAACAACAAGAAGGTCAAAATAAGAGGCCACGGGTCGGATAAGGAAAAGCACTATGCCAAAAGCTGTATGTCAGAAATGTGGTAATCGACATACTGGAGGTAGCTATATAGATACCAGGACGTGTTTTCGATGTGGAATACCAGGACATATTGCTAAATTTTGCCCAGGTAAATAGAATCAGACCAGCCAAAAGAATGTACCAGCCAAGGTGTTCACCATGACGAGGGTAGATGCAGAAGCAAATCCATCGGTGGTAACAGGTACACTTTATATTTCAAGTGTTCCAACACTTGTATTATTTGATTCTGGAGCTACGCATTCATTTGCATCCACTGAGTACGTGAAGAGGCTGGGTAGAATACCAGATGTAGCAAAAATCAGTTATAGTTACAGTTCCCTCTGGAGATGCTAGACAAACTGATCGGATTTTGAGAGCTTGTGCTATACTTGTTGAAGGTAGAGAATTACATGCTGATTTGATTGTACTGGATATGAATGATTATGATGTTATTTTGGGCATGGATTGGTTGTCAAAGTATGGGGCTACTATCAACTGTAAGGAAAAGACGATGACATTTCAACTTTCTGGGAAAGAGTCTTTCACATTTGCCAGCATTGTGAAGAATTTCAGATTCCTATGATTTCAACAGTGAAGGCACAATGATTACTCGATGATGGTTGCGAAGGGTACTTGGTGAGTGTCATGAACATTGAGGAACAACACCCACCAACTCTGAGTGAAATACCAGTGGTACGAGAATATACTGAAGTATTTCCAGATGATCTTCCGGGACTGCCACCAGATCGTGAAATAGAGTTTGTTATTGACATACAACCAGGAACGCCTCCAATTTCTAAAACTCCTTACAGAATGGCTCCCTTGGAGTTGAAAGAATTGAAAGTACAATTACAGGACTTGTTGGACAAGGGATTCATCAGACCGAGCTTTTCACCTTGGGGAGCACCAGTTCTGTTTGTACGTAAGAAGGATGGCACCATGAGACTGTGCATCGATTATCGAGAGTTGAATAGGGTCACAATTAAGAATAAGTATCCGTTACCCAGAATCGATGATTTATTTGACCAGCTTCAGGGTGCTGCAATATTTTCAAAGATTGACTTACGCTCTGGGTACCATCAATTGAAAATAAAGGAAAAGGATATCCCCAAGACGGCATTTAGTACAAGATATGGGCACTATGAATTTTTGGTGATGCCATTTGGATTGACTAATGCTTCAACAGCATTCATGGATCTGATGAACAGAGTGTTTAAAGAATTTCTGGATAAATTTGTTATTGTGTTCATGGATGACATTCTAGTTTACTCCAGAACTAAAGAAGAGCATGCCGCACATTTAACACAAGTACTAGAGGTCCTGAAAGTGAAGCAGCTGAGAAATAAATAGATTCCATTGGTTAAAGTGTTATGGAGAAACCAATTGATAGAAGAGGCCACTTGGGAAAGGGAGGATGAAATAAGAACTAAGTATCCGGAACTTTTTCGGTAAGTGAAATATCGGGGACGAAATTTTTATAAGGAGGGGAGGATGTGATACCCGAGCCTCTTACTACTCACATGGCCAAATATGATTCATGCATTACATGTTAATTTTATATGCTATTTGCATTTCTATTGATATTGCATAATTTATTTCATTTTATACGACATTCTTGAATATTAAACTTAATTCTAAAGCTCTTGCACGATATTAGTTATTGAATTTCTTAATCTAAGTAGTTGATTTTATATTGAAATAAGAAGAAAATGAGGTGGATCAATATTAGATATAGATGGGATATATAGGTTATAATTTTGGAAGTGCTAAAAGTGTTACTAGTAACCTTATACGGTTTAATTTGATTTGATCAAGTTATTTCAAAAGTATATATTTGTAAATTAGCATACTTGGGATATTGGACATGATATAATATGATTTAAGTGTCATATTACAAGGCCCTTATGTGCATATGATTTTAGAAATGCAAACTAGATAATTCTTTAAGAATCGGATGCGAATCAGTTTGGAGATCAAATGAACGGACATAGGAATTACCTATGGGAATGAATGGTGATTAAGATAGGTTGCAACCAAATAAAAATAGATGAGACACACAAGATTAGGGCTGCAAGATAAGAGAGAAAATCAGATTTGCCATTTACTTGCCACCTCATGCTTTCTTATTAAGCTTAAGCTAACATCTCAAGCTAACACCTCAAACCCTTCACCCTTAAGCAACGACCAGACCCTCATTTCAGCCATTTTCATCTTCCAAACACACACCTTAAGGTCTACAAGTGATCCAAATTGATTCCAAGTTGAAATAAAAGCAAGAAAAGCAAAGAAGAAGTGATTACCATCAAGTTAGCCTCAAAATCTGCATAGGTAACACTTATCTACGGTTTTGCCTTTGGTTTTCAGATTATTATGAATGGTTTTATGGTTTATTAAGCTTTCAATATCTCTGATAAAAGTGTTAGGAAGTTTTTAGTTAGACTTTGGTGCACAAAGAAAGGGTTTTTGATCACAAACACTTAATAGGAAATACTTGTGGCAGAAACTGTCATCTTACTGTTTTCTTGTTTTTTAGGCTCCAAAAGTGTATGGTATGTTGAATAAAACCTATAATTATTACCATTTACATGACCATATATGAGTTAAGAGTATTGGAATGAAGTTTTATCAGTTGGAAATTGAAATAGAGAATAATATTGGAGAAACACTCAAACTGCCAAAATAGCAAAATCTGTTTTGGTGTGCTGTGAAGGAAACTGAATTAAGGGAGCTAAATCCATTATTTTTGGTTATAATATGACCTGGTTGTCTCCTTATATATGTTATCTAGGTATGGTGAAAATTTTGGAGTGATTGAATATACTTAAGGGTGCCAAAACCATTAATGTCATGAAATGTGCAAAACTGTCACGGTAGGAAACAATCTGTTTCAGTATGTCGTGAAGAGAGCTGAACTTGGGCATCTATATCCGTGATTTTTAGAAATTATATGATATGGTTACATTTATATACATGTTATATAAGTGTGGTAAAAATTTGGGAGTGATTGGATATGCTTAGGCATGTTAAAATTATCATGCAACTAAACTTGACAGCAAGAAAATATAAAAATGTGAATCTGCCACATTTGATCACTTAGCATGTTTCAACCTTGATATGTTGCTATTGAGTGTTAAAAATTAGGTACATGCTATTAGAGTTATAATACTTCAATTACATGATGTTTGCATGCATTTAAGATGAGAAATTGAGGTATTTGAGGGGCTATATTGGGTTTTAGTTTGTGAAAGCTTGATTGTTAGCTTATAGCTTGGTGTTTAAGGTCTAGTATGAGATTTTGTGCTTTCAACTTGCCAAATTGGGAATGGTGCTTGATGTTGGGTAATATTACAGGCTATTTTACATCTAAGGTTGGAGAGGAATACTAAACAAATTTAGACTAAGCCACCAACCAAGTGAAAGGTAAGTAAGGATTCATTTGCAACCACAATGCATAGACATAGTAGATGTGTGAATTATATGTGATATCATAAATCATATGTGCATAGTAGAGGGCTCTCCATTGAGCATACATACATGGGCATTGTCATTAGCACGTGCATGCATCATATACGAGCATTGTGATAAATCTTGCATTGCACGGCATGATTCAGAGAAAGGAAAATGTTTTGCTGACCACTACTAGTGCATCGAACATGCATGGATTTGCATGGTTTTATGCATGGATTTGCAGGTTCGCGTGCATGGATTTGCATGCGTATGAGTATGCATGGATTTGCATGCTTATATGATTATTGCCATTGGATTATGGCGGTATACAGAGCTCTTTTCGGTGCATGGATAGTAGCGTTGGTCAGGGGCCCAAGAAAGAAATGATTTTGAGAGAAATATTTTGATGCATAAAATTGCATTATGGGCATAGCATTTTGAGATGCATGACTCGATATTGTGGATTATTCTTTGACATGCATAATCTTTACTTGCTGAGCGTTAGCTCATATAGTTTATGCATTGTAGGTGAGTACGACGATACCTGAAGCATCTTTTATTGGCTGGGCGGCGGTTGGAGCTCCTGCAGGTGTCTGAGAGAGTGTGTACATGGATGACGACCTGTTAGGCTATTTTGTTGGCTTGTTATATTTTGAGTCTGTTGTATTATATTTTAGACTGGTACTATATTTCGCTTTTACAACTTTACTGTAAATAAGTATGTAAATATTGGGTTATTGTGGGTGTTGTGTTTTTATATAAATATTGATCCTGCTATATACATGATATGTGTTAGAAAGTATTTTAAATAGGGTTGTGTATGTAAAAAGTGATATATCTTTTCTTAAAGTGTTACAAAAAAAAATAAAAATATTCCATGCATGCACACAGGTTCTATCATGTCAAATTATACAATATATATGGTTGTGTAGGAATGGGGGGTGTTACAATGGTGTTGATGTGGGTAATATTACAGGCGATTTTACATCTAAGGTTGTAGAGGAATACTAAACAAATCTAGACTAAGCCACCAACCAAGTGAAGGTAAGTAAAAATTCATTTGCAACTACAATGCATAGACATAGTAGATGTGTGAATTATATGTAATATCATAAATCATATGTGCATAGTAGAGGGCTCTCCATTGAGCATACATACATGGGCATTGTCATTGGCACGAGCATGCATCATATACGTGCATTATGATAAATCTTTCATTGCACGGCATAATTGAGAAAAGAAAATATTTTGCTGACCACTAGTAGTGCACCGAAGCATGCATAGGTTTGCATGGTTTTATACATGGATTTGTAGGTTCGCGTGCATGGATTTGCATCCATATAAGTATGTATGGATTTGCATGCCTATGATTATTGGCCATTGGATTATGGCGGTGTACAAAGCTCTTTTCCGGTGCATGGGATAGTAGTATTGGTCAGGGGCCCAAGAAATAAATGATTTTGAGAGAAATATTTTGATGCATAAAATTGCATTGTGTGGGCATAGCATTTTGAGATGCATGACTTGCAATTGTGGATTATTCTTTGACATGCATAATCTTTGCTTGCTAAGCATTAGCTCATATAGTTTATGCATTGTAGGTGAGTACGACGATGCTTGAAGCATCTTTTACTGGCTGGACGGCTATTGGAGCTCTTGTAGGTGTCTGAGGGAGTGTGTACATGGATGACGACCTGTTGGGCTATGATGTTGGCTTGTTATTTTGAGTCAGTTGTATTATATTTTAGACTAATACTATATTTCTCTTTTAAAACTTTACTATAAATAAGTATGTAAATATTGTGGTCGTTGTGGGTGTTGTGCTTTTATATAAATACTGATCCTGCTATATACATGACATGTGTGAGAAAGTATTTTAAACAGGGTTCTGCATGTAAGAAGTGATTTATCTTTTCTTAAAGTGTTACAAAAAAAAAAATTTCTCGTATGCACACAGGGTCTATCATGTCAAATTATACAATATATATGGTTGTGTAGTGATGGGGGTGTTATAATTACCTCTCCATTTATTCCAAACTTCTGCTTGTAGACCTATTTACAGTCAATAAGAACTATTCCTTGTGGTGGGTCCAATAAGGTCCATACCTTATTAGAGTACATGGAGTCCATCTCGGATTGCATAGCTTCTTGCCATCTTCCTGAGTCGATGTCCGACATCGCCTCTCCATAAGTCCTTGGATCATCGTCCAAGGGAGATTCTCCTTGTTGTTCTCTAACAAAAAACTATACCTCTTAGGTGGCTTTAAGATCTTATGGGATCTCTTAGGAGAATGTGTGTTCGAAGGCCCAACCTCAGCTGGTTAGCCTGTTACTCTGTCTGTAGGGAGGCTCTGTGGTTCTTAAATTTCTTCAAGTTCTACAACTTCTCCATTTCTATCTAATAGAAACTCCTCTTCTAAAAATGTGGCATTCCTCGAAAAAAACACCTTTTATTCTGAGGGGTCATAGAAATAGTATCCAATGGATTCCTTTGAATACCCTATGAATCTACATAAACTGGATCTCATATCCAATTTATCTCCCACATGCTGCTTTGCATAAACAGCACACCCCCCATACCTTAAGGTATTTGCAAGAGGGTGGTTCTCCACTCCACATCTCATATGGTGTTTTGGGTACCGATTTTGATGGCACTCTATTTAATAGATATGTTGTTGTTTCTAGAGCATAACCCTAGAATGAAAGAGGAAGTCCAGTGAAACTCATCATCGTTCGAACCATGTCCAGGAAGGTTCGATTTTATGCTCCACAACTCCGTTGAGTTGGGGAGTTGCAAGAGGGGCCTACTGTGAGAGAATTTCATTCTTCTTTAAATAATTAAAAAACTCTGTGCTCAAGTATTCACCTCCTCGATTTGATCGAATAGTCTTAATACTTAGCCCAGTTTGTTTCCCCACCTCACTTCTGAATTCTTTGAACTTTTCAAAAGCTTTAGATTTATACCTAAAGGTAGACATAACCATACCTAGAATAATCGTAGGTAAAGTTATAAAGTAGTGATAGTTTCCACGAGCACTAACACTTAGTGGCCCACTTACATCTGAATGGATCAAATCCAATAGATTTTTGGCTCACTCCACTTGTAAAATAAATGATGATTTGGTCATTTTCCCTTTGAGACATGACTCACATGTTGACATTCCTTGCTCTTTCAAAAGATTGAGGAATTGGGCCAACTTATGAATTCTTTTCTCAGAGATATGACCTAATCTAGCATGCCATAAAAGTTGGAAAATATGATCATCTATTTTATTTATTTTAATGAACATGAAAAATGGAGTTATGAGGATTAATAGAATATAAACCATTCATCAATATGCCAGAGAGAAATCTTTATAAATAGAACAACTTCCATATTTTATTGAAAAAGTAAAACCTTCTCCATCAAAAAATAGGAATGGAGATAATGTTCTTAACTATCTCTGGAACATAAAGACAATTGTTTAAAATTAAAGATACTCCATTTCCTAAAGCTAAGTTGACACTTTCTATGGCTAATGCAGCAACCTTTGCTCTATTCCCCAGCTGCAGGATTGTCTCTTCTCTACTTATCTTCTTACTTCTTGCCATCACCTATAAATCATTGCAAAGATGAGACCTACAACTGGAATCCAATACCCAAGAAGCATCTTTAACTGATAAGTTAACTTCAACAAAATAAATACTTGAACTCTTCATGCTCGCACGTAGTTCTTCTTCCATTACCCAGGTTTATCGCAGTAGTGACACTTGTCATCGATGTTGTTGGAACTTTTGGAGACGCCACCTGTTGCCTTCATACCTTTAGATTTTGAAGAACGCTTTCCTCTCCCCTTCTTTGGGCTTTGCAACCATTGAGTTGGATGAGGATCCAACAAGCATGATCGGCTTGTCCTTCTTTCTAGTGGACTCAACTATTTTCAACATGTTAACCAGCTCAACAAGACTAGTTTCCATCTTATGCATGTTGAAGTTGACAATGAAGATGTCAAACAATAGGCAAAGACTACATGATGAGATCTAAATAGAGCTCGTTATCCATAACGACTCCAAGTGACTCGAGCCTTTCAATCAGGCCTATTATGCTTATGTACCTTATGTTGCCTCTATAACTCGTTTAACATTGATGCCATTATTAGCATCGCGCTTGCAGATCATCATCAACCAACTTGTAATAATCTGCAAGCTCTTTCTCACTGGCATCTTTTGGTGGGGCCGATGGCGGGATCACATCAAGTATGTAATCCCTCTTTTTGGATTGTAGAACGATTCGACATAGTTGGGACCAATTAATTTTTTAGCTTCTAGAATTGACACAAGTAGATTTTTAGCCATTTGTAGACAATTTACAAATATAAATGAGGTAAGAAAATTAGCATACTTTCAAAATCATATTCATTTAAGTAATAAATGTCTCCCACTTTTTCATTCAAATTCCATCACTCCTAATGGTAATTCAGGAAATCTTATTTCCTAGTGGGCTTGAAGCCCAATCAATATGTCGTATGACCAATTTTATGAGCCCATAAAACATATTGAAAAGTAGTCAACTTTAGCAATTGTATCTCCATACAACCCTCAAGATATTTTACCACACTGCTTCCCATACACTCCAATTTTATGAGCCCATATGGTACTAAGTGTCAAACAAGACCCATCAAACTCCATGTAGATGGAGTATCAAAATATTCCACGACTCATGGCCAATGTAGAGATGAGTCCATCCCATGGGCATCACCATGCTTAGTAGAGATCACAACTTTTCATTACAGAGTCATTCCACAATTTATGGCCAATGACAAAGTAAGGTAGCATCGTCATGCCAACTACTTTTGATGGTAGACATGGATTATTAGGTCCAACTCAATTTTATCCATATTTGCTTGAAATCGGAATTCAAAAATTCCTTTACTTGATTTTCAGTTCAAGTGGGGTAATTTTTGTTAACCAAGACCTCATCAATTCTTGATTTATTTAATAAATTTACAATCAAATCAATTAAATAAACCCTACGCATGTATCTAATAAATACATAATCCGGATGAACATGGACCATTTCTATGCGATCCATTTGAGCCAAAAATGGATATTGGTCAATTTATAAAAAATAGTTTCTATTACATGAATATATCCCATACATTCATGGGTCTTCTCTTTATTCATCGTCTTGGTCCTTCTTTTTATCCACCAAAAAGCAAAAAGAAAAACCCCACCTTATTCTACTCTCATTTAAAATGTAAAGTACATACAAGGAAAGAATAAAAGACTGGAAGGCCCCATTTCAAAAATCCAAAGATAAATAAATCGAATCACATTGGTCCAAATGGCTCCATGATCATCCCATACATACTAATAAATACATCACATGAATTTATTAAAGCATGTAAATTTATCATTCTTTCAAATTGTAGTTTCATGACTTAGGATAAAATTTTGATTTTTCAAGAACCACCGCCCCCTTTTAAATATTAAAATTAAACATTTTAATTATAAAATCAAAAAATCATATTTTGCAATTCAACACGACAGTGCGTCGGCACTTGACCGGTGCCTAGCAGGGGCGCGCTACTACGCATGTGGGCACCCGACGCCGTGCCATGTATGATTTCTCCTTGTGATTGAATCAAATTCAATCATACATGTTTTGTTTAAAAATTACATTAATTGCAAAATAATTTTATCCCAATCAGAACTACAATAAATTAGTCAGAATTTAACAATTAAATTCACAAGCATAAATCAAATCTAATTGGAATTATGCAAACTATGACTCTGATACCACTGTTGGGTTCGCATGATTCCGGGGTATGCGCAGTGGGAAATTAAATTTTTTAAAAGCATTAAACAATAACAATTATAGTAATACCCCTGATCCGATGTGATTTCTAATGATCTCACAATTTCTAATAGTTGTAATAAAATAATTAAAGTATCAATTTATACATTTGATTGCACTCCGATTGTTGTAGGGTATGAAGCAATCAATTCCTAGCCCCTTTTCTGAATTTGGTTCACAAGAATCCAAATGTCTCTCATCTAAAGTAGTACACACTTTGAGTAAGAACACAAAATCAAAATTCCGCTAGCAGTTCTGATTTCTCTTCTAATTTAGTTGATGAAGTGTGTATAGAAAATATTAATTCATGTTATCAGCTTGTGATAAAACAATTAACATTTAAAAATGGAATTTTTGGAGAAAAAGGACGGATGAAGAAATTTTTTTTTTTCTCTTAATTTCTATATGGCTGAAAATTATATGGATAGTAATTCTCTCACAAATTTTTGGCCATTATGTATTTATAGGAGACAAAGAATTTCAAGAGTCCTACTCTTGGTATTTTGTGTCTCTTTTTGATTGGTTGAAAAATATTTTGGTTCATCCAAATTTCTTCTAATTTTATCTCTTTCATACCTTCCAAAGATATTCAAGATTATCCAATAATTCCAAACTTTTGACTTTCGATCCCTTTTCAATCACCTTCGTGATCCTTTCCTAATTTGGTTTGGACTTAAAATTAAATCCATAATTAAAGCAATTAATTATCTTACCCAAAATTAATTAATTCTATCTAGCCCATCTAATAAAATTAGACCTAATTAAATAAACCAATAATTTAATTAAGTAGATTAATTTAACAATTAAATTAATTTACAGACTACACAATTTATTTTATCCAATCAAATAATTGTTTCACTTCAATTGGGCTCCTTAATTTAATTAAGTCCAATTAAATAATCTAATTATTTAATTGAATAATTAATTCAACTCCTTGAATTAATTTAAACCCTAATTAAATAATCTCTATTAAGTAATTGGATCCAACCCTTTGGATCAATTCCTAAATTTGAAATGTTCCATCTCAAATTGTGTGTGACCCTTTAGATTTACAACTAAGCTCGCGGTGCGCTTGCAACATTTGCAACTTATGAATAATAATAATTATTTGGATTAATTAATCTAATTAATTAGTCCATTTGAAATTAACTCCTTAATTTCAAGAACCTCACAAGTCATGTGAAACACATAGCAAGTGTATCATGATTACCGAGACTTAGGTGAAATAGCGAGTGAACCTATTTCAATTATGAGTGTCGTACACATAAGGTCTATCCATCAAACAATCTCCCCAATTGCTCAATAACTATGATTTCATTTCAAATTTTAATGACTCATGACGAATCGTTAGAAAACCACCATTTATTCATTCTGTCTTGGCCAAGGACTTCTGAGTCATGAACTATGAAAAATATAGAAGATTCACTTGTTCTACCAGACAAGTGACATATCCTTTGTTGACCACTTATTAACCTCCATACATATCAATGCAACATCCCATGTATCCCTTTTTTTGATTATCAGGCAATTAGAAGATACATCAAAATGAAACACAACATGCATAAGGCATCATGGTGTCTAAAGTCAAAAGGTTAATCGTGTACTATCGTAACATGGAATTTCTTATTTTGACAAATAAGTTTCTAATTAAGAAATTCCAGCAGGCATCCGCGCCCTATGGGGACGCGCCGGTGCCCAATGGGCATTAATCAAAACTAATTTAAGACCAAAGTTATAGAGGCATATTCTATGATCATCATCAAATGCGTGACCATGCCCCATAGCTAAGTGTGGTCTAGAGACTTTATCTAATTACAAGAAGCAATTAAAGATAAATAAATTTGCCTTTTTATTAATATGATTTGAAACATATTATTTTTACAAATACAAGAGTATAAAAAATGCACAATCTAATTGGCACTCCGGGCACTACTCTAACAAAATGACCCTAATATATCAATGCCCCATTGATTAAAGGGACACGCAACTCCTATAGATTGCATTAGGGTCGTGGGTCGATGAACCAAGTTCAAATGGAGCTGACATTTCTCACACTTTTTGCTAAGTCCATAGCATCCTTAACCAATGTTAGCCAAAAATACTCTTAGTTTGGGGCTAGCAACCGACCTCTTAAGTGATTCCCACTACTTACTTCATGCACTTTCCTCATCACATAGAGCACTTTCTCAAGGGTAAAGCATTTTAACAGTGGTTTTCCAAATGACCTTTTATATAGCTCCCCATCCGCGAGTTTGAATCTAGGAACCCATGACAACAATCTTAAGTATTCTTGAATACTCCCCATCTAATTTACATGGGGTTTTATCTGCTATATTAGGTCCTCCTTGGGATACAGATTGACTTAGTCTTTTTTACATCTAATTCCCAATTGGCTCAGCTACCAAAACCACTACTTTATTGAATTAATGCTACAAATTATACTTGCGAATCTCGCCAAAGCATCTGCTCACTCATTCTTCATGCATGGGATTTGCTATAATTGGAAGTGCTCGATATGTCCCATCAACTATTTTGTCTTTGCCAGATATTCTATCATGAACCTTTTCTTTTTCTCGTTGGATCCTTTGACTTGCATCTCAACTAATTGAGAGTCGGTGTACGAGACCAACATTTTAACATTACATTTCATACCATTTTAACCCTATAACCAGAGCCTCGTCCTTTTCTTTTTTGGTGACCTCAAATTCCAATTTAAGGGCAATTTTGACCTCATATTTATTGGGTCCTTGCAACAAAATGCCAGCACCCCTTCCTTCCCTGGTTGCTGACCCACCAACATAAAGTAACCATATCTTACCTTCTTTTGGCTTTCATTCGAAGACTATTATTTCATTTAGGAAATTTACCAAACTATATCAAACTCTCCCAATTCGATGGACCATTTCACTAACTAACCTAACACCTTTAGAGGACCCAAGATTTACTTCAAAGGTTGGTTGGTCACATTATTTCATGCGATTGAGAATGAAGTGTCAGTTTTCTTGTTGAAAATACCAATGCTAACGCCAACTTTTCCATTTCCAATTATCTTTCCTCTACCCCCCGCAATAATTTACTCATGTAATATACTGCTTTGTATATCCCTTTGTATTTTTTCACCAATATCGAACTTATAGCCCATTAGGATATTACTAGATAAAAGTAGAGTGGTTCATTTTTTTAGGCTTTGTTCGTAATGGTAGGGACATCAGATATTGCATTAGGTTGTTTATGGCTTTTTCACATTTTTCCTTCCATGGGAATTTTTTTTATATTTGAAGGATTTCAAATTAGGTAAATTTCTATTTGCTTACATAGATACGAACCTATTCAGTGATGTGATTTTCCCCATTAACTGCTGGACCTCCTTCGCCGACCTTGGAGAGCTCATTTTGAGAACTACTTATATTTTCTATGGGTTTGCCTCATGAACCCTAGAAACTTGCCACCTCGAACTCTGAACTTGCACTTTGTTGGGTTCAACTTTATACCATACATCTTCATAATTGCAAAAGCTTGTTCCAAGTGTGCTAAGTAATCCTCCCGCTTACACTTTTCACGAGAATGTTTTCTATACAGACTTTTATGGTTTTATCAATCTAATCTTCAAAATTGAGGTTCACTAAACGTTGATAAGTTTCCCTAGAATTCTTTAGTTCGAATAGCATCACCCTATACAAGACCCTTTTTTTTATTAGGAGTGAGGTCTTTACCTTATCTTCTTTTGCCATGAAGATTTGATGATAAGCTTCTATCATGCTCAACAATGCTTAATCAGCTATTGAATTGACCACCAGGTCGATTCACAAAAAGGGTAAGGATTTTTTAGGCATGCCTTCTTCAAATATATGAAGTCGGTGCACATCCTCCACTTTTTCATAGTTTTGGAAACTATCACTACATTAGAGAGCCATTTTGTGAACTGAATCTCCACTACATATCCAGCATCAAGAAGTTTATTAATCTCTTATTCAGTAATCATGTCCCTCTTCGATCTAAAGTTTTGCTTCTTTTGCTTCATCGGATTTACCTAAGGATCAATATTTACTCGATGCGCAATGACTTTTGAGTCTATACCTTCAAAGTCTGATGGCTTCTATTAAAAAATATTTACATTCATTCTTAGAAAATCAATAGTCAATAGTTTAAATTCTAGGTCCATCTGTGAACCAATGCTTATGAATTTCTTTGAGTTCAACTGCTCCAACTCCACTATTTTATATTTCTCCAATGGTTCGATCCGGAGTTCCTTGAATTTCAATTTCTTGCTTGAGGTTTCCTCAATCTCAAAGGATGCATGTTTTTTTCATCACATTCTTCATGACCTGCTTTGATTCTCTATTTTTTAGAGTCAAGTTATAACACTTCATGCACTCTTTTGATCACACTTTACTCATCCAATTCCTGCTTTTATAGGGAACTTCAATTTTAGATGGTAAATTAATACCACCACTTGAAATTGGTTCAACCTTTGTCTTTTTAGGATCACATTATAGGCAAATGGAGCTTCCACTACTAGATATTTCATCATGACTGCAAGGTTCTTTCCCAACTGAGGTTGGGAGGTCAACAGTTCCGAGAGGTACCACCTGACTTTTCCCAAAACCAATCAAAAGATTATTATTGGCCGGATAGTTATAACATCCAATTTTATTTTCCTTAAAACATGTAAGAAAATTATGTCTATTGAACTCCCATTATCCATTATGAACTTTTGGACTGCAAAATTAGCAATATCCATAGTAATAACCATGGGATCATTTTGACATATCTAGCCCCATTCAAATTATGATCTGCAAAGGTTATGGATGGTGAGTTTCGGATATATAATGCATCAATTCTTTTTATGTTCATTCTTGTAGTAAAGGATCTTGCATATTCTTTTTGTGCAATATAAGAATCTTCTCCATTAGGGCATCTTGTAATCATTTGAATAACCCCCTTTCGTTTTAAGTTGTCATTGGTGGGTCATGTATTAGAGTGAACCTCAATTGGTTGTTTTCCCTTGTCTCTGCCTTAACTCTAATCTCTCAACTTATTGTGAGATTGATGGTTCAGGGGTGATCTGCATTGGTGACCTCTTATTTCTCCCTCATTTCGACCATTACAGGCTATAAAGTTTTTTAGATATCCCTACTGGATCAGTCTCTCAAATTCATCTTTCAAATAATAGCACTTATCTATATCATGCCTATTATCCCGATGAAAATGGCAATATTTTCTTGTTATCCTTCTATTCTGGGTAGCACTTATCCTTTTTGGTGATTATAGTAATTAGAATCCTCTATCGCCATTAGGGCATACACCCAAGAAATGTTTAAGGGAGTATAGTTACTAAACCTCTCTAAGTATGGTCAATCCTAATCTTATTCACAATCATGATTTTTTTTAGATCGAGATCGAGTACCTTCTCTAGGATTTTTTTCTCCTTTTCTATATTCATTTGAAACCACTTATAATCTTTGAACATGTTCATTTTTTCTTCATGAATGTAAAGTTAGGCCATCTACATGAGGTGTTCCACATAGGGTAGAGGGTCTCGTTCTAGGGTAGATATTAAATGTCTATTCTTCGAACT
The DNA here is from genome assembly GCA_019321725.1 of Paulownia fortunei. Taxonomy (NCBI): domain Eukaryota; kingdom Viridiplantae; phylum Streptophyta; class Magnoliopsida; order Lamiales; family Paulowniaceae; genus Paulownia; species Paulownia fortunei. The sequence continues at coordinate 12,418,765 of CM033112.1, forward strand.
ATAATTGAGGATGTTGATCAGCATATTGATAAGCATATCTTGAACTTCTAAGGCTTCATTGTTAAATCTATTTATAAAGTCTCCAAGGGGTTCGTCATCTACCTATCGAATGGTGAACAAGTGTGTGACTGAATGTTTTACTTTTTTTCTTACTTGCAAACTAGTAAAGGAACATTTGAGCCAAATATTCTTAGGATGTTATCGATCCCATACGTAAGCAAGTAAACCATTCTTGTGCTCGACTGATTATTAGGGTAATGAAAATCCTAACATTCATTGCGTCATATAACTGCATGACATGGTCAAATCCTATTAAATGTTCTTGCAGGTCCTTGTTTCCATCATATTTATGGAGGTCTGGTAACTTGAAATTAAGGGTAACTACTTCTTTTAGGATTTTAGAAGTAAACGAGGTGCCCCTCTTTTGTATAGCAGATGTCATAACCCCTTTTTCTCTTCAATCCTCTAGCTTGTGAGTTGTCTGCTCAATCTGTTTGCTAAGCTCATTAATGTCCTGCTTCGATAGTAACAACATTAACTACGTGTCAATAGCATAATTGATATTTAATTTTTTCCCTTATTTTAGTAATGACATAGTCCTCATCATCGCTAACAGTGAAAAATGAAATTTACATTATCGATGAGTTTGTTAACTGCATTATTAAAATGGAAAAAAATGAAACTTATGTCAGTGACGAAGTCTATAATTTTATTGCTATAATAAATGAAAAAAAATCAAATAAAACGTCACATCTTCACAATGACCAAGGGTAAGCATCGTAAAAGTGTTAAATTAGCGACGAGCCTGTCAAACTTGTCTCTAAAATGTGAAAAGAATTAAAATTTATGTTAGAGGCGAAGTTTATATTATCATTGCTAAAATGAAGAAAAAAAATAAATAAAACCTCACATCTTAGCAATGATAGAATGTGAAGTCGTTGCTAAGTTATGAGGTTTTATTTGCGATCTTCTTTCCCTTCCCCCCATTCCACAAGAAGAAAAGCCCTAATCTCTAAATTAGTGCCAAGAATCACATCTACTTCCGCCCCCTACCACCGTCAACCCCATCGTGAGCAACCACCACTGATAGGCCCCCCTCTATTTCTAAAAATTGAGTCACCACAACAGTCAGCCCCTCATCCATTTCTCAAAATTTCCATCAGCAACCACCACCGTCAGCCCCCCCCCCCAACCCTTGTTTCTAAAAATCATGCCACCACTATCACCGTTAGCCACCCCCTATGTTTCTGAAAATTGCTATCAACAACCACCACCGTCAGCCCTACCCCCTCTATATCTGGTTCAAAATTTCCACTAAACTTCAAATTGTAAGTTTTTTTCCTATCTTTTCTACTTACTTGAATCTGTGCTTTTTTTTATTGAAAGAATTAATTAGTGTTGTGGTGTTATAAATAAATTGGAGGAGTATGGCATTTTCTTGTTTATATTATGTTATTCATCTTATTTGTAAAATAAGGATATCAATAGAAGAAAGGTATGTAAAATTTATTTCATGGTGTACATTTATAGATTCTTGGGCAGACTTCTGTTGATTGGATGTAGGAAGATTGCATTCTCAATGCAGAAGATTGTGGCTGTCAAGTATAAAAATTAGTGTTTACATCAACACAAATGATCGAAGGTGTACGTATTCCACTAATTTCAAGCACATATATTTCATCACTTAAATGTTGAATGATATATATATATATATATGACTTGACTTGATATTAAAATTGAGAATTTGATATAAAATCTAGAATTTTGTATGTTGAAGATGAATTGCACATCCTTCCAATTCAGAATGATATATAATTTGATTTTTATTTAAAATCTAGAATTCTTAAATATATTTCTTCAATATATGTTTTTTTATGCATTGAAGTGAGGACTATAATGATATTGAATAGTTTGCATGTCGATTTATTTGTTGATTAAGTGTGAAACATATGACTAGGAGAATTAGTTTAAGGGATTGATATTATGTCATGCAATTTTATCTTCCAACACTTTAATTGAGTTTAACATATTTCATATAGAGTATGTGGGGGCAGACTTTATAGTCATTTTTCTGTCTCTGTATATATCAAAATCCCAATTTTATTTTTTTTATGGAACTATGTAGATTTTGGGTGGTTTCTTAAATCCAAATACTGGATATTTGCGTGTGAAGAAGCCACAGAGTTTTATGTTTCAAAATCCTAATCATCAGGTTGGTTTCAAATTCCCCCCAGTGTATCATTGTTTACTTTGATCAATGATGTCTATGTGGCTAAGTAGTTAGGATTGGGCACTTTGAGGTCTAGGCTTGGGTTGGATTGGAAATACTTGGTTTAGATGAGTAGGTTTGATCCAAACTAAAGTTGTTATATTGTGTTACCAAATGTATATAGAACTTGATTTATCATAAGTGCTTTGGTTTTTCTAACTTAAAATGGGAAATATATATAACTTCGAGTAGAACAGAATAAAGAGTTCAAAACAACTTTATTTATGTGAAATATAATACAATCTGATAGCCACAAGATAATGGTAAATGTGAAAATAGAATAAATCAATATCATATTTTTCCAACTTTTTTTTTGTTGGCCCATCTTCTAGTTCCATGAAGAATTTGAAAAACATAACCTGCTCGTTGATTATGTTGGTAGGGATATACTTCTCATATTTCAATGACTTGGAGACATAAACCATCATAAACTACTAATACTTCAATAATTGAAGGAGAGAGGTATATTTGAATGAGTGCTCCAACTGCACGATAATTAGATGCATGACCAAAGCAAGAGGGGATAGGAATTAAAGAGGAATCATATCACCTTATTTTGTCTGTCTTTCTTATAGCCAAATTTCAGAAAAGCATGCTATTGTTTTTTCTCTTCCATTTGATTCTCTTTACTGAAACCAATCCACTTCACCAATTCATTGGATCCCTTACTTTTTCTTAAGTGGCTAGGATTAGCTGAAGAAATATATCTTGTGGGATAAACTGAGTAGTTGATTCTCGATTAGGTCCGATAAATGGAGGACTTAAATTCGTTCAAAGTAACTACTAATTCCATTATATACATGTCATGCATATTATATTATTTACGGTTTTGCATGCTGAAATAGTTGAGTTCAACCTTTTGTTAGAGTAGCGCCTGATGTGCCAATTAATGGGCGGTCTTATAATCTTGAAATAAAAATCTTATTCGATATATATTAACTTATAGGTGTTTTTTTATCTTTATTGCACTTAGACAATCGGATAAAGTCCATATACTATATTTAACTACGAGGCATGGTCGCGCATATGATGGCGATCATAGAATATGTCTCTAAGGCTTTGGTCTTAAATGAGTTTCGGGTCGAGGGCTTTTTGAGACAGAACATCGAAAAGCCCAGTAAGACTCACACAAATAATGCATGCTCATAAGACGAGGATGTCGCATTCCATTGGCATTAGCATAGAGACGCAAGTGCAAGTATGCAGGTGCTTCTTATAATACAAGTACAATAAACTGACCTTCAGAAAATTCTTAGTTGGAGGCTTTGCCTGTTGAAATAAAAATTTCCATGTTGTGATAGTACACGGCTAGTCCTCGGACTTGAGGCACCATGGTAGCCTTATGTATACCCTGCAATATTTTGATATATCTTCTAGTTGTTTGACAATCACAAACGCGATATATTGAATATTGCACTGGTGTGCATGGAGGTTTATGATTGGCCAACATAGAATTCATCACATGTCAATGACAAGTGAATCTCCTATGTTTTAATAGTTCATGACTCGAAGACCTTAGCTAAAGCAGGATGAATATTGATTTATCGAGAGTCATTAGAACTTGAAATGGAATGATAGTTATTGAATCAATTAGGGTTTCAACTCATAATCCATACCCTATATTCAATCTGGAGATTAGAAGAGAGAAGGATTGTACGTGTATGGCACTCAAAATAGAAATAGATTTACTCGTTATTTCACCTAACACTAGTTTGCTATGACTACTTGCTAGATGTTTTCATGGATAGTAAGGTTCTTGGAATTAAGGAGTTAATTCCAAGTGAATTAATTAATTATATTAATTAATTAGAATAATTATTATTCATAAGTTGCAAGTATTACATGCCCACTACTAGCTTAGTTGTGAACATAAAGGGTCACACACTATAATGGAGGAAACCATTTCTTAAACCTTAAATGATCCAATTGGTTAGATCCAATTAATTAATATAGATTGATTATTTATGGCTTTAATTATATATTTAATTAAGTAATTTGATTATTTAATTAAATCTAATTTGATTAGAAAGCCTAATGGAGTGAAATAATTAATTCATAAGATTAATTAATTAATTAAAGACTAAATTACCTTAATTATTCAATTAATCTAACTAATTAAATAATTGGATTATTTAAGTGGGCTTGATGGAATTAATTGATTTGATTAATTAAGTGAATTTGGGCCTAATCAATTAATTGAGAATTAATTGATGGACTTATTAATTGGATTAAAAGTCCAAGCCCAAATATTTAATTCATAGCCCATCAAGCATTTGGAAGATTTAAAAGATGGAGGACCTTTTTTGCGAATATCCAAAAAGATGATTGCCATCCAATTTTGGAAGAGGTTGAAGATTTTGAATTGATTGAGGATCAATCAAAATCCTCAACCAACCTTACCATACTGGCTGATTTTTTCACATGGTAGATGTGCTAAAATCGACCACTACCTATTTTGGAGGAGGAAGTTTTGGATTATGAATTTAGACTGCTTCTTGGCCTCCTTTTGGAGTATGAAGTTTTGGATTATGAATCTAGACTACTTCTTGGAGTCCTTTTAGAGGAGGAAGTTTTGGATTAAGAATCTACATTACTTCTTGGCCTCATTTTGGAGGAAGTTTTGGATTATGAATTTAAACTACTTCGTAGCCTCCTTCAAGATAGATATAGGATTTTGATAATCCTTTGGTAACATAACAAGCAAAAAATCAGCCATTAGGAAAAAAGATTAGGAGAAAGAGTTTCTTCTTCATTTTTCATACTCTCTCCATTTTCTTGTCTTCTTCTAAGATCAATCAAGAAATTATTCTTGATTATTTTATCAACACAATTCTTATTTCCACTTGTTGGATTAAGAATTAGTGTTTTCTTTAACACTCTATTATTTTTGTTTAAGAAAATGAATCAACATTACTAGCACAATCTGAAACACACAATACACACACACACACACACACACATTTCCAGGCAGTGCACATGACGCTATCTCGCGTGCGCTCACAGATTGGGCACGTCCAGGTTTGCTTACAGGCGGGAAACACCTTGCCCACTTTTTTTTTTTGCCCACTTTGCTGCATTCTCTCAATAACTTCTGTTGTGTTCACGTAATCGTGGGTTTGCAAGCACAACAAAAATTTAAAATTTTCAACAATTGAAATAAAATCATATATCATATGTAAATATATATATCCCATATTTGTTGTGATTTTTGGTTTGCATTTTTTATTGCTCATTTTTAATAAAATTAAATAACTAAAGTTTCACAATTATACCTTTCAAGTAATCTGGTTGATGAAGGTTAAGAAGGAATTCAAATTCCTCAAGCTCCTCTTGAACAGTTTCGATGGCCTCTCAGAACATTCACAAAAGACTCCAAGTGTAGTCCCTCTAATGGTATCCACACTTTCGAGCATATCGACAAGCTTTAAATCCTTGCTAGTGAATTTGAACTTCTTATTTCTAAATATATTTGAGAGTGAAGATTAATTCTTGAATCAACAAGTGATGGAAGAATTAACCTTTTAATCAAAAGGGATGAAACCTTTTGATGGACTAATTTTACTTGAAGTAAGAAAATAGAACACAAAATAAGAAAAAAAGACGAGAAGGAGAAGAGGAGAGGGGGCAGAAAATTCTAGCTCTCTTGCTTGTAGTTTTTTTTTTTTGGCCCCTACATTGTGTATTTATATATACATTGTAGTCTTGACCTAATCCCATTAGGTCTCCAACTCCTACCCTAATTAGTCCCTTAATCCAATCAGGAAATCTTCTCCTTCCTTGTCTCTTATTTCTTTCACTTCAAGACAAATTCTTTCCATCATTATTATGACTCTTTAATTCTAGCAATTAAAAAATCCTAATGGGCCTCTAACCCCATGGGCTTGGACTCTAATTAATTTATTAAAGTCTAATTAATTGATCTTCATCAATTAAATAAAAAGCCCAATACCATTAATTAATCCAATCAATTAATTAGTTGGTTCCATTATAGACACCTAATCACTTTACGCTCAATTAGTATAATTCTATTATTTTAATTAGTTAAATTAATTTGACTCCTTAAATTAAATTTAGGCCAAGCTAAAATTAATTGATCTCCATCAATTAATTAATTCACTCTCAAGAGCCCCTAATCATTATTAGGTTTGAATAAATAATCATATTATTTATTTGAATGAATTAATTTAACTGTTTAAATTAATTCTAACTCAAGTTGATTAATCTCCATTAATCAACTTAATCCAATACTTTGGATTACAAAAATAGATATAGAAGTGGATCGTCTTGATTTATGTGTGGCCCATTAGGTTAACAACTAAGCTAGTAGTAGGCTTGTAACCTTTACAACTTATGAATAAATTTAATATTTCGATTAATTAATCCAATTAATTAATCTGCTTGGAATTAACCCCTTAATTCCAAGACCCTCACAAATCAAGAGAAACACCTAGCAGTGCATCTTAACTACCTAGTTTTAGGTGAATAACAAGTGAATATTTTCTATTATGAGTTCCATAAAAATACGGTCCCTCCATCAACTAATCTCCTGATTAAGTCTAGGGCATGGATTATTAGTCGAAACCCTATTTTATCTTAATAACTATGATTCTAATTCAAGTCACATCACTAGAAAACCCTACGTCTAGTATTCATCCTGTCTTGGCCAAGGTCTTCGGGATTAAGGACTATGAAAACATAGAAGATTGTCCTATTCTACCAAATAGGTGATGGATCCTTTATTGACTACTCCTTGGCCTCCATACACGAAGATCATATACTCAACGTAAGCCCTTTATGATTGTCATGCAATCATGAAATACATCAAAGTGTATGATGTCGTGCACAAGGCCACCATGGTGCCTCAAGTCAAAGGACTAATTAATATACTATCATAACTAGAAAATTCTCATTTGACAAACAATGCTTTACAATTGATAATTTCCTAGCAAGTCGTTCAGTGTACTCGTTCTCTAACAAGCACTCATATACATACACTAGCATCCCTACGCCAATATCTATGAAATGAGATATTCTTCTTTTGAGTATGCATCATGTGTATGAGTCTATCACTCTTATCGATATCCCATCTCAATGAACCCCTAACTCAGAACATGTTTAAGATCAAAGTCATAGAGGCATATTCTATGATCACTATCATATGCATGGCCATGCTCCGTAGCTAAAAATGATCTAGGAACTTTATCTAATTAAAGATAAAAAAGTACCTTTTATTTATTTAAATATTATAAATAAGACTATTTTTACAAGAGTATAAAAGCTAGCTACTGATTGGTTCACTAGGTACTACTCTAATAGCTTCATGGGCACCAACCTAGTGAGACACTCGCCAGCGAGCATTTTGTGTAGGCAACAATCCTAATATTACAATCAAGCGAATGCTCAACCTCGTTTCTTGGTATCTAGCTCATAACCGACGGCTTATGCATTTGGTGGTAGTGTGTTATGTGCACAATTTTATCATATTAAATATTTGTCAAATATAAAATTATCCTAATCTAACAAATCATGCAATATCATAATTATTTTATATTTAACAATTAAACTCAATGCACATACCGATTCATAACGATTACACATCTATTAGTATTTTATATTATAAATAAAAGAGAGTTTGTATTCTTGCCCTTATAGAACACTTCAATTGATGTAAGGTGAGAGGCAATCAATTGCCAGATGTAAGATGAGAGGCAATCAATCAAAGCATTCTATAAGGGTAAGAATACAAACTCTCTTTTATATACAATATAAAACACTAGTTTATGTTTTGATTTTCCCTAAGTATCGATATAAGTGAAATATAACTTATAGTGAAAAAGTTAATAGTTGAACTACATATCAGACTTAAGTTTATGTAATAGAGAATAAAGTCTTTTATTGAAGTGTAAAAATAATAATTATATATTTTATGTATATACATTCACAAACTATAGACCCCGTTTGAAATTTAGCATCAAAGTTTTAAAATCTTTAATGATTTTAAAATTTGTTGTTCAATTTTGAATTATCCAATTCGGACAGTTTGAGAATGTGTGCTTAATTTTGGTTCTATTAGTATGTTATTTGCCTCGTGTACATGACTAACTATTTCAATTCGAATCACCCTTTGTTCTATAGGTGCACTCTAATATGTGTACTTAGAGAATTATATAGAGATACTGCCGAAATTTTCACATGCATGAAACAAAGTTGGCATACTTATAAAATCAGAAATAAGTGCACATTCTTGAATGGGATAGGGCCTTACCAAAGAATGGAAAGAGAAGTAGGAGCAATGTATGCCATGAATGAACTTAAATAGTTTAAATCAATTATCTAATTACTATCCTCAACAGGTTGTTTAATAATGGATCAAAATTGGATAATGAATCAGAATCGAGTGGCTCCACAATACATAAAGAATCTAAATCAATTTTTGGATGTAGCCAAGAACTATATGACAACATTTAGGTTATCAAAGATCCACTGTCCTTGTCGAAGGTGTGGGAATTTATATCAATTTAATTTGGATTACATTCGAGGATACCTTTATAGATGAGGGATTGATATATTATACCAAGTGTGGCCTTTTCATGAAGAAGTTACTATAACAATTATTAATACATATCCTATAAATGAAGTTGAACATATGAGTGACGATGAAAAAGATGATACTTTTTTTGACATGTTAAATAACTAAAGGGATGCTGAAGTTGTTGGTAGTATTAGGGTTCGGCAGGATGATAATAATGAGAACAGGCCAGTAGAGAAGTTAGGAGGAAGTTATATGTCAATGTTTGTAAAAGCACAACAAGAGTTATATTCAGGCTGTATTAATTTTTCTACATTTAGTTTCTTAGTGAAATTAATGCATGTGAAGGTGTTGAATGGATAGAGCAATAAGTCATTTGATATGTTGCTTCAATTGTTACGAGAAGTATTTTTGAAATGGAATGTAGTTCCTAGCTCTCGTTATGACGCTAAAAAAATGTTAAGAGAGTTAGGATTGGGATATGAATCTATACATGCTTGTAAAAATAATTGCAATTTATTTTAGAATCAACACGAGGGCAAGGATACATGTCTGGTATATAAGGAGCCCTGTTATATGTATGATGAGGCCAACAAGAAGAAAATCCCTCGAAAAGTGCTTTGATATTTTCCTTTGAAGACAAGACTCATGAGGTTGTTTTTTCCAAAGCATACGACAAAGGATATGAGATGGAATAAAGAAAAAAGGGTTGAACCAAATAGGGTATTGAGGCGCCTAGTTGATGCCGAATCATGGAAGGAGTTTAACACATTACATGAAATTTTTGCAGATGATCATAGAAATGTTCGTTTGGGATTGGCAACTGATAATTTTAGTCCATTTGAAAACATGTCAAATACCTACAGCATGTGGCCAGTTTTAGTTGTGTCGTATAATTTGCCCCTATAGAAAATAACAAAATTATTGTACATGATTATGTCTCTTTTAATTACTTGTCCTAAGGCACCTGAAAATGAGATAGATGTGTACTTGCATCTCTTAATCAATGACTTAAAGAAGTTATGGGATGAGGGGGTGGAAGTATATGATGCATCAACTGAATAAGTATTTTGATTACATGATGATGTGATGTGGATAATTCATGACTTCCCAACATATAAAATAGTGTCTGGGTGGAGCATCAAGGGTTATAAAGCATGTTTTGTATGTCTTGAAGATACTATGAGTCAAGATTTGTGCAGTAAAATTTATTACATAGACTACTGTTGGTTCTTACATGTGAAGCACTCGTGGTGTAATAATAAGAGCTTTAATGAAAAGTTTGAAAATAAATGCCCGCCACGTACCTTTAGTGGTCATGAGATTTTAACTCAGTTACATGCATTGCCTGGAGTGATATTTGGTAAACATCTTATGCTGACTGAAAAATAAAAATGTTCGGTTGGTGATACGAATTGAGTTAAGAAGTTAATTTTATTTGAGCTAGAGTATTAGTCACACTTGAAGTTGAAACATAATCTGGATGTCATGTATATTGAAAAAAATATTTGTGATGCTTTGGTTGGCACGCTGTTGAGTATAGTTGGAAAGTCGAAGGACACGATCAAAGTTTGGTTAGACATGCAAGATATGGGTATAAGGAGTGAGTTGCACGTAAAGAAGAGCAGGGACATAATTAGTAAACCACATGCAAGTTACACATTGACTTTAGATAAAAGGCATGAATTTTGTCATTTTTTAAAATCTGTGAAGTTCCCCAATGGTTACATAGCAAATATCTCATGGAATGTGAATATGAACGATGGAAAGTTATATAGATTAAAGAGACATGATTGTTATGTCTTATTGCAAAGATTACTTCCGGTCGCTATATGGAAGTTTTTACCAAAGGACATGTGTGTCACAATTGTTGAGCTATGTAAGTTCTTCAAAAAACTAACTTCAAGAACTTTACATATTGTAGACTTGAGTAAAATAGGGGAGGATATAGTATTTATTTTGTGCAAGATGGAACAAACATTTCCTCTTATATTTTTTGACATTATGGTTCACTTGGCAGTTCGTTTATCTTGCGAGGCTATATTAGCTAAACTTGTTTCATCACAATGGATGTACCTTTTTGAATGGTATTTGGGAACACTTAAGAAGTATATTCATAATAAGGCAAGACCAGAGGGATCTATTGCATAGGGATATGTTGTGAATGAAATATTAACTTTCTCATCTTTGTAAATAAATCAAATTGAAACAAGATTTACTAGACCTGAAGGAAATAAAGATGTTACTCAATCCATTTCATTTACCTTAAGTGTTTTCAATCAACAAGTAAGAGTGGTAAGAAACCTGAAAATCATAAATTGCCTTACTACTTTACGTAAGAAAGCACACCGGTATGTTCTCGATAATTGCAAAGAAGTCGATTGATATAGAAAGTAAGTTTTAAAATTCTTTTCTATTTTTTTCTCTTGTAATTTTGATTGTTCTTGTAATTTTGATTGTAAGTCATAATAATTGTATATATTATTATGCAGTGAACATTTACAAATTTTCACAGCCAAAATTCCTACAAACTGTATTCTACAATGTCACGAGATATTATTTCTACTATGGTTTAGGGACAAAATGATTAAGCTAAGAACTCTGAAAGATTCAAAGGCCATAGATGAGCTATACTCTTTAGCATTGGGACTTGATGTTAAAGTTTGATTATACGATGCTTTTATTGTTATGGTGTTCGATACCATACACTTTCTTGTGATACTCATCTGATTACTTAAAATGGGGTTAATGTATCATCATCTGATGATGGTGATAATTTTTTATTTTTTTGGAGTTTTAAAGAATGTTGTTCAAATTTTTTACATGTTTGGATATAGGGTACACTTATTCTGGTGTGATTGGTTCCAGTGTAATCCCAAAAGGAAATAAGTAATGCAAGGGTTCGCTCTTACATGCATTAATACATCTAAGACATTGTACGAGGATGACCCCTTCATTTTGGCAACTCAAGCAAGACAAGTTTATTACATGGATGATATAAAGTATGGAGGACACTAGAAAGTTTTGTAAAATGTACAACATCGAGAAATATATGTAGTAACAGATAAGGCAGACAAAGGAACATGAATTTGAAAGCAATTCCAATAATGAACCTAACCAAGAAATTTCATTTGAGGAGATAAGCTTAATGGTTTGTGAAGATTTAGATAGTGATGGAGAAGAACAAATATTATTGTCTGCTGATGATAGCGACTAATTTTAATCAAGAACCATGGTATCAACTATCAATTTTTATTTCACTTAATTATTTTATTAACTATTTTTACTATCTTAGTGAAAAAATAGGAAATATACTTGGTAGAAACATTTGGATAGACTGGTAGTCTTTATATATGCATTTGCGTTTATTGTTTTCTCCTTAAAAAACAAATTTATGTTGCTTTGAGTAGTCCCTCTTATATGTCATTAGTTATGTCACTTATATCATGTTAAATTTTTCTTTATATCAGATTTTGAGGACACTTCAGATACGCCTCGCTGGACTTTCTCCTATCTTTGATCTGTTGTGAGTATGGTTTCTCTCCCTCTATATCTATTTATATGTATTTCTGCATTCTCTTTCTTTATTAGTTTATAACTTTAAATAATTAAGAAAAAAGAATTGTAAACTTTATAAATTATGAAAATTAGAATATAAAGTTTATTAACATCACAATAAAATAGTACTAAGTGTAATAAACTAAACTAAGTGATGAAAATTAAAATATAAACTTAAAAAAAGTATGTAAGTTTATTAGCATCACAATAAAATAGTACTAAGTACAATAAAATAAACTAAGTGATAAAAATTAAAATATAAAATTGGAGAGTATATAAGTTTATTAACATCATAATAAAATAGTACTAAGTATAATAAACTAAGTAATGAAAATTAAAATATAAACTTAAAAAATATATAAGTTTATTAACAAAAGAATAAAATAGTACTAAATATAATAAATTAAACTAAGTGATGAAAATTAAAACACAAACTTAGAAAGTATATAAGCTTATTAATAACAAAAAAAAAAATTGTACTAAGTATGATAAACTAAACTAAGTAATGACAATAAAATATGAACTTAGAAAGTATATAAGTTTATTAACAACAAAACAAAATAGTACTAAGTATAATAAACTAAACTAAGTGATGACAATAAAATATGAACTTAGAAAGTATGTAAGTTTATTAACATCACAATAAAATAGTACTAAGTACAATAAACTAAACTATGTTGTGAAATTAAAATATAAACTTAGAAAACATATAAGTTTATTAACAAAAAAAATAGTACTAGGTATAATAAACTAAGTTAAGAAAATTAAAATTTAAACTTAGAAAACATATAACAAAAAAATAAAATAGTACTAAGTGTAATAAACTAAATTATGTGATGAAAATTAAAATACAAACTTAGAAAGTATATAAGCTTATTAACAACAAAACAAAATAGTTTGAGAATTGTGAATGCTTGTTAAGTTAATAATATTGGTATGCTATAGCTTCTTTGGTGTGACTTGGTTAAACGAAATAACTTAATATTATCCCTAATTTGTTAACAGCTACATCTAATAGGTTCACCCTCAACTATAGTTGCACCTTCCACTTTTTGCTAACGGTAAGTTTTTTAAATAGCTTAATATTATCCCAATTTGTTTGTAGAATTTATTAGGAATCTTATTAATTTTATCTATGTAACTACATATTGATCAAGCTATTATGGTCCCATCTACCATTGATGTTCCTGATGACAGTACATCTGATTGTTTGTTTCACTTATTATCTCTTTTAAATATTTTTTATTAATAATTATATTGCACAATAATTTAACACTTTTTGTTACTATTGCAGCTCCTACGCAAAGGAAGCATCCAGATACTCGAGTGACACATGGTGACAAACTCAGACACTGTATAGAGGAGATTAGGAAGATACCGGTCACATTTTGCAAAAGTCATGGCCGTCTACAAGGCAGCATAGATCCTTCTTTAAGATAGAGCTCAGTGTAGAAGTTAAGAAATTTGCACTATTACAAGTGGCTAATTGAAGTAAGATTACAGATGAGCAGAAGAGACCTATATTGATCAGTGGTCGGTTAGTATAAATAATTATCTTAGTTCTTAGTTTACTTCCTATTTAATATGTTAAATGTTAACACACATTTTTTTTTTCTTTGTAGGCTATAATTACTATAGAATTTAGCACAAGACCAGAGTCAGTTAAGAAGGAGACTAACAAACTAATGAGCGTTCGATACCATGACAATCTCCAAAAGATGCACATACACTATAAAAGTCTCACCTACCTACCTTGGGAGGAGTGATTAAAACAAGTGCCCCAGGATTTATGTGAGACTGAGATGGATTGGGGTATACATATGCATATTGTTCGTGTCAGAGGAGTTTAAGGTAAATTCAATATTAATCTATTCTTTATTTTAGCTAATTATATTAATTAAATCTTATATTTATTAATTAAATCTTATGGCATTCATTTCTTGGAAATTAACTATTTTTTGCAGAAACGGTTAGCACCGAACTTAAATCGAGCAAAGTTGCCTTACAATCATCGTGGAGGTTCAAAGTCCTTTCTGCAGCACAGTTACAATGGTGTAAGTATATAAAATATTAAGTTTCATTGAAATAGGTACTTGATTCAATTTTTAACTAATGACATATGTCTGGAAATAACATATTTAAATTCAGTGCTTACATATGTGCTCTCAGCCCTCTCTCCTATCCACCTTTTCATAGAGCTGTGTGATTTTCATTGAAGATGGTAATCCGATCCTTTCTATTTCAAAATAATAAACTCAAATAGGGTTTAGATCAAAACTCAAAATAATAATGCAACATATTTAAACATTTTCTACCCTTATAACCGTTCATGTTCCTCTATCAAGAGGTTCACCCTTTTTCCTCAGAAAAATAAAATTTAAAAGGACATAATAAAAGTAAGAAAGACTAAAAATAGAAGAGAAACTAGAGAATGCATTTCTATTACTAATACAAAACTTACATTTCAAGAAAACATACATACTAGAAAACTTAGCCTAAAGAAACCCTCTACCCCCCATCTCTTATAAGCTTAATACATGGATTATTTATAGTACTTGGAGTATGCTAGAGACCAACAAATAATGGAGGAGTTAATCAAGTGGTAGGCTAGTTGGCAAGAGTTGGTAAGTTCTGACACCAAGTCCTTAAAATTCTCACCTACCCGATTAAATTACATTTTTAGGTTAGATACAACCATATTTTGATGATGAGTAAAGCAAAAAAGTTGTCAAATTTCTATGATGATATATTTTCATATATCATTTGTTAAATTTGGCTGTCAGATGAGGGAGATATGATCAAATTACCGAATTATGTATAAGAGCCGTCCTCTAACAGTAGCAACACATTGCAGCATATGTTTTTACCATTTTCTCACCATCTTGTCTTCTGTAAACTTATTTCTTTATCTCTTGTGTATAACATATCCAAAATCCAGTCCCAAATAAATTTGGGATTAATAGATATGACCTAATTAGTTAAATGAGTCAATATTGGGCTGAACTCTGAACTGAATTTTTGGTGATCCAATTTATGCAATCAATTGGATGAATTTCATGCTATAATCAAGACTGAATTAAGCAGGATTCCAATAGAAAATTGTAGTCCTATCCCTTGTCTTTCAAATGAAGTAAAATTCAGGTCCATATGGCCTTTTATCATAGAGTTATGCCCAAAATACAAAAACTGCACAAGTCTGAAAACATGCTTCTTTTGATGTTTTTATATTCATTGATTCCCTAACACAAAATATTAATAAAACAATAATATGAAAAAGAATAAAGCAAGAAAAGTATAAATAATTTGATACAAAAATATGTCAAAATATGCACTTATCAAATTCCCCAACACTTAACCCTTGCTTGTCCTCGAGCAAGCCTAAAACAAACCTAAACTAATCCACTTTCGTAGGAAATCAAGATTGCATTTAGCATATGCAACAAGCCTTTAAACCCCTAGGTGGCCCATAGAGGATGAGTTATAGTCTCGTGAGGGTTTCCAGTGGTGATACCACAAACACCTATGATAACTATCTTCCAATTATTATTCTCAAGAAGAAACAAAGTAATATGGAAATGAAATCAAACAAGTGTTGAGTTTAATGCTTGGTCATTCAAAAGTCAATACATTCCCACAATAAGCATACTCAAGTGTGTGTGGATAGTTAATGTCAACAATGAGTGTGGATACTTGTGATACCCGAACCTCTTACTACTCACATGGCCAAATATGATTCATGCATTACGTGTTAATTTTATATGCTAATTGCATTTCTATTGACATTGCATAATTTATTTCATTTTATACGACATTCTTGAATATTAAACTTAATTCTGAAGCTCTTGCCCGATATTAGTTATTGAATTTTCTAATCTAAGTAGTTGATTTTATATTGAAATAAGAATAAAATGAGGTGGATCAATATTAGATATAGATGGGATATATAGGTTATAATTTTGGAAGTGTTAAAAGTGTTACTAGTAAGCTTATACGGTTTAATTTGATTTGATCAAGTTATTTCAAAGTTATATATTTGTAAATTAACATACTTGGGATATTAGACATGATATAATGTGATTTAAGTGTCCTATTACAAGGCCCATATATGCATATGATTTTAGAAATGCAAACTTGATATTTCGTTAAGAATCGGATGTGAATCGGTTTGGAGATCGAATGAACGGACATAGGAAATAACTATGAGAATGAATGGTGACTAAGATAGGTTGCAACCAAATAAAAATAGGTGAGACACACAAGATTAGGGCTGCAAGATAAGGGAGAAAATCAGATTTTGCTATTTACTTGCCACCTCATGCTTTCTTATTAAGCTTAAGCTAACATCTCAAGCTAACACCTCAAACCCTTCACCCTTAAGCAACGACCAGACCCTCATTTCAGCCATTTTCATCTTCCAAACACACACCTTAAGGTCTCCAAGTGATCTAAATTGATTCCAAGTCGAAATAAAAGCAAGAAAAGCAAAGGAGAAGTGATTACCATCAAGTTAACCTCAAAATCTGCATAGGTAACACTTATCTACGGTTTTGCCTTTGGTTTTCAGATTATTATGAATGGTTTTATTGTTTATTAAGCTTTAAATATCTCTTATAAAGGTGTTAAGAAGTTTTTAGTTACTTTGGTGCACGAAGAAAGGGTTTTGAATGACAAACACTTAATAGGAAATACTTGTGGCAGAAACTGTCATCTTACTGTTTTCTTGTGTTTTAGGCTTCAAAAGTGTATGGTATGTTGAATAAAACCTATCATTATTACCATTTACATGACCATATATGAGTTAAGAGTATTGGAATGAAGTTTTATCAGTTGGAAATTGAAATAGAGAATGATATTGGAGAAACACTCAAACTGCCAAAATAGCAAAATCTGTTTTGGTGTGCTGTGAAGGAAACTGAATTAAGGGAGCTAAATCCATTATTTTTGGTAATATTATGACCTAGTTATCTCCTTATATATGTTATCTAAGTATGGTGAAAATTTTGGAGTGATTGAATATACTTAATGGTGCCAAAACCATTAATGTCATGAAGTGTGCAAAACTGTCACGGTAGGAAACAATCTGTTTCAGTATGTCGTGAAGAGAGCTGAACTTGGAAAGCTATATCCGTGATTTTAAGTAATTATATGATATGGTTACATTTATATACATGTTATCTAAGTGTGGTAAAAATTTGGGAGTGATTGTATATTCTTAGGGATGTTAAAATAATAATGCAACTAGACTTGACAGCAAGGAAATATGAAAATGTGAATCTGCCACATTTGATCACTTAGCATGTTTCAACCTAGACATGTTGCTATTGAGTGTTAAAAATTAGGCACATGCTATTAGATTTATAATACTTCAATTACATGATGTTTTCATGTATTTAAGATGAGAAATTGAGGTATTTGAGGGGCTATATTGGGTTCTAGTTTGTGAAAGCTTGATTGTTAGCTTATAGCTTGGTGTTTAAGGTCTAGTATGAGATTTTGTGCTTTCAACTTGCCAAATTGGAATGGTGCTTGATGTTGGGTAATATTACAGGCTATTTTACATCTAAGGTTGGAGAGGAATACTAAACAAATTTAGACTAAGCCACCAACCAAGTGAAAGGTAAGTAAAGATTCATTTGCAACCACAATGCATAGACATAGTAGATGTGTGAATTATATGTAATATCATAAATCATATGTGCATAGTAGAGGGCTCTCCATTGAGCATACATACATGGGCATTGTCATTAGCACGTGCATGCATCATATACTAGCATTGTGATAAATCTTGTATTGCACGGCATGATTCAGAGAAAGGAAAATGTTTTGTTGACCACTACTAGTGCACCGAAGCATGCATGGTGTTATGCATGGATTTGCAGGTTCGCGTGTTAGCTCATATAGTTTATGCATTATAGGTGAGTCTGGTGATACTTGATACCATAGACTTACTGGGCAAGCTGTTGGGGTTCCTACAGGTTCTGAGGATCTGTGTACATGGATGACGACCTGTTGGGTTGATTGTTAACTTATTTGATTTTATAGTCTATTGTATTAGGTTTTTGGATTTATACTATGTGTTACTTTTATAACTTTTCTGTACACGGGTATATAAATATTATGATTGTTATGGGTCCTCTACAGGTATATATATTAGTCTGTGAGTGGGAAAATGTTTATTATTTATTAATATATTACAGGAAAAAAATAATAATAATGCATTCACACAGGCTTTATCATGTTAAATTATACTATATATATATATATATATATATATATATAGTTGTGTAGTAATGGGGGTGTTACAATACTCAAGTGAATTCTCATAGAACCTTACAAAAACTATTACCCAATCTCTAATGGAAAAGTTAAACATCATAGGCTCTTCCTTTAGCGTAAATCTCCATTATACTGAAGGCACCACATGAAATCAAAAGGTGTTCAACAAAGGTTGTATGAGGCCAAAGGGTAGTGATGTGGCTAAGAAATAAAATGATAGAATGCAACAAAGGTTCTAAAAATTTCATAGAATTAGAGACATAGAGTTTTTCAATGAAGAATTCAAACTCCACGAATTTCGATACTATGGTCTATTATTACTGAATTGGACCCCTCTTCATCTTTTTTTTATTCATCTTGCAACATCCCATTTTTAGTTGCAACTCGTAATATTTTTAACACTTTGTAATTTTTCTTTTCTTTTCTTTTCTTTTCCAGAAGAGAAACTCCCCCATACTTATCTTCTACTCCAACCTAAATTTCTTTTGCAAGTTCACCCTATCAATGGAATGTTTCTTAAACTCCAAATCATTTTTAAAAAAAGGTTGGATAATAGTGTATTTAGGCTAGATAAAAAGATATGATTACAAAACAAATATTTATTTATTGAAAAGCTTAAAGTGGCTCACTAGGGGGATGTTCTCTTGGAACATCACATGGGGAAAAAGTTGATTTAGCAATGGTGCTATAAAGCCTAATGCCTTAATCATTTTTCTAGTGGTGCGTTATCAGTCGTTCGCCTCGACAGATCAAAAAGAAAAGTTCTAATACTCAACCCCTACATGTTGAAGATTCAAGTGATGATTAGAGTGAGGGCATAAGAACTTTCTATTTTAACATGATTATCTTCATACTAAATAAAATAACTATTTGTGCAAAAAAAAAATTGAGTATAATTATCGCAAAATATATAAACTAAATAATAACATCAACGTCCAAAACAATACCCATCATCAATCAAACCACATTATTCATGCTTAATTTTAATCATTGAAATTAGAAAAAACTCAACGACATAAAAAAATTAAATTTTTTTTTTGGTAATTCACAAACTTTTTTAAAAACCTCACAAACTTCCCATGTTATACAAAAAATAGAGATGCGTCACACGAGTGTTACAATTACTATTTACTCTACCACTATTTTTCATGGTTTCAACAAACCCACAAGAAAATATGTTTGATTTTTTTTTGAAATAAAATACTAGAAAAATATATATTGAAAATGCAAGTCATGATGTCAACTATCCCTCCCCCAACCTAATCGAGATATTATCCCCAGTGTAAAAAATAGATAGGAAAGTAGAGTTTAAAAGATATCACCTAAAGTGTGGCGTAAAAAAATAAAGCTGAAACAACACAAAACACACACTATTAGATGAAACCATTAACAATAAGTATCATAGAATGTGAGTCAAATTCAATTTGTGTTTTTAACCATTGTCCCTATTGGACCAATACACATGAGGCAAGGTTGGATCAGGTTCTGACATATATGCTAGAAGTTGATCAATCAACTGGTTTGCTCTCGGAGCAGAAATGAGGATTCTTCTCGCAAATGGTGAAATAAAATCTTTTTTCACAACATGATCTACAAAAGATAGCAAACCATCATAAAAATCATTAACATTATAAATATCTATAAGTTTTTGGTGAATGTTAAGTTGTGCCCAAGAGACAACTTGGAATAATTCCTCTAGTTTACCAAAATCGCCAAGTAGAATGATGAATGCATCCGTATTGTTTAACATGTTAAGCATTCTGTCCTGAATATGTGATACTTTTAGCTCATCTTCGATGGTCATATCTGTGATATTTTGTACTGTTAAAGGTTTTGGGATAACTTTCAAAACTTTGACTCCTCCTATAAGAGCATAAATAACAACATTCCCCATTAACCCCAAACTGCCTCCTCCATACACTAAATGAATTTTTTTCTGCTAAAGTTCTACCAAGTTTATTGGCTGCCCCTATAAACTCATCATTTTTTCCTGGATTAGATCCTCAAAAGACATAAATGTAGTTGAATATGCAAGTGAAAGAAACTTTCATTTTTTTTTTCTCTTTGAAAGTAAGTTGTGCAAAAATAGAGTGAGTACGGTGTTATTTATTGAGGTGTGAACTGGGAATGTATTTATTACATGTTTTTTCTTTTGTCAAAAAAGTTAAAAATAAGGACATAAAATTTAAAAATTACCTACTTATACGTGAATGCACATGTAGTTGTAATTATCGCTCACATCTTTATCTAGTTTTACATCCAATAATAGCTTAAATGCCCTCTATGGATAGAGGATATGCTTCCCATCCAATTTTCTTATAAACTGGCAAACAGGATATTTTAATGTCAGATTCTCAAGACTATACAGTTCATATTCATTTCGAAAGGGAACCCATAAATCAAGAATTCCATGTTGTACTTATCTACATAAATGTGTCTCAAGATTTCTAAAAACTCCTTACTGAGTCCATCCATAATGAATTTAAGTTTATCTTCTAAATTTTTAGAAATCATTCCTAAAGAACGATACTTTGTATTGCAAGTCCATCTAGCATAATTGTGACAAACTTTCATTTTTTTCACCCTTCATTTTTTTGAATATGTACTTTTACCAAAACCAAGCATGTATCTAGTAAGCAAATTTGGAAATTCATGTGAGAACTTACCTCATTTTACCTTTGCTTTAATTATCCATCGTAATGTCCTCTAAGATACCCTTGTGCTTAAGCATTCTTAATCTTTTAATCTTGATTTTATAAATTTTTTAAATTACATTTTTAGGAAGAAAATAAAATCGCTTCTTGAGAGTTAGAAGAATGTCACCCATTTTAAAAAGAATAAGAAAAGAGAATGAGAAAAGCAGAGAAACTTTGTATAGAGATTTCAGTTATTTGGAAAATTGACAAGCCTGACTTTAATAGTCATGGAGTATCGTTATCCGCCACGTAACTGGGAAAAGAAAGAAAAAATAAAAGAAAGCCTTCAAAACAAATAAAGTTAGAGAAAATAAGTATTATATATGTACAACACTAATCATAACAAGGGTTAGAAAGAAAAAGAATTTTCTCTTGTAAAAATTGATTTTCTAGGATTCTCAATGTCAATCGCCCCATAAGGATATACTTTTTTTTACAACAAAAGGACCACTCCACCTTGATCTCAGTTTTCTAAGAAACAAATGCAATCGAGAATTATAAAGCAAAACCTTTTGACAAACCTCAAATATTTTTCTTGAAATTTTATAATCATGAAGATCTTCTATTCTTGCTTTATAAATTTTAAAATTATTATATGCAACATTTCTCAATTTTTGAAGTTCATTGATTTGCAATTTGCACAATTTTGAAGCTTCATCAAGGTTGAAGTTAAATATTTTGATTGCCGAATAAGCTTTATGTTAAAGTTCAACAGGTAAATGACAATGTTTTTCATAAACTATCCTATAAGGAGATATGCTTAATGATGTTTTGAAAGTAGTTCTATATGCCCAAAGTGTAACACCCCCATTAGTACACAACTATATATATATATAGTATAATTTAACATGATAGAGCATGTGTGCATGCATTATTTTTTTTTCATGTAATATATTAATAAATAATAAATATTTTCCCACTCATAGACTAATATATATACCTGCAGAGGACCCATAATAATCATAATATATATATACCCGTGTACAAAAAAGTTATAAAAGTAATACATAGTATAAATCCAAAAACCTAATACAATAGACTATAAAATCAAATAAGTTAACAATCAACCCAACAGGTCGTCATCCATGTACACTGATCCTCAG
Source organism: Paulownia fortunei (assembly GCA_019321725.1). NCBI lineage: Eukaryota > Viridiplantae > Streptophyta > Magnoliopsida > Lamiales > Paulowniaceae > Paulownia > Paulownia fortunei. The sequence goes on from CM033112.1 coordinate 12,441,196, forward strand.
AACCTGTAGGAACCCCAACAGCTTGCCCAGTAAGTCCATGGTATCAAGTATCACCAGACTCACCTACAATGCATAAACTATATGAGCTAATGCTCAGCAAGTAAAGATTATGCATGTCAAAGAATAATCCATAATATCAAGTCATGCATCTCAAAATGCTATGCCCACAATGCAATTTTATGCATCAAAATATTTCTCTCAAAATCATTTCTTTCTTGGGCCCCTGACCAACGCTACTATCCCATGCACTGAAAAAGAGCTCTGTATACCGCCATAATCCAATGGCCAATAATCATATAAGCATGCAAATCCATGCATACTCATACGCATGCAAATCCATGCACGCGAACCTGCAAATCCATGCATAAAACCATGCAAATCCATGCATGCTTCGGTGCACTAGTAGTGGTCAGCAAAATATTTTTCTTTCTCAGAATCATGTCGTGCAATGCAAGATTTATCACAATGCTCGTATATAATGCATGCACGTGCCAATGACAATGCCCATGTATGTATGCTCAATGGAGAGCCCTCTACTATGCACATATGATTTATGATATTACATATAATTCACACATCTATTATGTCTATGCATTGTGGTTGCAAATAAATCTTTACTTACCTTTCACTTGGTTGGTGGCTTAGTCTAAATTTGTTTAGTATTTCTCTCCAACCTTAGATGTAAAATAGCCTGTAATATTACCCAACATCAAGCACCATTCCCAATTTGGCAAGTTGAAAGTACAAAATCTCATAGTAGACCTTAAACACCAAGCTATAAGCTAACAATCAAGCTTTCACAAACTAGAACCCAATATAGCCCCTCAAATACCTCAATTTCTCATCTTAAATACATGCAAACATCATGTAATTTAAGTATTATAAATCTAATAGCATGTGCCTAATTGTTAACACTCAATAGCAACATGTCTAGGTTGAAACATGCTAAGTGATCAAATGTGGCAGATTCACATTTTCATATTTTCTTGCTGTCAAGTTTAGTTGCATGATAATTTTAACATCCCTAACCATATCCAATCACTCCCAAATTTTTACCACACTTAGATAACATGTATGTAAATGTAACCATATCATATAATTGCTAAAAATCACGGATATAGCTTTCCAAGTTCAGCTCTCTTCAGGACATACTGAAACAGATTGTTTTCTACCGTGACAGTTTTGCACACTTCATGACATTAATGGTTTTGGCACCATTAAGTATATTCAATCACTCCAAAATTTTCACCATACTTAGATAAATATATAAGGAGATAAATAGGTCATAATATTACCAAAAATAATGGATTTAGCTCCCTTAATTCAGTTTCCTTCACAGCACACCAAAACAGATTTTGCTATTTTGGCAGTTTGAGTGTTTCTCCAATATCATTCTCTATTTCAATTTTCAACTGATAAAACTTCATTCCAATACTCTTAACTCATATATGGTCATGTAAATGGTAATAATTATAGGTTTTATTCAACATACCATACACTTTTGAAGCCTAAAACACAAGAAAACAGTAAGATGACAGTTTCTGCCACAAGTATTTCCTATTAAGTGTTTGTCATTCAAAACCCTTTCTTTGTGCACCAAAGTCTAACTAAAAACTTCCTAACACCTTTATAAGAGATATTTAAAGTTTAATAAACAATAAAACCATTCATAATAATCTGAAAACCAAAGGCAAAACCGTAGATAAGTGTTACCTATGCAGATTTTGAGGTTAACTTGATGGTAATCACTTCTCCTTTGCTTTTCTTGCTTTTATTTCGACTTGGAATCAATTTGGATCACTTGGAGACCTTAAGGTGTGTGTTTGGAAGATGAAAATGGCTGAAATGAGGGTCTGGTCGTTGTTTAAGGGTGAAGGGTTTGAGGTGTTAGCTTGAGATGTTAGCTTAAGCTTAATAAGAAAGCATGAGGTGGCAAGTAAATAGCAAAATCTGATTTTCTCCCTTATCTTGCAGCCCTAATCTTGTGTGTCTCACCTATTTTTATTTGGTTGAAACCTATCTTAGTCACCATTCATTCCCATAGTTATTTCCTATGTCCGTTCATTCGATCTCCAAACCGATTCACATCCGATTCTTAACGAAATATCAAGTTTGCATTTCTAAAATCATATGCATATATGGGCCTTGTAATAGGACACTTAAATCACATTATATCATGTCTAATATCCCAAGTATGTTAATTTACAAATATATACTTTTGAAATAACTTGATCAAATCAAATTAAACCGTATAAGCTTACTAGTAACACTTTTAACACTTCCAAAATTATAACCTATATATCCCATCTATATCTAATATTGATCCACCTCATTTTCTTCTTATTTCAATATAAAATCAACTATTTAGATTAGAAAATTCAATAACTAATACTGGGCAAGAGCTTCAGAATTAAGTTTAATATTCAAAAATGTCGTATAAAATGAAATAAATTATGCAATGTCAATAGAAATGCAATTAGCATATAAAATTAACACGTAATGCATGAATCATATTTAGCCATGTGAGTAGTAAGAGGTTCGGGTATCACACAAAGTGTATCAGTAAGTCTAAGAGACTAATCTTTACTGTTTGTGTTAACTGTCTTTTCCAAAATTTGTTTTATCTCCCTATTTGCAAGTTCAACTTGTCCATTTATCTGAGGGTAATAAGGGGTTGCAACTTTATGTATGATTCCATATTTCCTCATTAAAGTTTCAAAAATTTTGTTACAAAAATATTTTTTCCCATTACTAATAACAAATCAAGGAATTCCAAATAGACTTAAAATATTTTCTTTCAAAAAATTTATTAATATTTTGTGATCATTGTTTCGACAAGAAATTGCCTTAATCTATTTTGAAACATAATCTATGGAAACCAATATGTAAAGAAAATCAAATAATAATGAAAATGGTCCCATAAAATCAATACCCCAATAGTCAAAGATTTCAATCACTAGGATAGGGTGTAGGGGCATCATATTTCGCTTTGAAAGGGACCCTAACTTTTGACAATTTTCACTACTTTTACAGAAAGTGTGATGTCTTTGAATAGAGTTGGCCAATAAAATCCACATTGCAAGATTTTTGCAATGGTTTTCTATGCTGAAAAGTAATCACCACATGCTTCTAAATGATAAAATTTAACAATATTACCTATCTCATTGCTAGGCACACATCTTCGAAAGATTTGATCAGGACAGTATTTGAGTAGTTATAGATCATCCCAATAAAAGTTTTTTACCTCAGTCAAAAACTTCTTTTTGTCTTGAGAGTTCCAATGCAATGGCATCTTTTCTGTCACAAGAAAATTAACAATGTCAGCAAACCAAGGTAAAATAGAAACATTAAATAGTTGTTCATCAGGGAAATTGTCATTAATGAGTGTGGTTTGAAATGAGTTATCACAAACAAGTCTCAATAAATGATCAACCATCACATTCTCTACTAGTTTCTTATCTCGAATCGTAATATTAAATTTCTAGAGTAAGAGAATCCACCTAATCAGTCTCGATTTGATATCTTTTTTTAACAAAAGATATTTCAAAGCTGCATGATCACTGAAAACAACAACTGGTGAGCCAACAAGATATGATCTAAATTTATCCAATGCAAAAACTACAGCAAGTAATTCTTTTTCAGTTGTTGAATAATTCAATTGAGCACTATTTAAAGTTTTAGTTGCATAGTAAATAACTTGTGGTTTCTTATCTTTTCTTTATCCCAAGACAGCTCCAACAACATAGTCACTAGCATCACACATTATTTCAAAAGGTAAAGTCTAATCTAGAGGCTGCATGATTAGAGCAGATGTAAGCATGCTTTTAAGCTTAATAAAAGCATTTTCACAATTTTCAGTCCATTCAAAAATAGTGTTTTTTGTTAGAAGATTACATAAAGGTTTACATATTATACTAAAATATTTGATAAATCTTCTATAAAAACTAGCATGTCCTAAAAATGATCTTACCTCCTTCATAGTCTTTGGTGTTGGCAAATTGGTAATTAACTCAATTTTATATTTGTCAACCTCAATACTTTTTGATGAAATAATGTGTCCAAGAACAATACCAGTTGTTACCATGAAATGACACTTCTCCCAATTGAGCACAAAATTCTTTTATTCACACCTGGTCAAAACCTTTTCTAAATTAGATAGGCAATCATCAAAAAAATTACCAAAAATAGAAAAATCATCCATGTCACTAAAAATACTAAGCATGCATCGTTGGAATGTAGCTGATACATTACATAATCTAAAAGGCATCCTTCGATATGCAAAAGTACCAAAAAGACATGTAAAAGTTGTTTTCTCTTGATCTTAAAGTGTAATTGCAATTTTATTATACCCAAAATATCCATCTAATAAGTAATAAAATTCATGTCCCGCAACTCTTTTTAAGATTTGATCCATGAAAAGTAATGGAAAATGATATTTTCTAGTAACTGAGTTGAGTTTCCTATATATTCAATACACATTCGCCAATCAGTAACAGTCCTAGTTGGAATTAATTCATCATTCTCATTCTTGATTACAATAACTTTAGATTTCTTAGGTACAACTTGAGTAGGACTTACCCATTTGCTATCAGAAATAGGATAAATGATTCCATTATCTAAGAGTTTGATGACTTCATTTCTCACTACTTCTTTCATATTAGGATTTAGCCTTCATTGCATTTCTCTAGAAAGTTTAACATTTTCCTCTAGATAGATGTTGTGTGTGCAAATTAAAGGATTAATACATTTAATATCAGCAATAGTCCATCCTAAAGCATTCTTATGCATTTTTAGAGTTTCGATCAACTTACCTTCTTAAGATGCATCAAGTTTGGAAGAAATTATTACTAGAAAAGTTTCATTCTCACCCAAAAAAAAGTATTTCAAATCAACTGGAAAATATTTCAAATCAACCACGGGAGCTTTAATACTTGATGGAATATATTTTACTATTGATGAAGAAAGTTCTTCAAACTTTAACTTCCAAAATTGATTTTCTTCTACCTGCGAAAATTTAGAGAGAGTATTAGAGTGTGTTTTTTGTAAATACTTCCACTTTTAAAACAAGTCTCCAAGGAATCTATAGAGTTAGTGGTAGTAAAGTATTCATAAACAAGTTCCTCGATTGAATCCACTTCATGTACTTCGACATTCTTCTACAGGTTGCTTACAAACATTAAACATATTTAGTTCCAAAGTCATATTTCTAAATGATAACTTCAAAATACTATTCCTACAATTGATCAAAGCATTTGAAGTTGCAAGAAAATGACAACCCAAAATGATGGAAATTTGTGTATGTGTTTGTGTAATAGGCTCTGTGTCCAAAATAATGAAATCAACAGAAAAGTAAAACTTATCAATTTATACCAACACATCTTCTACTACTCCCTTTGAAACTTTAATCGAATGGTTAGCCAGTTAGAGTACAACATAAGTTGTTTTAGGTTCTCTCAAACCTAATTGTTCATAAACTAAGAAAGGTAGAAGATTTACACTAGCACCAAGATCAAGCAAAGCATGCTCTATTCTAGTGTTTCCTATGATACATGAAATGGTTGGACAACCTGGATCTTTGTACTTGAGTGGAGTGAATTGTTAAATGATTGAATGCAAGTAAATGATCTTTATACCGTGGAAATTAGGAAGTAAAGGGCTTTCAAATGTAAGTACCTAGCTTGAATTGAAAGTTATTTGCATTGAGAGGAAAAATGAAACAAAAAGGAGAAGAATTTCGAGGAGGTTGCAAATAATAACACATGGTACATACCTATTGATTCTCATTTTCATCCTGGACATTTTCATTTTCAGTCATGGTGGAAGTATGTGGAGATGATTCAAATATATTTCCAAATAAAGTTTCAGAATTATTTTTAACTAAATGCCAAGAATTATGACTTCGATACCATATAACCATATATCCATAAAGAAAATAAACAAACTATGTTTATAAAGGAAAAATATTAACAAACCTAAATACTTACCTTGCCTTCCTCGGCAACGACGTCAAAAACTTTCTACAACTTTAAGGTTGTAAACCCAAGTGCAGGTTGTATTAAGTAATAAATTTCTTGTGAGCTTGAGATCGATCCACAGGGAAGTTGCTTGAAGAATTCAGGATTATAATTCTAAAAAAAATGAGATTTATATGAATTAAAATATATGAAAAATTAATGTAAGTTGTAACTAGAGAAAGACCAAAGTAATAAAAGTATTGAGGATTAGGAATCTACTTTTGAGTTTTGGATAGAGAAATAATTACTTATTCTTTTTACCTCTCTTATTTGCCACTATTGGAATCTATATATAATGAAGGTTCCAATGAGAAGATATTATCGAATTGCTCATGCAATAAGGTAATCATGATATTGTCTTACTATTTGTAACTTATCTATGAAGGCCAATACTTATTTATGGGATCAAGTATTTATTCACACCTTTACCAACAACAAATCAAGGTTTAACATTAGTAGTTGGTGGGGTAAAACCGTACAATAATCTAAATGAACTCAAGTGTTTGTTGTGCTATTGGAGATATATAAATCAAGAATCACCACAAAATAAATAGGGTTTAGATTAAAACTCAAAATAATAATAACATACGTAAATATTTTCTACCCTTATAATCGTTCCTCTTCCTCCATCAAGAGGTTTACCCTTTTTCCTCAGTAAAATGAAATTTTTAAAAGACATAATAAAAGTAAGAAAGACTAAAACAGAAGAAAAACTAGAGAATATATTTCTATTACTACTAGAAAACTTACATTAGTAGAAAACATACATACTAGAAAACTTAGCCTAAAAAAACTCTCTACCTCCTATCTCTTACAAGCTTAATATATGGCCTATTTATAGTACTTCGAGTATGTTAGAGGCCAAACAAATAATGGAGGAGTTAATCAAGTGGTATGCTAGTTGCCAAGAGTTGGTAAGTTGTACACCAAGTCCTTAAAATTCTCTCCTACCCGAATAAATTATATTTCTAGGTCAGATACATCAGGATTTTGATGATGAGTAAGCACCAAAGTTGTCGATCTTTCATTGTTAATATATTTTCATGTATCATTTGTCAAATTTGGCTGTTGGATGAGGGAGACATAGTCAAATTACCAAATCATATCCAAGAGCCATCCTTTAACAGCAGCAGCATATTACAACATGTATTTTTACTATTTTGGCATATTTTCTCACCATCTTGTCTGCTAGAAACTTGTTTCATATCTCTTATGTATAACATATCCAAAGTTCAGTCCAAAATCAATTTGGGCTTAAGAGATATGACCTAATTAGGTAAATGAGTCAATACTGGGCTGAACTCTGATCAAAATTTTTGGTAATCTATTTTGTGCAACCACTTGGATGAATTTCCTACTATAATCAAAATTAAATTGGGCTGAGCTTCTAATAGAAAATTGTAGTCCTATTTCTTGGCTTTCAAAAGGAGCAATATTTAAGTCCATAGGGATTTTGATCATGGACTTATGCACAAAATATAAAAACTGCACAAGTCTGAAAATATCATTCTTTTGATGTTTTTATATTCATTGATTCCTTAACACAAAATATTAATAAAATATTAATATTAATAAGAATAAAGAAAGAAAATTATAAAGGATTTAATATAAAAATATGTTAAAATATGCACTTATCACAGGACACGTTATTGAGCACCGAGACCGAGTTAGAAACTAAAGTGCAAAAATTATGAATGGTGGTGGCAAACTACGAAATGATGATGCATGCTTTTGAGAAAATAGCTCCCGGTCTACTATAATCGTTGATCCAGTAGTTGTCATCCTCGTCAACTCCACTGTCTCCACCGCTACCTCTACCGCCTGAGTCTTAGTTTAGTGTGAGTGTATAAAATGACATTTTATTATATTACCATATATGTTAAAATTTTAATTTTAATGTTAAGTTTTATCTACATTTTGTTATCATAATTAAATATTTTTGGTTATATTTTACTCCATTGAGGTTGTTTGTGCATTAGGTGAGAAAAAGAGACAAATCAAGGCACTTCAAGGAATAGGAGTGAAAGTGGAGGGAGTACAAGTGCAAGTATATGAATTCCTTATGCCGTGCTACTTTAAATGTGCATCAAGTGTTATATTACACTGAAATACCTTTTTTTTTTTTTGCATTGTGTAGGTGAGAAACAAAAACAATGAGACAAATCAGGGAACTTCAAGCAATAAGAGAAAATAGAGGGCATACAAGTGTAGTTATATGAAACCATATGTGTGTATTAAGTACTTTATAAGTGTTAGAGACAAATCATTATTTTGTTTTGTGACTTGTGTAGGTGGGAGACATACTTAATCATGCTAACGAGCCTACAACTTTAAGCAGAGAGGATAGTGCACTACCTACAAATTAATTAGATTTGAATTAAGAAGTGAGGATAGTGTATTAGATACTTAACGGAACTTGTTTGGAAACAAGTGGTAGAAAGTAAAAAAAGATAATTTAAGCCATCAAGGCCAACTAAAAAGAAACCTACTCCTCCAGTAGACTCTAGTAGCCAACATTCTAGTACACCTCCACTTTCGATCAATCTTATAATTTTGCCACCTTCACAGCAGTCTCAAATTCTATGTGAGGATGAAGTCCCAACACAGTAGTCTTAAATTCAACAATCCCAACACCTCCCACATATGGCTTGTAATACCTAAGCCTCACACGACTCACTTAGCTAATGTGATTCATGCATTACATGCTACTTATATGCTAATTTGCATTAACATTTGCATGGCATCTTATATAGCATTCTTAATCATTAGACCTCCAATGCTATCACATAATGTTAGTAGTTGAGATCTTATAACCTAATTAAGAAATTCAATATTTAGATAAGAGAAAAAATAGATTGGTCAGTCTATTAGATATTCATAGGTTATAGGTTATAATTTTAGAAGTAATTAAAGGTGTTACTAGTAAGCTAATATGTTTCTATTCAACTAGATCAAGGTGTTTTAAAAGAATACATTGATAAATTAATAATGCTTGGGATATTAAACACGATATAGTTTGATTTAAGTGTCATATTGCGAGGTCCATATGTGCAGATGATTCTAGAAATGAAAACTAGATAATGTATTTAAGAATCGAATGTCAATCGGTTTAAAAATCGAATGAACGGTTAAGAAATTATGGTAGAATTTATTATCTGATTGTACGGCAATTAAAATAGGTTGTAAATAAAGAAATAAATGCTGAGAAACACTAGATTAGAGCTATATAAGTTGTGTATAATATCATATTTAAACCACCATTTGACACCTCATGCTTTCTTATTAAGCTTAAGCTAGCATCTCAAGCTAACACCTCAAACCATTCACCATTATGTCATGACCAGACCCCCATTTCAGTCATTTTCAGCTTCCAAACACACACCTTAAGGTCTCCAAGTGCTCCAAATTAATTTCAAGTTGAAATAAAAGCAAGAAAAGTAAAGGAGAAGTGATTACCATCAAGTTTAACCACAAAATCTACATAGGTAACACTTACCTACGGTTTTGCCTTTGGTTTTCAGACTATTCTAAATGGGTTTATTGTTCATTAAGCTTTCAATATCTCTTATAAAAGTTTTAGGAAGTTTTTAGTTAGACTTTGGTGCACAAAGAAAGGGATTTTGATGACAAACACTTAATAGGAAACACTTGTGGCAGAAATTGTTACCTTGTTGTTTTCTTGTATTTTAGGCTTCAAAAGTGTATGGTATGTTGAATAAAACCTATAATTATCAAAATTTACATGTCCATATATGATTTAAGAGTATTGAAATGAATTTTGATAGGATAGTAATTGAAATAGATCATGATATCAGAGAAACACTCAAACTGCCAAAGTAGCAAAATCTATTTTGGTGTGCTGTGAAAGAGACTGAATTAGGCGACCTGAATCCATGAGTTTTGGCAATTTTATTGCATGGTTTTATTTTTTTATATGTTAGCTAAGTGTGGTAAAAACTTTAGAGTTAATAAATACACCTAAGGATATCAAAATTTCTATGAAACTTAATATGACAGCAAGGAAAATAGAAGATAGAAATTTGTTCCATATTACTTCTTAGCATGGTTCAACATATCAATGGTGAAATTGATGTTTAGCATTTAGAGAACTGTTATAATAGTTATAACACATCAATTAGATGATTTTATCATACATTTAAGATGCCAAATCAAGGTACATATGAGATTGTATTTGGTTTTAGTCCCTAAGTAGTAAAGTTTGATTATTATATAATTAAATTGAAATTCAAGGTCCTTGTATAGGATTAAGCATAATGAACTTGTTGATTGAGGATTGTAACACCCCTTAACCTAACTGCAGAGTCTAAACAACCTGATACAGTTAAGTCAAGAAATGTTAATTTTTCATCAATATTAGAGTTATGGTTTAATAAAAGTTCTCATTTTGAGCTATAAGAGAAAGAACTTGAATCGTTTTAAACACACCATATACATATATCAAAACTGAGTACATATGTTTACAAAACCATAACAGAGCGGCTTATTTAAAAACAAATAGAGTTTTCAAAATAAACTACAAAACAGTTCGAAGCATGGCATATGAACAAATCTCTGTCCGGCCGCTCTAGAGACTCAGTCAACCTCTAAACCTGTACATTTCCACCTACATCACATGAATCTAATGAGCTAAAGGCTTAGTAAGGTAAAACTGATGCAATAACAAATAACATATATGCACATCTCATAAATCATTAAATACATTACTCTATTTAATAACTTTCATTCATAAATCATTCTTAAGGACCCTTGAAGTGTGGTACCTAACTAATAGTGATAGATCGTGGTTTTTGGAACTTGTTCATAATGATTGGCCAATAAGAGAACTAATACGACGTTTCCATACTTGGTCTTTCAACCTCAGGTATTAGCCGTATTCTATCTCATTCATTGTGGCTTTCTTATACCGGTTTTTCAACCTCAAGTATTTGCCACCATTTGTTGGGTCCGCCGGTCCCTCCCGCGTCCCTTGTCTACCCAACCATCAATCAAGTACCATACTTCCTTTTTAAAAATCTCATTATATCCTTAATAGTATCATGCTTCATAAACCATAAATACATCAAACATTACATCATTTCACAAATAATAACAATCACATTAAAATGTGAACAATATTATATGATTCTTGTGATACAGCAAATGAAAGCTTCAACTTACCTCAAGTCCACTTTGTGCTAAGTGAAAAGGCCAATCTCTTTGGAAGATAGGGTGTGTTAAAGGCCTAACATAATCAAATGATGTACCTTTTAATATCCTTTTTATAAATCATATAGTCTATTCTAGTTAAAATCATATACACTTTTCAATCTTTTGTAAACAATTCCATATCAATTACATAACCTTAAAAATATTGAATACTCCATATTTTACTACTAATTCAAGACATTAAACATTAAGGCAGCCATTAAATAACTAATAATTCAAACATAATTATTAGGGCAGCCCCTAAAACATGCACACAATCCAAATTAACACGACGTAAATTCGGTTCTAACTTAAATTGATTGTACCCTTCAATTAAGAAAACTAATTGCTATTATTTTCAATCATTCAAAGGAACTTCCAAACACAATATAAGCATTACAAGATTAATATAAATAAGTAAATTAAGCATATTTCACAAGACTATCATTTTTGCTAAAAACTAGTTTAACTAGCTTGGTTTTGGCTTCAAGTGTAACTTACTTAAGTTTTCAATCATACAAAAATATACTAAAACATGTAACCATCCAAGATACTACAAATTCATCATAAGAAACATTGAAAAAGAATATACCTTGATTAAGTTAGAATTAAGCTTCAAAATCATGGGTTGGATAATTCTTTTCATATTCCTTCAATTGCCTTGAAGCATAGGCAATAACCTTCCCATTTTGCATCAAAACAGCACCCAAACTATTTTTTGAAGCGTCGCTATACACCACGAATCCACCAATTCCAGTTGGAATGGTAAGAACAGGAGCTGCAGTCAATTTTTGTTTCAGTTCTTCAAAACTTCTTTCACAAGCATTGGTCCACAAGAACTTCACATTCTTTCTTGTCAACATTGTCATTGGAGTTGCTATCTTTGAAAACCCCTGAACAAATCGTCGATAGTACCCTGCTAATCCCAAGAAACTCCTTACTTCTGATACATTTGTTGGTGTTGGCCACTTAATGACAGCTTCTACCTTGCTCGGATCAACAGAAATACCATCCTTTGATACTACATGACCTAGGAATACCACTTGTTCAAGCCAAAACTCACACTTCTTGAATTTAGCATACAACTGTTTTTCTTTAAGAACTTGCAGCACAATCTTCAAATGTTCCTTGTGCTCTTCTTTATCACGTGAATAAATTAGGATGTCATCAATAAACACAATCACAAATTTATCGAGATATTGCTTGAACACCCTATTCATTAGATCCATAAAAGCTGCAGGGGCATTGGTTAAACCGAAAGGCATCACTAGAAATTCATAACGTCCATACCTTGTTCGGAATACAGTCTTTTGTATGTCTTCTTCCTTGATCTTCAATTGATGATACCCAGAACGCAAATCAATCTTAGAAAATACAGATACTCCCTGCAATTGATCAAACAAATCATCTATTCTTGGGAGTGGATACTTATTCTTGACTGTTATCTTATTCAACTCTCTATAATCAATGCACAACCGCAATGTACCATCCTTCTTTTTCACGAACAACACAGGTGCTCCCCAAGGAGAATAACTAGGGTGAATAAAACCTTTATCAAGCAATTCTTGCAATTGAACTTTTAACTCTTTCAATTCTTTTGGTGCCATTCGGTATGGTGCTTTAGAAATAGAAGTAGTTCCTGGCATAACATCAATCACAAATTCGATCTCTCGATTCGGTGGTAATCCTGGTAAATCATCTGGAAATACCTCAACAAATTCTTGAACCACATCTACATTTTCTGGCTTTAATTGTGCTTCAACTGAGGTGTCCAGAACACTTGCCAAATACCCAAACAACCTTTATTCAACATCTTTTGAGCTTTCAAAGTAGATATAATTAGTAAGGACCGGAGAATGAGATACCATTAAACATAAATTGTTCTTCCCCAGATGGCTGAAAAATCACAATCTTCTTATTACAATCAATTGTTGCATGATATTTGGTAAGCCAATCCATACCTAGAATAACCTCAAAATTTAGCATCGGTAAAACAACAAGATCTGCATAGAGAGTCCTATCACTAATCTGAATAGAACAAGCCCTTAACATTTGGTTGGAATCCATTTCTTCCCCAGATGGAACAGTCACACTGTACCTTACTTTTAATAAATCTGGTGTAATGCCCAATTTTCTCACAAATGCACATAATGCAAATGAATGTGTAGATCCAGAATCTCTGGTATCCCAGAAATTAAAATAGTACCTGTGACTACAGAAGCATCTGCATCAGCTTGTTCTTGTGTCATTGCTTACACTCTCCCCTGAACTTTCCCCTGTACTGTTGGGCAATCATTTGCTATATGTCCAAGCTTTTTACACTTAAAGCAACGATTAGTACTACTATAGCATTCCCCAAAATGATTCTTCCCACACTTAGTACATTTTGGCCTTTCAATTGTAGAAGAACTCTGTCCAACTCTAGGACGTTTTTCATTCCCTTGGCTTAATTTTTGTTCTCCTTTCTTCCACTGGTTTAGATTTCTTGGAGTGAATACTTGCTTCTTCTATTGTTGGAATTTCTCAATCTCTTTCTCATCTAAATCAGCCATCAAAGCCTTGTCCACCAGTTCTCTAAACTCTGTTACTGAAGACATTCTCACATCTCTTCTAATTTTAGGATTAAGGCCCCTCAAGAAATGATCCATCTTCTCATTGTTGTCTCTGGCAATGTATGGTACATACTTGCAACCCTGTTCAAATTTTCTCACATAATCACATACAGACATCCCTCCTTGTTTTAACTCCAAGAATTCCTTTACTTTGAGTGACCTAGCATCCCTGGTGAAATACTTATCATAAAAGATTGTTTTAAACCTCTCCCAAGTTAGTTCTTCCATATTCACTGCAAGTTTAGCTCCTTCCCACCAAGTTCTAGCATCCTTCTTCAACAAGAAAATTGCACAGAGTACCTTCCCAGCATCATCAATTCGCATGTAGTCAAAGATAGTGTCCAAAGATTTCACCCATTCCTCTGCAACCATGGGATCAGACCCACCATTAAAATCAACCGGTTCCATCTTTCTAAACTTCTCATATACAGCCTGTGAAGGATCCTGTCGAGCTTGTGGTGGAGGAAGGCGCTGATTCTGTTCTTGGGTTCTTTGTTGCATATCTAGCAATTGTTGTATTGTTCACCATTCATTCTAGTTTGTTATTGAATGAGATCAGTCAAATTGTCCACCACACTATGATTACCCTCATGATCATCCATTGTCTTCCTTTTTGGTGCCATGACCTGATATGCATTGCCCAGTCTCATTCCATTCATTAGCCATAATAAATGCATAATCATGACAATAACATGGAATGAAATATAATCAAATAAACATAAAAGCAAATAAACATGTAGTTGACCAAGTTTCCAGCCAGGATGTGTTCATATGCCTTCTTCTGTCTACAGGAACGACTAAACTCCGCTCTGATACCACAAACTGTAACACCCCTTAACCTAACTGCAGAGCCTAAACAAACTGATACTGTTAAGTCAAGAAATGTTAATTTTCATCTTTACTAGAGTTATGGTTTTTAATAAAAGTTCCCATTCTTAGCTATAAGAGAAAGAACTTGAATCATTTTAAACACACCATATACATATATCAAAACTGAGTACATCTGTTTACAAAACCATAACAGAGCGGCTTATTTAAAAACAAAACAGAGTTTTCAAAATAAACTACAAAACAGTCGAAGCATGGCATATGAACAAATCTCTGTCCGGCCGCTCTAGAGACTTAGTCAACCTCTAAACCTGTACATTTCCACCTACATCACATGAATCTAATGAGCTAAAGGCTTAGTAAGATGAAACTGATGCAATAACAAATAACATATATGCACATCTCATAAATCATTAAATACATTACTCTATTTAATAACTTTCATTCATAAATCATTCTTAAGGACCCTTGAAGTGTGGTACCTAACTAATAGTGATAGATCGTGGTTTTTGGAACTTGTTCATAATGATTGGCCAATAAGAGAACTAATACGACGTTTTCATACTTGGTCTTTCAACCTCAGGTATTAGCCGTATTCTATCTCATTCATTGTGGCTTTCTTATACCGGTTTTTCAACCTCAAGTATTTGCCACCATTTGTTGGGTCCGCCGGTCCCTCCCGCGTCCCTTGTCTACCCAACCATCAATCAAGTACCATACTTCCTTTTTAAAAATCTCATTATATCCTTAATAGTATCATGCTTCATAAACCATAAATACATCAAACATTACATCATTTCACAAATAATAACAATCACATTAAAATGTGAACAATATTATATGATTCTTGTGATACAGCAAATGAAAGCTTCAACTTACCTCAAGTCCACTTTGTGCTAAGTGAAAAGGCCAATCTCTTTGGAAGATAGGGTGTGTTAAAGGCCTAACATAATCAAATGATGTACCTTTTAATATCCTTTTTATAAATCATATAGTCTATTCTAGTTAAAATCATATACACTTTTCAATCTTTTGTAAACAATTCCATATCAATTACATAACCTTAAAAATATTGAATACTCCATATTTTACTACTAATTCAAGACATTAAACATTAAGGCAGCCATTAAATAACTAATAATTCAAACATAATTATTAGGGCAGCCCCTAAAACATGCACACAATCCAAATTAACACGACGTAAATTCGTTCTAACTTAAATTGATTGTACCCTTCAATTAAGAAAACTAATTGCTATTATTTTCAATCATTCAAAGGAACTTCCAAACACAATATAAGCATTACAAGATTAATATAAATAAGTAAATTAAGCATATTTCACAAGACTATCATTTTTGCTAAAAACTAGTTTAACTAGCTTGGTTTTGGCTTCAAGTGTAACTTACTTAAGTTTTCAATCATACAAAATATACTAAAACATGTAACCATCCAAGATACTACAAAATCATCATAAGAAACATTGAAAAAGAATATACCTTGATTAAGTTAGAATTAAGCTTCAAAATCATGGGTTGGATAATTCTTTTCATATTCCTTCAATTGCCTTGAAGCATAGGCAATAACCTTCCCATTTTGCATCAAAACAGCACCCAAACTATTTTTTGAAGCGTCGCTATACACCACGAATCACCAATTCCAGTTGAATGGTAAGAACAGGAGCTGCAGTCAATTTTTGTTTCAGTTCTTCAAAACTTCTTTCACAAGCATTGGTCCACAAGAACTTCACATTCTTTCTTGTCAACATTGTCATTGGAGTTGCTATCTTTGAAAACCCCTGAACAAATCGTCGATAGTACCCTGCTAATCCCAAGAAACTCCTTACTTCTGATACATTTGTTGGTTGTGGCCACTTAATGACAGCTTCTACCTTGCTCGGATCAACAGAAATACCATCCTTTGATACTACATGACCTAGGAATACCACTTGTTCAAGCCAAAACTCACACTTCTTGAATTTAGCATACAACTGTTTTTCTTTAAGAACTTGCAGCACAATCTTCAAATGTTCCTTGTGCTCTTCTTTATCACGTGAATAAATTAGGATGTCATCAATAAACACAATCACAAATTTATCGAGATATTGCTTGAACACCCTATTCATTAGATCCATAAAAGCTGCAGGGGCATTGGTTAAACCGAAAGGCATCACTAGAAATTCATAACGTCCATACCTTGTTCGGAATACAGTCTTTGTATGTCTCTTCCTTGATCTTCAATTGATGATACCCAGAACGCAAATCAATCTTAGAAAATACAGATACTCCCTGCAATTGATCAAACAAATCATCTATTCTTGGGAGTGGATACTTTATTCTTGACTGTTATCTTATTCAACTCTCTATAATCAATGCACAACCGCAATGTACCATCCTTCTTTTTCACGAACAACACAGGTGCTCCCCAAGAGAATAACTAGGGTGAATAAAACCTTATCAAGCAATTCTTGCAATTGAACTTTTAACTCTTTCAATTCTTTTGGTGCCATTCGTATGGTGCTTTAGAAATAGAAGTAGTTCCTGGCATAACATCAATCACAAATTCGATCTCTCGATTCGGTGGTAATCCTGGTAAATCATCTGGAAATACCTCAACAAATTCTTGAACCACATCTACATTTTCTGGCTTTAATTGTGCTTCAACTGAGGTGTCCAGAACACTTGCCAAATACCCAACACAACCTTTATTCAACATCTTTTGAGCTTTCAAAGTAGATATAATTAGTAAGGACCGGGAGAATGAGATACCATTAAACATAAATTGTTCTTCCCCAGATGGCTGAAAAATCACAATCTTCTTATTACAATCAATTGTTGCATGATATTTGGTAAGCCAATCCATACCTAGAATAACCTCAAAATTTAGCATCGGTAAAACAACAAGATCTGCATAGAGAGTCCTATCACTAATCTGAATAGAACAAGCCCTTAACATTTGGTTGGAATCCATTTCTTCCCCAGATGGAACAGTCACACTGTACCTTACTTTTAATAAATCTGGTGTAATGCCCAATTTTCTCACAAATGCACATAATGCAAATGAATGTGTAGATCCAGAATCTCTGGTATCCCAGAAATTAAAATAGTACCTGTGACTACAGAAGCATCTGCATCAGCTTGTTCTTGTGTCATTGCTTACACTCTCCCCTGAACTTTCCCCTGTACTGTTGGCAATCATTTGCTATATGTCCAAGCTTTTTACACTTAAAGCAACGATTAGTACTACTATAGCATTCCCCAAAATGATTCTTCCCACACTTAGTAATTTTGGCCTTTCAATTGTAGAAGAACTCTGTCCAACTCTAGGACGTTTTTCATTCCCTTGGCTTAATTTTTGTTCTCCTTTCTTCCACTGGTTTAGATTTCTTGGAGTGAATACTTGCTTCTTCTATTGTTGGAATTTCTCAATCTCTTCTCATCTAAATCAGCCATCAAAGCCTTGTCCACCAGTTCTCTAAACTCTGTTACTGAAGACATTCTCACATCTCTTCTAATTTTAGGATTAAGGCCCCTCAAGAAATGATCCATCTTCTCATTGTTGTCTCTGGCAATGTATGGTACATACTTGCAACCCTGTTCAAATTTTCTCACATAATCACATACAGACATCCCTCCTTGTTTTAACTCCAAGAATTCCTTTACTTTGAGTGACCTAGCATCCCTGGTGAAATACTTATCATAAAAGATTGTTTTAAACCTCTCCCAAGTTAGTTCTTCCATATTCACTGCAAGTTTAGCTCCTTCCCACCAAGTTCTAGCATCCTTCTTCAACAAGAAAATTGCACAGAGTACCTTCCCAGCATCATCAATTCGCATGTAGTCAAAGATAGTGTCCAAAGATTTCACCCATTCCTCTGCAACCATGGGATCAGACCCACCATTAAAATCAACCGTTCCATCTTTCTAAACTTCTCATATACAGCCTGTGAAGGATCCTGTCGAGCTTGTGGTGGAGGAAGGCGCTGATTCTGTTCTTGGTTCTTTGTTGCATATCTAGCAATTGTTGTATTTGTTCACCATTCATTCTAGTTTGTTATTGAATGAGATCAGTCAAATTGTCCACCACACTATGATTACCCTCATGATCATCCATTGTCTTCCTTTTTGGTGCCATGACCTGATATGCATTGCCCAGTCTCATTCCATTCATTAGCCATAATAAATGCATAATCATGACAATAACATGGAATGAAATATAATCAAATAAACATAAAAGCAAATAAACATGTAGTTGACCAAGTTTCCCAGCCAGGATGTGTTCATATGCCTTCTTCTGTCTACAGGAACGACTAAACCTCCGCTCTGATACCACAAACTGTAACACCCCTTAACCTAACTGCAGAGCCTAAACAAACTGATACGTTAAGTCAAGAAATGTTAATTTTTCATCTTTACTAGAGTTATGGTTTTTAATAAAAGTTCCCATTCTTAGCTATAAGAGAAAGAACTTGAATCATTTTAAACACACCATATACATATATCAAAACTGAGTACATCTGTTTACAAAACCATAACAGAGCGGCTTATTTAAAAACAAAACAGAGTTTTCAAAATAAACTACAAAACATGTCGAAGCATGGCATATGAACAAATCTCTGTCCGGCCGCTCTAGAGACTTAGTCAACCTCTAAACCTGTACATTTCCACCTGCATCACATGAATCTAATGAGCTAAAGGCTTAGTAAGATGAAACTGATGCAATAACAAATAACATATATGCACATCTCATAAATCATTAAATGCAATATTCTATTTAATAATTTTCATTCATAAATCATTCTTTAGGGCCCTTGAAGTGTGGTACCTAACTAATAGCGATAGACCATAGTTTTCGGAACCTGTTCATAATGATTGGCCAATAAGAGAACTAATACGGGGTTTCCATACTTGGTCTTTCAACCTCAGGTATTAGCCGTATTCTATCTCATTATTGTGGCTTTCCTATACCGATTTTTCAACCTCAAGTATTTGCCACCATTTGTTAGGTCCGCCGGTCCCTTCCGCGTCCCTTGTCTACCCGACCATCAATCAAGTAACATACTTCCTTTTCAAAAACTCATTATATTCTTAATAGTGTCATGCTTCATAAACCATAAATGCATTAAACATTACATCATTTGACAAACAACAACAATCACATAAAAACATGAACAAACATTATATGATTCTTGTGATACACCAAATCAAAGCTTCAGCTTACCTCAAGTCCACTTTGTGCTAGGTGAAAAGGCCAATCTCTTTGGAAGATAGGATGTGTTAAAGGCCTAACATAATCAAATCATGTACCATTTAATATCCTTTTTATAAATCATTTAGTCTATTCTAGTTAAAGTTTATATACACTTTTCAATCTTTTGTAAAGAATTACATATCAATTACATAACCTTAAAAATAATGCATACTCCATATTTTACTACTAATTCAAAACATTAAACATTAGGGCAGCCATTAAATAACTAATCATTCAAATATGATTATTAGGGCAGCCCCTAAAACATGAACACAATCCGAATTAAAATGACGTAAACTTGATTCTAACTTAAATTGATTCTAACCTTCAATTAAGCAAACTAATTGCTATTGTTTTCAATCATTCAAAGAAACTTCTAAACACCATATAAGCATTACAAAATCAATAGAAACAAGTAAATTAAACAATTTCACAAGACTATCAATTTTGCTAAAAATTAGCTTAACTAGCTTGGTTTTGGCTTCAAGTGTAACTTACTTAAGTTTTCAATCATAAAAAAGCATACTAAAACATGTAACCATCCAATATACTACAAATTCATCATAAGAAACATTGAAAAATAATATACCTTGATTAAGTTGGATTTAAGCTTCAAAATCAACGGTTTTCAAGCTTAAAATGATGGAAACTTGTTCTAGCTTGTGTTCTATGGATTCCTATGGATTGAATTCAACTTTTGTGAGTACGAGAGTGTAGAAATTGGGAGAAACTTAGGAGAAAAGGGCTGGTCGTTTTTGAGGTGCTTCCACAAGAAATATGGATGAAAATGATTTCTTTGACCTTTCAAAGAGAGGTAAGTGGAGGGTGATGATTGGTTGCATCATGCTTGGTGTCTTCTCATGCCAAAAGCCACGTTCATGGGCTAAGGAGATGACAAAAATTGATGCTTTGGTGTTATAATCAAGTGCAATGCGGTTTAGAATGGTTTTATGCAACCTAGTCAACCAACCAATCAAATTGCACCATTGTGCATACTTTTAGTTCTTAGCCAATGTAACATATTTCAAGTAAATATTTAGACAATTAATCACTTTAGCATATAACTAGTATGGAGCAATACAAATAATTCATTTCATAGCCATTCAACACATCAATCTTCCTTAACCGAGATACCGAGCTTTTCACTGCAAAAAGGGCACTTAAGGAATATGTTAAATTAAGAAATGAAAGTTTGATCTCATATTTCATGTACTAATGCATGTTAAATCATAACTGAAGTATATAATAACAATTATTCATGTTCGTGCAATCATGCTATTTGTAAACCATAATTCAATAATACACATTGATTAGATGCAAATTCATGCAAAATGCTTATTATTGGCTATATAGGAGAGAATTGAGAATTGGGCATTACAATCCTTCCTTCCTTATAAAAATTTCGTCCTCGAAATTTGACGTACCAAATAATTCCGAATACTTGCTCTGCATTTCTTCTTCTCTTTCCCATGTGGCCTCTCTACAGAATGATTCCTCCATAATACTTTAACAAGTCGAATCTTTTTTGTTCTCAACTCTTTTTTCTTCTGATCTAGAATTTGCACTGGTTTCTCTTCATAGGCTAAATCATGAGTCAATTCCAACGGTTCATAACTCAACACATGAGAAGGGTTTGAAATGTACTTTCTCAACATAGACACATGGAAAACATTGTGAACAGTAGATAATGATGGAGGTAAGGCCACTCTATAAGCTTTATCACCAACTCTTTCAAGAATCTCGAATGGGCCGACATACCTTGGACTGAGTTTTCCTTTCTTTCCAAATCTCATAACACCTTTCATGGGAGCTACTTTTAAGAACACATGATCCCCAATGGCAAACTCTAGATCTTTTCTCCGTTTATCTGCATAACTTTTCTGTCTACTCTGCGCAATCTTCATTCTCTCTCGTATCTTTTCCACTACCTTAGCGGTATGTTGAACTATTTCTGGACCAAGTAGGCTTCGTTCTCCAACTTCATCCCAATGAACTGGAGATCAACATTTCCTTCCATACAATGCTTCATAAGGCGCCATTCCAATTGTTGATTGGTAGCTATTATTATAAGTAAACTCCACTAATGGAAGCTTTGCATCCCAACTCCCTTGAAAATCTAGCATACGAGCTCTTAACATATCCTCTAATATTTGAATAACCCTTTCTGATTGCCCATCACTTTGTGGATGAAATGCTGTACTAATGCAAGTTTTGTTCCCATGGCACTGTGTAAGCTCTTCCAAAATGTAGATGTAAACTTAGGATCTCTATCAGACACTATTGAAACTGGCACCCCATGTAACCTGACTATCTCTTTAATATATTGTTGAGCATACTGGTCCATATTGTATGTGGATTTCACTGGAAGAAAATGGGCTGATTTAGTTAATCTATCAACAATCACCCATATGGAATTATACCCCTTTTGTGTTCTAGGTAATCCAAGCACAAAGTCCATTGTAATGTGCTCCCATTTCCACTCTGGAATCAACAAAGGCTTCAACAACCCTGATGGTCTTTGATGTTCAATCTTAACTTGTTGACAAGTTAGACATTCAGCCACAAATTTTGCTATATCTTTCTTCATTTTAGGCCACCAATAATGTTGTTGTAAGTCCTTATACATTTTTGTGCTACCTGGGTGTACTGAGTAAGGAGTAGTATGAGCTTCTTCTAAAATATCTCCTTTTATGGCCTTGTCAAACGGCACACACAGTCTCCCTTTATATCGAATAATCCACATCAGTAATAGAGAAGTCTGGCCTCTTTCCAACCTCAATCATTCTTTTCAATCTACACAAATGCGTGTCCACCTTTTGACCTTCTCTAATTCTATCTTGAAGTACAGGTCTCAACACTAAGGCTGATAACAAACACTTTTTCCCTTTAGGTACAATTTCAAGCTCTAATCTCTGCAAATCCAGTAATATTGACTTTTGTATAACAAAAAGAGAAGACGTGGATTTTCTGCTCAATGCATCTGCAACCACACTCGCTTTACCAGGATGATAGTTGATCACACAATCATAATCCTTCACAAGTTCTAACCATCTTCTTTGTCTCATATTCAACTCTTTTTGGGTAAAGAAGTACTTCAAACTCTTGATATGTGTATATCTCACACTTCTCACCATACAAATAATGTCTCCAAATTTTCAAGGCAAAAACCACAGCAGCAAGTTCCAAAACATGGGTTGGATAATTCTTTTCATATTCCTTCAATTGCCTTGAAGCATAGGCAATAACCTTCCCATTTTGCATCAAAACAGCACCCAAACTATTTTTTAAAGCGTCGCTATACACCACGAATCCACCAATTCCAGTTGGAATGGTAAGAACAGGAGCTGCAGTCAATTTTTGTTTCAGTTCTTCAAAACTTCTTTCACAAGCATTGGTCCACAAGAACTTCACATTCTTTCTTGTCAACATTGTCATTGGAGTTGCTATCTTTGAAAACCCCTGAACAAATCGTCGATAGTACCCTGCTAATCCCAAGAAACTCCTTACTTCTGATACATTTGTTGGTGTTGGCCACTTAATGACAGCTTCTACCTTGCTCGGATCAACAGAAATACCATCCTTTGATACTACATGACCTAGGAATACCACTTGTTCAAGCCAAAACTCACACTTCTTGAATTTAGCATACAACTGTTTTTCTTTAAGAACTTGCAGCACAATCTTCAAATGTTCCTTGTGCTCTTCTTTATCACGTGAATAAATTAGGATGTCATCAATAAACACAATCACAAATTTATCGAGATATTGCTTGAACACCCTATTCATTAGATCCATAAAAGCTGCAGGGGCATTGGTTAAACCGAAAGGCATCACTAGAAATTCATAACGTCCATACCTTGTTCGGAATGCAGTCTTTGGTATGTCTTCTTCCTTGATCTTCAATTGATGATACCCAGAACGCAAATCAATCTTAGAAAATACAGATGCTCCCTACAATTGATCAAACAAATCATCTATTCTGGGAGTGGATACTTATTCTTGATCGTTATCTTATTTAACTCTCTATAATCAATGCACAACCGCAATGTACCATCCTTCTTTTTCACGAACAACACAGGTGCTCCCCAAGGAGAATAACTAGGGCGAATAAAACCTTTATCAAGCAATTCTTGCAATTGAACTTTTAACTCTTTCAATTCTGTTGGTGCCATTCGGTATGGTGCTTTAGAAATAGAAGGAGTTCCTGGCATAACATCAATCACAAATTCAATCTCTCGATTCGGTGGTAGTTCCGGTAAATCATCTGGAAATACCTCAACAAATTCTTGAACCACATCTACATTTTCTGGCTTTAATTGTGCTTCAACTAAGGTGTCCAGAACACTTGCCAAATACCCAACACAACCTTTATTCAACATCTTTTGAGCTTTCAAAGCAGATATAATTGGTAAGGACCGTGAGAATGAGATACCATTAAACATAAACTGTTCTTCCCCAGGTAGCTGAAAAATCACAATCTTCTTATTACAATCAATTGTTGCATGATATTTGGTAAGCCAATTTATACCTAGAATAACCTCAAAATTTGGCATCGGTAAAAAACAAAGATCTGCATAGAGAGTCCTATCACTAATCTGAATAGAACAAGCCCTTAACATTTGGTTGGAATCCATTTCTTCCCCAGATGGAACAGTCACACTGTACCTTACTTTTAATAAATCTGGTGTAATGCCCAATTTTCTCACAAATGCACATGATGCAAATGAATGCGTAAATCCAGAATCTATCAATGCAATTGCAGGTATCCCAAAAATTAAAATAGTACCTGTGACTACAGAAGCATCTGCATCAGCTTGTTCTTATGTCATTGCATACATTCTCCCCTGAACTTTCCCCTGTACTGTTGGGCAATCCTTTGCTATATGTCCAGGCTTTTAATTCCTTTGCTATATGTCTAGACATACCAAAGACTGCATTCCGAACAAGGTATGGACGTTATGAATTTCTAGTGATGCCTTTCGGTTTAACCAATGCCCCTGCATACCAGCTTTTATGGATCTAATGAATAGGGTGTTCAAGCAATATCTTGATAAATTTGTGATTGTGTTTATTGATGACATCCTAATTTATTCACATGATAAAGAAGAGCACAAGGAACATTTGAAGATTATGCTGCAAGTTCTTAACGAAAAACAGTTGTATGCTAAATTCAAGAAGTGTGAGTTTTGGCTTAAACAAGTGGTATTCCTAGGTCATATATTATCAAATGATGGTATTTCTGTTGATCCGAGCAAGGTAGAAGCTGTCATTAAGTGGCCAACACCAACAAATGTATCAGAAGTAAGGAGTTTCTTGGGATTAGCAGGGTACTATCGACGATTTGTTCAGGGGTTTTCAAAGATAGCAACTCCAATGACAATGTTGACAAGAAAGAATTTGAAGTTCTTGTGGACCAATGCTTGTGAAAGAAGTTTTGAAGAACTAAAACAAAAATTGACTACAGCTCCTGTTCTTACCATTCCAACTGGAATTGGTGGATTAGTGGTGTATAGCGATGCTTCAAAAAATAGTTTGGGTGCTGTTTTGATGCAAAATGGGAAGGTGATTGCCTATGCTTCAAGGCAATTGAAGGAATATGAAAAGAATTATCCAACCCATGATTTGGAACTTGCTGCTGTGGTTTTTGCCTTGAAAATTTGGAGACATTATTTGTATGGTGAGAAGTGTGAGATATACACAGATTATAAGAGTTTGAAGTACTTCTTTACCCAAAAAGAGTTGAATATGAGATAAAGAAGATGGTTAGAACTTGTGAAGAATTATGATTGTGTGATCAACTATCATCCTGGTAAAGCGACTGTGGTTGCAGATGCATTGAGCAGAAAATCTACGTCTTCTCTTTTTGTTATACAAAAGTCAATATTACTGGATTTGCAGAGATTAGAGCTTGAAATTGTACCTAAAGGGAAAAAGTGTTTGTTGTCAGCCTTAGTGTTCAGACCTGTACTTCAAGATAGAATTAGAGAAGGTCAAAAGGAGGACACGCATTTGTGTAGATTGAAAAGAATGATTAAGGTTGGAAAGAGGCCAGACTTCTCTATTACTAATGATGGGATTATTCGATATAAAGGGAGACTGTGTGTGCCGTTTGATAAGGCCATAAAAGGAGATATTTTAGAAGAAGCTCATACTACTCCTTACTCAGTACACCCAGGTAACACAAAAATGTATAAGGACTTACAACAACATTATTGGTGGCCTAAAATGAAGAGAGATATAGCAAAATTTGTGGCTGAATGTCTAACTTGTCAACAAGTTAAGATTGAACATCAAAGACCATCAGGGTTGTTAAAGCCTTTGTTGATTCCAGAGTGGAAATGGGAGCACATTACAATGGACTTTGTGCTTGGATTACCTAGAACACAAAAGGGGTATAATTCCATATGGGTGATTGTTGATAGATTAACTAAATCAGCCCATTTTCTTCCAGTGAAATCCACATACAATATGGACCAGTATGCTCAACAATATATTGAAGAGATAGTCAGGTTACATGGGGTGCCAGTTTCAATAGTGTCTGATAGAGATCCTAAGTTTACATTTACATTTTGGAAGAGCTTACACAGTGCCATGGGAACAAAACTTGCATTCAGTACAGCATTTCATCCACAAAGTGATGGGCAATCAGAAAGGGTTATTCAAATATTAGAGGATATGTTAAGAGCTTGTGGGCTAGATTTTCAAGGGAGTTGGGATGCAAAGCTTCCATTAGTGGAGTTTACTTATAATAATAGCTACCAATCAACAATTGGAATGACGCCTTATGAAGCATTGTATGGAAGGAAATATAGATCTCCAGTTCATTGGGATGAAGTTGGAGAACGAAGCCTACTTGGTCCAGAAATAGTTCAACATACCGCTAAGGTAGTGGAGAAGATACGAGAGAGAATGAAGATTGCGCAGAGTAGACAGAAAAGTTATGCAGATAAACAGAGAAAAGATCTAGAGTTTGCCATTGGGGATCATGTGTTCTTAAAAGTAGCTCCCATGAAAGGTGTTATGAGATTTGGAGAGAAAGGAAAACTCAGTCCAAGGTATGTCGGCCCATTCGAGATTCTCGAAAGAGTTGGTGATAAAGCTTATAGAGTGGCCTTACCTCCATCATTATCTACTGTTCACAATGTTTTCCATGTGTCTATGTTGAGAAAGTACATTTCAAACCCTTCTCATCTGTTGAGTTATGAACCGTTGGAATTGACTCATGATTTAGCCTATGAAGAGAAACCAGTGCAAATTCTAGATCAGAAGGAAAAATAGTTGAGAACGAAAAAGATTCGACTTGTTAAAGTATTATGGAGGAATCATTCTGTAGAAGAGGCCACATGGAAAGAGAAGAAGAAATGCAGAGCAAGTATTCAGAATTATTTGGTACGTCAAATTTCGAGGATGAAATTTTTATAAGGAAGGAAGGATTGTAATGCCTAATTCTCAATTCTCTCATATATAGCCAATAATAAGCATTTTGCATGAATTTGCATCTAATCAATGTGCATTATTGAATTATGGCTTACAAATAGCATGATTGCACGAACATGAATAATTGTTATTATATGCTTCAGTTATGATTTAACATGCATTAGTACATGAAATATGAGATCAAACTTTTATTTCTTAATTTAACATATTCTTTAAGTGCCCTTTTTGCAGTGAAAAGCTCGGTATCTTGGTTAAGAAAGATTGATGTGTTGAATGGCTATGAAATAAATTATTTGTATTGCTCCATACTAGTTATATGCTAAAGTGATTAATTGTCTAAATATTTACTTGAAATATGTTACATTGGCTAAGAACTAAAAGTATGCACAATGGTGCAATTTGATTGGTTGGTTGACTAGGTTGCATAAAACCATTCTAAACCGCATTGCACTTGATTATAACACCAAAGCATCAATTTTTGTCATCTCCTTAGCCCATGAACGTGGCTTTTGGCATGAGAAGACACCAAGCATGATGCAACCAATCATCACCCTCCACTTACCTCTCTTTGAAAGGTCAAAGAAATCATTTTCATCCATATTTCTTGTGGAAGCACCTCAAAAATTACCAGCCCTTATTCTCCTAAGTTTCTCCTAAATTTCTACACTCTCGTACTCACAAAAGTTGAATTCAATCCATAGGAATCCATAGAACACAAGCTAGAACAAGTTTCCATCCTTTTAAGCTTGAAAACCGTTGATTTTGAAGCTTAAATCCAACTTAATCAAGGTATATTATTTTTCAATGTTTCTTATGATGAATTTGTAGTATATTGGATGGTTACATGTTTTAGTATGCTTTTTTATGATTGAAAACTTAAGTAAGTTACACTTGAAGCCAAAACCAAGCTAGTTAAGCTAATTTTTAGCAAAATTGATAGTCTTGTGAAATTGTTTAATTTACTTGTTTCTATTGATTTTGTAATGCTTATATGGTGTTTGGAAGTTTCTTTGAATGATTGAAAACAATAGCAATTAGTTTGCTTAATTGAAAGTTAGAATCAATTTAAGTTAGAATCAAGTTTACGTCATTTTAATTCGGATTGTGTTCATGTTTTAGGGGCTGCCCTAATAATCATATTTGAATGATTAGTTATTTAATGGCTGCCCTAATGTTTAATGTATTGAATTAGTAGTAAAATATGGAGTATGCATTGTTTTTAAGGTTATGTAATTGATATGTAATTCTTTACAAAAGATTGAAAAGTGTATATAAACTTTAACTAGAATAGACTAAATGATTTATAAAAAGGATATTAAATGGTACATGATTTGATTATGTTAGGCCTTTAACACATCCTATCTTCCAAAGAGATTGGCCTTTTCACCTAGCACAAAGTGGACTTGAGGTAAGTTGAAGCTTTCATTTGGTGTATAACAAGAATCATATAATGTTTGTTCATGTTTTAATGTGATTGTTGTTGTTTGTCAAATGATGTAATGTTTAATGCATTTATGGTTTATGAAGCATGACACTATTAAGAATATAATGAGGTTTTTGAAAAGGAAGTATGGTACTTGATTGATGGTCGGGTAGACAAGGGACGCGGGAGGGACCGGCGGACCCAACAAATAGTTGCAAATACTTGAGGTTGAAAAACCGGTATAGGAAAGCCACAATGAATGAGATAGAATACGGCTAATACCTGAGGTTGAAAGACCAAGTATGGAAACCCCGTATTAGTTCTCTTATTGGCCAATCATTATGAACAGGTTCCGAAAACTATGGTCTATCGCTATTAGTTAGGTACCACACTTCAAGGGCCCTAAAGAATGATTTATGAATGAAAATTATTAAATAGAATATTGCATTTAATGATTTATGAGATGTGCATATATGTTATTTGTTATTGCATCAGTTTCATCTTACTGAGCCTTTAGCTCATTAGATTCATGTGATGCAGGTGGAAATGTACAGGTTTAGAGGTTGACTGAGTCTCTAGAGCGGCCGGACAGAGATTTGTTCATATGCCATGCTTCGACCTGTTTTGTAGTTTATTAACAAAACTCTGTTTTGTTTTTAAATAAGCCGCTCTGTTATGGTTTTGTAAATAGATGTACTCAGTTTTGATATATGTATATGGTGTGTTTAAAATGATTCAAGTTCTCTCTTATAGCTAAGAATGAGAACTTTTATTAAAAACTATAACTCTAGTAAAGATGAAAAATTAACATTTCTTGACTTAACTGTATCAGTTTGTTTAGGCTCTGCACTTAGGTTAAGGGGTGTTACAATATTAGTCTATTGAGATATTTCATTCCAACGACATTTGTAGTTAGATGTATCATACAATATATTCACTTACTAATAATATCCATCATTTCTTCAAGTTCAACTCCTTTTGAGTATATAGACATTTCAAGTACTTCTGTTTTGTAATGTCACATGTAGTATTAAATAAATAATCTATTTAACTCAAAGAGTGTCGAGTAACTTTTCTTTTATACTGCATCAAACATATACCAAAACACAATGAGATACACCACTATACACAATAAATAACTTATATCTAAAGTTGGAGTCTCTACCAAAGCTCAAATCAATTCTCTTTATGTATTTAGAGATTTCTTCCCACTTAGCGAACCATTCAAATTTCATATACCTGCATGTATTATGAAATAAAGCAGTAAAAACTACGGAGGAATAATAATATCACTAACCCAGAAAACTTTCTCTTATTTCTATCACATTTATTGGTTAGTCAATAGCATGCCCAAAAACTTCTTTTCAACATTATCAAGAGATCTAATATCACATAAATGGATTTTTAGTAAACTTGGTCATTTCTAAAAATTCTAACACAACTCAAACATCGATAATAACGTTTTCTTACAACTCTCTTTCACATTAACTGTAGAAAATTATAATTTGACAATCTTCTTCATTTTCTACAAATAGTAAACATTTTCCTACTATGGCCTCCATAAAATTTTTAAATTTTCATCACCTAGAATTTAAAAGTCTTAATAATCCTGAAATAATCCACAATGTATAATTTTCAATAAATCAATCTACACAAAAGGTTATATCACAATCCTAGCCAATCTAACAAAATTAACCTAAAGCTTTTAAAATCTAATTAGTTGATCTTGAACCTCCAGAAGGAATTAAAACATTGTAATTGACCTCATATATATCAAATACCCTATCTAGTCTTATTACATACGTAGTGGATAATAGAGAATATGTAACTCTAAATATAGAATACCAACCATAAATTTTGTACCTGTTACTACTGATGAGTCTGCATCAACATTATTTTATACAAAATCTTAAAACACATGGCTAATATTATTCATGAAATACAAAATGAATTATACAACAAATAAAACTTACTGGCATGGTTGTGCTCATCAATTTCAAAGGTCATGTACATGGACAGTCTACAGAACTACAAATCGGGCTTTGATACCACTCTATAATACCCCCACCACTAAATATAGATATTGATATAACAATAATTTTGATAAGGTAGCACATGTGTGTACATATGTATATATATAATTTTTTTGTTAATTGTAGCACTTTGAAAAAAACAGTAAAAGTGTTTTCTTACATATAACGCTGTATATAGAAAAATCACCTTTGTATAAAAAAACACAACACCCATCATAGTCACGCTATTCTCAAACTTATTTACTATAAAATTTCAAGAGTTATATAGGACAGGACATCCCAAAGTTATGATATGATAGACTAAAAAATCAAAATAATAGCCTATACTTTCGAAAAAAGTAAGGACATTTTACATCTTGTAACCCTTTATATATAGAAAATAATTTACACAATAATAATGATTATAAAAATTAGAATATGCCCATAACACAACCCAGCAGGTTATCATCCATGTACAGTGATACTCAAAAGCCTGTAGGAGCTCCAATCACCAGCCCAGTAAGCCTCAGAGTCTCAGGTATCACCATGCTTACCTACAATGCATGAACTACATGAGCTAATACTCAGTAAGTGAAAATCATGCATGCTGAAGAGATAATCTAACATATATGTGATGCATCTCTATGAAATAATATCAGGAATGTAAGCTCTTGGAACAAAAAAATTCATTCAAAATAATTTTCTACCACAGGGCCCTTGGCCTACCTACTATGTACTAGATAGAGCTCTAAACATATTGACACAGTCTGGGATCCATCTCCTAGGATCACCAGAGGTCCACCTCCTGTCTTTCCCTGTGATCCTCCAGAAGTCTTCCCACCAGTGGAGTCAATAAAGGCATAGTCAAGTGGTCCACTCTCTCGTGACCACCAGAGGCACACCCCCTGTTAACCCCTATGATCCTCCGAGAAAGTAACACATGCGGTACCCCAAAATATCACATAAGCACGCCTCGCAAGCCTCGGTACACTAGTAGTGGCCAACCAAAACATTTTTTTTCTTTTGAAAATCATGTCTTAAATCATATCATGCATGCAAGAACCTCAACTATACTCATATGTCATGCATACACATGTAAATGCTCATGAATAGTAAGTTCAATATGAAATGTAAGTCATCTTGTTCTCAACATGTTTCAAGAATTATAAAACTCTTAAGGTACAAACTATACTTGTCATCCAATCAATTTAAATATCATCAACACATTAAGTATAAATTCTTCAAGATATACTATGTTCATGCATTGTAGTTGTAAATGGATTTTCACTTCCTTTGATCGGTTGTGTGTTACTTCTAGATTTCTTAAGTATTACTCCCCAACCCTAGATGTGAAACAATCTATAAAAATACAAGATATCAATCACCATCCTCAATTAACAAGTTCATTATACCTAATGTAGGATAAAGATCTTGAATCCCAATTTAACTAAACAACCTTACCACTTAGAAACTATAACTGAATACAACCTTCTATGCACCTTTGTTCCACATCTTAAATGTATACTACCCTTACTTAATTGATTTATTATAACTCTTACAATATCACCCTAAATGTTAGGGATCAATGCACCACATCTTTGCTGGAACATGTTAATGAACCATATGGGACAAATTCACAACTTCACATTTTCTTGCTGCCACATTAATTTGCATGATGATTTTGATATCCTTAGACATATTCATTCACTCCCCAATTTTTATCACACCTAGATAACATAAAAAAAAATGTAACCATGTCATATAATGGCTAAAACACATGGATATAGCTTCCAAAGTTCAGCTCCCTTCACAGCATACTAAAACAGATTTTTCCTACCGTGATAGTTTTGCGCACTTCATGACATTAATGGTTTTGGCACCCTTAAGTATATTCAATCACTCCCGAATTTTCACAACACTTAGATAACAAATACAAAGAGACAACCAGGTCATATTATTTCCAAAACTAATGGATTTAATTCTGTAAAACCAGTCCCCTTCACATAGGACAGAATATGTAATTCGATGGAGACAGTTCTGAGCTTCTCTTTAATTGTCATGCCATATTTTAATTCCCAAGCTATCCAAACCTAAATACATAATCTTCACTCCTATATAAACATGTTAATGATGATAAATATAGAATTTACCCAAGTTTTCTTGTATATTTTAAGCTCAATTAACAAGAAATCAACATATACACAGATTATGCCCCTTAGTGATTCTACTATGTGTTTGCAACCATAAATCATTATTTTATGCACAATAACACTATGATTAAACTCTAACATCATCATGAACAATATAAGAATCTTAATAAATCACAAAACCCTCAAATAATATAAAAATTGATGTCAAAACTGTATATGAACCTCACCCATGCCAGTTTCAGCTTCTACTTGTGATTACTACTTCCTTTTGCTTCCTTTGCCCTTTTCTATCACTTGGAATATATTAGGACAAGATTAGAGAGACTTTGAAATGTGTTTGGACCCTGAAATTACTGAAAATGGTTGAGGGTCATGGGTAAATGGCTAAGAGTGAAAGAAAGCTTGAGGTGGCACTTGAGGTGCTTACTTAAGCTTGGTAGCAAGCTTGAGGTGGTAAGTTGTGGTATAAATCTGACCTTTCACCCATCTTTCAAGCCTAGATCATATGTGTCTTACTATACATTAATTTTATTGTCTTTTTTAATTACCACAAGATAACATAGATAATTCATAAGTTAATTTCCTAGCCGTTCATTTTATTTCTTACCTGATTGTCACCCGATTCTTAAATAATTATCTATATTAAAAATTATATAATCTTATACATAAATAAATATTGTAATATCACCTTTGAATCATATTTTCTTATGTCCAATGTCCCAAATATACAATTTACCGATATATAATTTTGAAATACCTGGATGAAATCGAATCAAACTGTATAAGCTTACTAGTAGCAACTTTAACACTTCCAAAATTATAACCTATATATCCCATCGATACCCAATATTGATCAACCTCATTTTCTTCTTATTTTAATTTAATGTTGATTACTTATATTATAATGATCGACAACTAACACCATACAAGATTTTCTAGAAATTTAATGATCAAATGTGATTATAAGGTAAAATGGATCATGCCATGTGGTTTCAATGCAAGCATTTATGAATAACATGTAATGCATGAATCATGTTGGCTGAGTAGTGTGAGGCTCGTTTATTACATAATATGAGTATTATAAATATCTTATAGCGGATACGTTGCTTAGATGAGGGGACATGGGGTCTGTTGTGTCATTGAACATGCCATTTATCAGCATAACACATGCTCACAGATGAGGTTTTCATGCATGACATCATTTTCAGAAAGAAAATATTTTAGTTGGCCACTACTAGTGTATCGAGGCCTGTGTGGCCTATTTATATGATATTTTAGGATGCCGCGAGTGTTTCTTCTCAGAGGATCATAGGGGTTGATAGGGAGTGTGCCTCTAGTTGTCACGAGAGGGTGGACCACTTAACTGTGCCGTTATTGACTCTATTAGTGGGAAGACTTATGGGGGATCACTAAGGAAGATAGGGGGTGGACCTCTAGTGATCTCAAGGATGGCCCTTGGACTGAGTCAATTTTTTTATTGCCATGTGATTATTGATATTATTTTGAGCTCTATCTGGTACATAGTAGGTAGGCCAAGGGCCCGATGATGGAAAATGATTTTGAATGAACTATTTTCGTTCAGGAGCTTTAATTATTGGCATGATTTCATAGAGATGCATCGCATATATGTTAGATTATCTCTTCAGCATGCATGATTTTTCACTTACTGAGTGTTAACTCACGTAGTTCATGCATTGTAGGTGAGTCTGGGGATACTTGATATTGTTGACTTATTGGGCAAGCCATTGGAGTTTCTATAGGTTCTGAGGATCAGTGTACATGGATGACAACCTATTGGGTTGTTATGTTGATTTTGTTTTGATCTACAGAGTTTGTATTATATTTTGGGATATGTGCTCTATGATATTTTTGAAACATTACTATATATTAGTTTATAAACAGGGTGGCTGTGAGTGTTGTGCTTTTATATAAATAGTCATGTTTCTCCATCTGTGTATATAAGTGTAGAGTGATGTGCAAAATCAATTGCCAGTTATTAAAAGTGTTACAGGAAAAAAAAATTACAGGTTTACAGATAGGTCCTATCAAGTCAGATTACACTATATAGATATAGTGTCTGGGTTGTGGGTGTGACAGAGTGGTATCAGAGCCCAGTTTTAGGTTCTGTAGACTATCTATGTACATGAACTTAAAATTTGATGAAGCATAACTTTGCTCATAAGTTTTATTTTGCTATGTGATGCATTATTATTTCATGAATTATATTGGTCATGTTCTAAAATGGTATTGCAGTCATGGTAAGAACATAGGGTGAGGGTAGTAATAGATGTAGAAACCAAGAAGGGGAGACACCTATGCTAAATGATGACCGGGACACTATCATAAACAAACTTATAAAACTTATTGAGTGACAATCGTAACAAATTCAGCAACTTATCCAGCAGAGGGATATGGGTGGACAATAGAGAGCTGAAATGAATCAACCATAGCCTCGAGCGGAATAGGTGGAGATAGTTGGAGAAATATTCAGAAAACTCAATCCACCAATATTTGAAGATGCGGTAGATCCCACAGTCATAGATGATTGACTGAGAACCCTAGAGAACATGTTTCAGTATAGCAGATCCCCGAGGAAGAGAAGGTGTCCTGCATCTCTTTTATACTTCGTGGAAGTGTTGGACACTGGTAGGATACAATGAAGAACATAGAGGATCCTGGTAGTATGACTTGGGAAAGATTTAAAGAGTTATTCAGGAATAAATATTTCACAGCTCATGTTCATGCAATGAAGATGAACGAATTTATACAGTTGTGGCAGGGAGCTATGACAGTCGTGGACTATATTTGTAAATTCAAACAGTTGTCTAGGTTTGCCACGCATATGGTCAACAATGATACATTGGAAGTAGAGAGATTCCTTGAGGGTTTGATGCTAGAGCTATACAGATATGTTAATATGGTTGGAATTCAAGGAGTCACCTATTCATAGATCGCTGAGAGAGCATTAGTTGTTGAGCAGGATGAACTCAAAATTATTCGTGCATGGGAAACTCATTGCCAATTTAAGCAAGGACAAGAACAGAGATGGGCTGGAAGTAAAAGAAAGAGACTATTCCAAGCTTAAGGCCAAAAACCTAAATTCCAACCAAAACAACGGCAACAATAGTGGGAACAAAATAAGAGATCAAAGATAAAGCAACGGAAAGCATCGATGCCATAATCTACGTGCCCTAGATGTGGTAGCTAACATACGGGAAACGCCTTACAGATATTAGAAAGTGTTATGTGTGTGGAAAGGTTGGCTATATTGCTAGAACATGCCAGAGAACCCAAACTCTATAAAGTAACATAATGTACAAGCTAGAGTTTTTACCATCACTAGAGCTGACGTAGAGGTGAATCCATCTATGGTGATAGGTAAACTCTTTATCCATGATGCTCCGACATTCATACGATTTGATTCAAGAGCTACCATTCTTTTGCATCTACTAAGTATGTGAAGAGGTTGGGTAGGACATCTGATGTAACAAAGATTAGTTACAATATGATGATTCCTTCTGGAGACTCAAAGCAGACTAATCAGATGTAGAAATCCTGTGTTATTCCTATTGAAGGTAGAGAACTATATGTTGATCTGATTGTATTGTCCATGCATGACTATGATATAATTTTGGGCATGGACTAGTTATCAAAGTATTATGCTACCATAGATTGCCAGAAAAAGGTAATGACATTTCAACCTCTTGGAGAAGAACCTTTTTACTTTTGTTGGGATTCTGAAGAGCTTCAGATTCCCACTAATATTAGTGCTGAAGGCACAACATTTACTAGAAACTGGTTGTGAGGGGTGTTAAGTCAGTGTTATGAGCATTGAAGAAAAACACCGTCCTACCTTAGTGAAGTACCAGTACTTCAGGAATACTCGGAAGTATTTCTAGATGATCTCTCTTGGTTACCACCCGATCGTGAGATAGAGTTCGTTATTGACCTAGAGCTAGAAATGTCTCCAATCTCCAAAGCCTCATACCGAATGGCTCCATCTGAGTTAAATAAATTAAGGATAAAATTATAGGAGTTGCTGGATGAAGGTATCATTAAACCTAGCTTTTCACCATGGGGTACGCCCGTCCTATTTGTACGAAAGAAGGATGGTCTGATGAGACTGTGTATAGACTACCAAGAATTGAATAAGGTTATAATCAAGAATAAATATCCTTTACCTCAGATTGATGATTTGTTTGATCAGCTCCAGGGTGTAGCAGTGTTTCCAAAGATTGATTTACGATTTGGGTACCAGCAGCTGAAAATAAAAGAAGATGATATTTTGAAGACAACATTTCACACGAGGTATGGACATTATGAATTTCTAGTAATACCATTTGGGTCGACTAATGCCCCAGCAGCTTTCATGGACCTAATGAACCTGGTATTTAGAGATTTTTTGGATAAATTTGTTATTATGTTTATCGATGATATCCTAATTTACTCCAAAGTAAAAGAAGAGCACGCATATTTGAGAAGGGTGTTAGAGGTTTTGAAGGCAAAATAGTTATACTATGAATTTAAGAAATGTGAATTTTGGTTGGACCGAGTGGTATTCTTGTGATATGTCATATCAAGAGTACGGATATCAGTAGATCCAAGCAAAGTAGAAGCTATTAATAGTTGGTCACAACCTACAAATCCTTCAAAAGTACATAGTTTTCTTGGTTTGGCTTAATACTAATGTAGATTTGTAGAGGGATTCTCTAAGATTGCTTTTCCTTTGATATAGTTAACTCAAAAGGGTATCACATTTAAATAGACAGAGGCGAGCAAAGTTTTCAAGAATTAAAGAAGAGGTTGACATCATCACCCATTCTTTCAATTCCATTTGGTATTAGAGATTTTGTAGTTTATAGTGACGCCTCGAAAAATGGCTTGGGATGTGTACTGATGCAAAATGGTAAAGTGATTGCATATGAATCGAGGCAGCTGAAAGAATATGAAAGAATTACTCTACACATGATTTGGAGTTTGATGTAGTGGTATTTGCACTTAAGATATGGAGATATTATCTATATGGAGAGCAGTGTGAAACCTAAATAAATCAGAAGAGCTTAAAATACTTCTTCACATAAAAAAAGAATTGAATATGCGATAACGAAGGTGGTTGAAACTAGTGAAGGATTATGATTATGTTATCAACTATCATCCCGGTAAGGCTAATGTAGTGGCAGATGCACTAAATAGAAAATCAATACAAGATACCGTAGATACTCTTTATGTTTTGAGAACAGAGTTAATTGAATTCTAGAAAATTAATGTGGATATTGTACAGTTGGGAGAAATAGAAATAAAATTAGTAGCCTTGGCACTCTGACCAACGTTAATTGACAAAATCCAATAAGGATAACAATGGATGAATATTTTGCTAAGGTGAATAAGAATATTGCTTTGGGTTGCTGTCTGATTTTAAAATATCCGAGAATAGGGTGTTGTAATTTAGAGGACGAGAATCACTATAGACTTTGTGGTAGGTTTACCTAAGACGTGAAAGGTTATGATGCTATTTGGGTGATTGTGGACAAATTAACTAAATCAGCTCATTTTCTTCTCATCTACTCAAACTATTCCATAGACTGATACGCACAGATATATATATATAAGAAGTGGTTAAACTTCATGGTGTACCACTATCTATAATTTTTGATAGAGATTCAAGGTTTTTGTCCATATTCTGGAAGAGTTTACACGAGGTATTGGGAACACAATTATCTTTCAGTACTGCAAATCATCCCCAGACTGATTGTAATCAGAGCAAATAATACAAACATTGAAAGATATGCTTAGAGTTTGTGTATTAGATTTTGATGGTCAATGGAGCAAATTTTTACCTTTAGTGGAATTCTCTTATAATAACAGCTATCAGTCTACTATTAGAATGGCCCTCTATGAAGCATTATATGGTAGAAAATGTAAATCTCCAGTTCATTGGGATGAGGTTGGTAAAAAGAAGCTTTTAAGCCTAAATATAATTCGTGAAATGACAGAAGCTGTGACACAAATTTGATAAAGAATACAGACTGCCTAGAGTCGATAGAAAAGTTATGCAAATCAAAGAAAAAGAATATCAGAATTTCCAGTAGGAGATCAAGTATTTCTGAAGGTATCTCCAATAAAAGGAATTATGCAGTTTGGAAAGAATGGAAAGCTCAGTCCTAGATATATCGACCCATTTTATATTATTGAGAAAATTATGAATGCTTCTTACAAATTTGACCTACAGACATAAATGTCTCAGGTGTACAATGTGTTTTATGTATCCATATTGAGGAAATATATTGCAAATCCGTAACATATTCTTAAGAATAAACCTATAGAGTTGGAAGCAGACATGAGTTGTGATAAAAAACCTGTAAAGATTCTTCTACGAGAAGTAAAACAACTCAAAAATAAAAAGATCCCATTGGTTAAAGTATTATGGAGAGATCAGACAACAGAAGAAGCTACTTGGGAAAGTGAAGATGATATAAAAATTAAGTATCCAGAGCTATTTCAGTAAGTAAATTTCAAGGATGAAATTTTAATAAGGAGGGGAGGATGTAATACCCAAGCCTCAAAATACTCACTTGGCCAATGTGATTCATGCATTATATGCTAATTATATGCTAATTTGCATTAACATTTACATAACATCTTATATAGCATTCTTAAGCATTAGACCTCTAATGCTATCACATGATATTAGTGATTGAGATCTTATAACCTAATTAAGAAATTTAATATTTAGATAAGAGAAAGAATAGATTGGTCTGTCTATTGGATATTTATAGATTATATGTTATAATTTTAGAAGTAATTAAAGGTGTTACTAGTAAGCTAATATGTTTTGATTCAACTAGATCAACGAGTTTTAAAAGCATACATCCATAAATTAATAATACTTAGAATATTAAAAATGATATAATTTGATTTAAGTGTCATATTTCAAGGTCCATATGTGCATATGAGTTTAGAAATGAAAACTGGATAATCTATTTAAGAATCGAATGTCAATCAATTTATAGATCGATCGAATGATTAATAAATTAGGGTAGAATTTATTATCCAATTGTATGGTAATTAAAATATGTTGTAAATAAAGAAATAAATGATGAGAAATACTATATTAGGGCTATATAAGTTGTTTATAATATCATATTTAAACCACCATTTGACACCTCATGCTTTCTTATTAAGTTTATGCTAGCATCTCAAGCTAATACTTCAAACCCTTCACCCTTAAGCCATAACCAGACCCTCATTTCAGCCATTTTCAGCTTTTAAACACACACCTTAAGGTCTCTAAGTGCTCCAAATTGATTCCAAGTTGAAATAAAAGCAAGAAAAGCAAAGGAGAAGTGATTACCATCAAACCTCAAAATCTGCATATGTAACACTTACCTACGACTTTGACTTTGGTTTTCAGACTATTCTGAATGGGTTTATTGTTTATTAAGCTTTAAACATCTCTTATAAAAGTGCTAGGAAGTTTTTAGTTAGACTTTGGTGCACAAAGAAATGGTTTTTGATGACAAACACTTAATAAGAAATACTTGTGGCAGAAACTGTCACCTTGCTGTTTTCTTGTGTTTTAGGCTTCAAAAGTGTATGCTATGTTGAATTAAACCTATAATTATCACTATTTAAATGTCTATATATGAGTTAAGAGTATTGAAATGAATTTTGATTGGATAGAAATTGAAATAGAGCATGATATTGGAGAAACACTCAAACTGCCAACGTAGCAAAATCTGTTTTGGTGTGCTGTGAAGGAGATTGAATTAGGGGACCTAATCCATGCGTTTTGGCAATTTTATTGCATGGCTATATTTTTTTATATGTTAGCTAAGTGTGGTAAAAATTTTAGAGTGAACAAATACGCCTAAGGATGTCAAAATTTCTATGAACCTTAGTATGACTGCAAGGAAAATAGAAGATGGAAATCTGTTCCATTTTACTTCTTGGCATGTTTCAACATATGTAAGGTGAAATTGATGGTTATCTTTTAGAGAACTATTATAAGAGTTATAACACATCAATTAGGTGATTTTATCATACATTTAAGATGAGAAGTACTTAGGAGATTGTCTTAGGTTTTAGTCCTTAAGTAGTAAAGTTTGATTATTACATAGTTAAATTGAAATTCAAGGTCCTTGTATAGGATTAAGCATAATGAACTTGTTGATTGAGGATAGTGATTGATATCTTATATTTTACAAATTCTTCACACCTAAGATTGGGGAGTAACACCTAAGAAACTACAAAGTAAGATACAATCGATTAAAGGTAAGTAAAAATCCATTTGCAACTACAATGTATGGACATAGTATTTCTTGCCTTTTCTATATTAAATATGATCTTTGTGTCTTGATGAGTGTAATATGAGTATTATAAATATGTTATAGTGCATACGTTGCTTTGATGAGGGGACATGGGGTTCGTTGTGTCATTGAACATGCCATTCATCAGCATTTACATGTGCATGCATAACGTGTGCTCACAGTTGTGGTTTGCATGTAAGATATTTTTTCAGAAAGAAAATATTTTACATGGCCACTACTAGTGTACTGAGGCCTATGTGGCCTCTTTAT
The DNA here is from genome assembly GCA_019321725.1 of Paulownia fortunei. Classification (NCBI taxonomy): domain Eukaryota; kingdom Viridiplantae; phylum Streptophyta; class Magnoliopsida; order Lamiales; family Paulowniaceae; genus Paulownia; species Paulownia fortunei. The sequence continues at coordinate 12,482,700 of CM033112.1, forward strand.
ATGATACTTTAGGGCATCTCAAGTGTTACTTCTCTGAGGATCATAGGGATTGACAGGGGTGTGCCTCTGGTGGTCACGAGAGGGTGGACCACTTGACTGTGCCCTTATTGACTCTGTTGGTGGAAAAACTTCTGGTGGATCACAGGGGAAGACAGGGGGTAGACCTCTAGTGATCTCAAGTTATGGCCCCTGGACTGAGTCAATTTATTTATGGCCATGTGATTATTGATACTATTCAGAACTCTATCCGGTGTATAGTGAGTAGGCCAAGGGCCTAATGATGGAAAATGATTTTGAATGAACTGTGTTGGTTTAGGAGCTTGCATTCCTGGCATGATTTCATAGAGATGTATCGCATATAAATTATATTATCTCTTCAACATGCATGATTTTCATTTACTGAGCATTAGCTCACGTAGTTCACACATTGTAGGTGAGTCTGGTGATATTTGATGTCGTGGACTTAAAGGGCAAGCCGTTGGGGTTCCTATAGGTTCTGAGGATCAACGTATATAGATGAAGACTTGTTGGGCTATTTTGTTGATTTTGTTTTGATCCATGGAGTTTTCTGTATTACATTTTTTGAAACATTACTGTATATAAGTCTGTAAATATGGTGGCTATGAGTGTTGTGCTTTTATATAAATAGTCATGTTTCTGCATCTGTGTATGTAAGTGCAGAGTGATGTGCAAAATCAATTGTCAATTATTAAAAGTTTTACAGGAAAAAAAATTACACGTTTATAGATAGGTCCTATCAAGTCAGATTACACTATATAGATATAATGTCTAGGTTGTGGGTGTAACATGACTGATCCTTCAATGTACAACCAACTGCAAATGTCCAAATGGCCAAGCAGGCCAAGATATTCATAGACACATGCATTGCACCCAAGAGTACAAATTAAGGTATCTCTCCTAATGTTAGGCTTCAGACCAATGATAAGTTGGTTTTATACAAACAATTCTTATGCCTTTTGATTAACATTTAGATTGTTTTCAAGTGTTTATATTATTTTTTATGTATTTAGTTTGAAATCTTGTAGGTAATGGCAAAATGAGAAGAAAATAGAAAGAAACAAAAACTTGGTTGAAATTTTGAAGAACCCACATTATGGTGCTACTGATGGCAGTGTTTGTATTTCAATCACAACTCTTTGTCCCAATATCATATTGAATTGATTCTTGCTCCATTGGAAGCCAATAGATAGATCTATAACTTTTATGTTTACCACAAAATCCAATTCTTTCGATTTTAATGAGAAACATCGAGTTCAATAGTCAGTACTAGACTGAAATTTTCTGGTATGGCACATCTTCCGCACCTAGGACCCATCTAAAGCTACCAAAAATAGAATACATGGTGCCTAGGCACCATTCTTTCACGCCTAGGCGCCAACTGAAGCACTGAAATAGAATACATGGTGCTTAGATGTCATTCTTCTATGCCTAGGCACCAAACGACTTGAAAATTCTAAAAATGTGATCTTTTTTACTTGGATTTTGGACAAACTATTAAAGCCAACTTTTTAAAAAGACTTTGTGAATCTCTTGTGGAATAACTTGCTAAGAAAATGGAGTTTGGTGGAGAGAAAAATAGGGAAAAGCTATGAAAAGATGAGTGATTTTAGGAAATTTTTGGAGACGGAATCATTGAGAGGAGTTAAAATGAGAAGATTAGCATCAACCAGGGCATTGGAGGCTTGGTGAGAAGAAAGTCATTCTTGAAGAGAAGGAAGCAACTCTTGGAGACAAGGAGCCATTCAGGGGAGATAAGGAGAGCTTCAACCATTTTTCTTATTTCACAAATTGGTGAACAATTTCCACGCTCTTTCTTATGTATTTCTTAAAATTGTATTCATCCATTATGAACTAAACTTTTCTTTCTAGAGGATGATATAACCTTATTTGATCCTATATTTTAAATTCCAATCAATATTAGTTCAAGTTATTCATCTTGTTTGTGTTATCTTGTTTAGTATTGCATCTTGATTATTTGGCCATTAATTGAGATTGGTTGACGTATAAGATTTTATACTCTAGAAAGAGAAGATTATACATGATCATAAGGATAACATAACCTAGGAATTATAGAGTTCAGAAACTTATGAAACCTTTGATGTTTTGAAGAAAAATTTATTGAACTTTTGTAGAGTTTTATTCTTGAATTGTTATAGAGATATTGAAATTCATATTAGAACTCATAGTCAATTTGGCACTTGAGAGAAGAAATTGATAAGCTTAGGAATTCTTAACTTACATGTGTTGTTGACTTGAATTGGTATGTTTTGAAAGGAAGAACATAAGTAACAATTAGGTGACTCATTCCTCTAAAATTTCTTATTAATAAGGTATTTGTTGTATTGCTTCTAAGAACTCCACTCTTTTCTTTGTATTTTTTACTTTGTTTATCAATCATCACTCAATTTTTAGATAAAATTGGGACTATTTGAACTACAATACTTGATACAATATTTTATTACAATCCTTGTAGATACGATACTCAACTCACTATTATATTAAAACTTGATAATTTACACTTGCAGTTTGTAAAATATTTATAGAACAACCAACATTCTCATCCACAAGCATCATTACAGACTTTTCTGCTCCCATAGTAGTGGAAGGGGGCGTAAGTATATAGACTTATCTTAACAATGTTAGTTAAAAAGGTAGTGAACACTGTAGTAATGGTTTTGATGTTAATGACCATTTTTTTATCTAGCAGCCTGTGGCCACCTTTTGGTGAAGTGAACAAAATTGATTGGGAGTTGATGTTTATGAATTATTTTTGTCTAATAGCATGTGGCTACCTTTTGGTGAAGTGAAAAAAATAGTTGGGAAGTTGATGTTAATTAATTATTTTTGTCTAATAGCCTGTAGCTACCTTTTGGTGAAGTGAAAAAAATTAGTTGGGATGTTGATGTTAATGAATTATTTTTGTTTAGTAGCCTGTGGCTACTTTTTGGTAAAGTGAACAAATTTGGTTGGAAAGTTGATTTAAATGTATATTTAGTTGGTGTGAATAGTAGCCTGTGGCTATTCAGTTGATGTTAATGTCTAGTAGCTTGTGGTTAATGTTTTGTTAAAGGATAGATATAAATAGGCTCGGAACTTGATGTAAATACATATTTAGTTGATGTGTATAGTAGCCTATAGCTATTCAGCTGATGTTGGTGTCTAGTAAACTTGTGGCTATTTTTTGTTGAAGGATAGATAGAAGTTAATGGCTATTTTTTTTGATGTCATTCATTATGATGCCCAAATAAAGCCTTTATTTTGTAATAGCAATGAAATTATAATTTTAGATTTGTTGTCTTCATTAATTAGTTGCATAATGATTCTTCATTATGAATCTTTAGAATTGGAAATTAAAACACAATTGCAAATTATGTACATTTTCTCTACTCATTTGAAATACAACATTGCAAATTCAAGATCATTGAAAATATATATTGTCAAATTTTGCAACTTCTTGTACATAAACTAATGATCCTACACAACACACCACATTACATTACATTAAAAATCCTACACCACACTACAGATTAATGATCCTACTAAAACTAAGATCAAGATATCATCTTGAGGCTATGACCTTCATTTTCCAACTTCACAGCAGTCAACCTCTTATATGATGTCCATATTCAACAGAAAATAATAAAAAGCAATGGCACCATGACCACCAATTTAAGTAGCTTTCTCTTGCTACATCTTTGCTTCACAACCTCTTTTTCCATGGCATTAAGCCTCCTCAGCAAGCCACAAATTATTGTCCTAGCCCTATGGCACATTTGGGGATCCTCCAGCAAAAACATATATAGCCTCTTCTCTACAAAAATAATTAAAATTTATCTCAATTACAAATAGATATTTTTTAACATTTTGGACAACATTGAAATCTTTGTACAACATTGAAATTTATCTCAATTACAATTGAAATACTATTAACATTTTTTACAATTATTCAAATCTTTTTCAATTTAAATTTATCCTTTCAAGTTTCTTGCAAAATTTCTACAACGCTAAAATCTTTATTTTTTTTATTTAAACATCATAAAAAGTAAAATTGAAATTTCATGCAAGATTTTTTCAACACTATAATTTTTGGCATTATCATTTCCTCGAAACTTTCTAGGAAAATTTGTCGAGTTTTTGCATCATTATTATTCAAATTGATTGAAAAATCTCTTCAAAATCTTTCAAATTTTTAGCAAGAAATTGAAGTGGGTTGTAGCCTTCTCAACCTCCACTTTCAAAGATCAACTTTGAAATGTACTCATAATTCCAAATGTAAGGTTCAAAACAGCTTCCTATTAATAGAAAGCATAATTTTAAAAAAACAAAAACAAAAGAAATTTCTAATGTTGTAGTCAAGGCAAGCATAAAACCTCTTTCCTGAGTTGTCATCCATCCATAATGTCTGAAGCACATTCCTCATTCCACAATAGCAATCCACAAACCATATCATGTGAGACATTGTGAATAATTTTGCATAATTTTCCTACAGTTGACTGGATGTGGATAAGGCAGCAGACGGGCAGGTTTTTTTTTACCAGATATGGGGACGAATTGGGTTGGAAGGACTGGGGTTTAATTTTCCTCCAAACTTAGACATATAGACAATTGAAGCTACGTCATCCGTCTGCATAGATTTTTCTTTTTTGCACGTAAGCATCCCACTTAGCCCCTTCTTAATTCCTCTCTCTCCACATCACTAATTTTACTAAATTAATTAAAATTAAAATCTTAATAAAAAATTAGTATTAAATAAATTATTGTGTACTTATCATAAATGTCATTCATATCACAAAATGTATATTGATTTTAAAAAGAAAAAAATGCAAGATTAAAATAAAACTTAATAGGTGAAACATAGTTAAGACATTTCAAACTCGAAGTAATACATGGCAAGAACATAAATGAAATTAAATCCAATAAAAAATTAAAAAAACTAAAGAGTAATATAACTAAAGCAGGTCTTTTATGAACTCATTGTTGTATTAGTCCTTTTCTTGTTTTATCTTGATGGTTGCAACTGTCTTCTTCTTACTTGAGTTCAAGGATTTTTTTGCATATTTCTTTTTAAAATTTTGAAGTGTATCTTCATCATCATTTGAAATTTGGATCTCACTAACATCTTTCTTATTCTTATTTTATGTTGGCCTTTGTTTATTTCCATCATCTTCTAGGCAGACTAAGGCATATTTCTTATCAAGTTCAGTTGATGTGCCAACTTTTTCCGTTTCAACTGCATTCTTCACACGAGCATGATTGGTTGATGTATTTGATGTTTTTTTATTTTTTTCTTGTTGTTCAAAATGGGTCGTATCTTTTCAATTGCCTCGGCTACTGCATTCAATTTTCCATTGACCACTTGTATCTTTTTATTCAGAGTAATGAGAAAGTGAATTCAGTTGATGCTTGCAAGCTCAGCCATCCGTAATATTTTGACTCATATTCTCCCTAATTAAATTAAATATTTAAAATATAGGAAATGAAGATATAAATTAACTAATCAATTTTAATAAAAACGATCAATAATTCAAACTAAAAAAAATGTCTTATTGTTATATTATATACATGATTCCACCAGACTCTACATTCATCTACTATGCAAATATGTATCTAACAAAATGAAAAAAAGATAAAAAGATCAAATATACCGATAAATAAATAATCCATAATATAATGCTATTACCTGCTCAATTGATGTTAAGTATTCATGGATTGGGCATCCGACATATATAGTTGCTACCTCCTCAAAAATAGTAATTCATGCATTATTATCACCTTGTATGACATTCAACACCAATCTGTATCTACAATTCATGAAATAATGCTTAGTATTTAGATGTACGAATAAATTATTTGAAATTTTTAATATTATTAATATCTCGTTATTGTTTCAACCTATATATTCCCGCCTCTATGTTGTACTAGATTGATATTTTTTCTTTTCATCATATCAAGATTTCTTTGTCGATAAACATCTTTCGCTGTAACATAAAAAATACAATAGTTTTCATTAAAGTACCATACATGTATTTTGAATGCTTAAATAGTTAAAAGTAATTATCTTCCTCAATTTATGTTAATAAATTCATTAATAAATCAATTTTACCTGATGATGAATTTGATATGGATGATCGTCTATACATTTTCATATTCTAAAGATATCCTGAGCTTGAGTTGTTGGTTAGTTGAATTGACCTTGTAAAGAGAAACCTAAGAGTTCCTAATGCAAACATAAATACAACATGCATATAATTATGTATTAATTATATGAATTTATTCAATAAAAAGCTAAAAAGATCAAGAAATACAGAAGAAGGCAATACAAAAATTTCTTTTATACTTAATGTAATATGTTTTATTTTTAAAATATTATGTTGTACTATGGTAATACTACTTGAGCCTCAACTTATTTTTTGTAAGCTTGATTCTGTTTAAAAAATGCTTTAGGATAGTGCTGCAAAGTGATCCACTTGTATGTTGAATTAAATATAACATCCTGAATGTATGTCTACAGATATTGACAATAGATGTGTCAGAAATGTAGCTATGATAAGTTCATACACCATCATAGAAAAAATCCTCAGGTTTTCCTTAGCTCAAGTTTTCAAAATTTAATATTTGAATCTCTCTTTGATTAAATACCAAATACCTTAATTTAATAAATAATAGAACTATATATAATTTTTTTAAAAAAATAGGTGACTAAAATTTTACTTTTGAGGCAATAATCAATAATTTCAAATTTTAAAATTCCTTTTGATTGTATACCTAATATCTTAATTTAATAAATAATAAAACTATATGTAGTTTTAAAAAATAAATACAAGATCAAAATTTTATTTTGAGGCAATCATCAATAATTATAAATAATATTGATTTACTTTTATGTTTGATAATAATTTGCAAAAACTAAAGTTTTTAAATGAATATTTTAAAATAATAAATAACTTAAATTAAATTTTGTCTTCTTAAATAATTAAAGAGAATATGAAAACAATGAATACATGAAAAAAATATATAGTTTTGAAATGCATAAATTATTAGAATTAAGTAAAAGAATAAAATTAAAGTTCAAAGTTAAATAAAGTAAATATAATTATGTTAGGTCTAATCAATAAGGTGAAAATTCCAAAAAAGTTAAAAAGAAAATAGATTTAAACTCCAAATAAGGATTTGTTTCGCAAATCATATTTTATATTGAACCTCATAAATTTTAGTTTCAAAATTATTTTATTATTTCAATCTCTTGTGATTCATTATGGTCTTTTTATTTCTTACTTATATAGAGGTATATTGTTAGATAATCTTAAATTAAAATTAATAATAGATAGAATATAATTAATTAAATTAAATAAAATAAAAAAATAAAGGATAATTAAAAGTAAATACAATTAGCAATTGTTTTTGCCTAATTATGATTTCTAGATATTTTTGGGGGTTATTCTTTATTCCAGGCTGATTTACTAATTGTTTGAGGATATTTCATTTAGTTGTATACGGTGTTAAATACATAGATTCCCATGTTGGACTAGGTATATTTCATGACTTAGCTAGAAATGAAATTCTTTCAATGCCTGAAAGTTGTAAAACTTTTCTAAACAAAATAGAGAATCTGCAGATTTACTGGAATGACAGTTTTTACTCATAGGAATATGTCTTACTTTTTTCTTTTATTGGAAAAAAAATAGAACTGATTGATCATAAAAATAAAATAAAAAAATCTCTGGAGTTCAGGACAGCTCCAGCTGGTAATTTCAGCAGTTGATGGTCCATGTTTAATTAAAAATAAATTCTTTATTTTTTTGAACATATCAGTCAAATGACAAATTATGAGCTGATAAAAAAAAAGATTTTATAGAAGTTTCATGTAAATTGACGACTAAAAGCTCATTTGAGCAAATTCACAATCTTGCCTCTTATCATTTTCCATGATTATTTAATTTTTTCTGAACTTATAAAATTATTTCAATAGATTTAAATTGGTTTAAAATTGATTCGCTAAACATTCAAAACTCAAAGATAATTTTAAATTCTTTGCATATTTCATTTAACTCTACTAATACAAAATTGTAATTCCTAATATACAACTTACAAATACAAAAGGTTCAGATTCTCGATTGACTCACTGACTCAGAATTAATTCCCTTTTCCAATTAACTATGACCTATTAGTGAACATGATTGTTTTTTAATCCAACAGACCAACAACTTGTTTTTAGTAAATTTCATGAAATACTAATCCACAAAAGATGGTTGTTCAGCCTTTTGTTCTTACAATATTAGATATTGATAAGCTCACAAAATGCCACAAATTTATATCTAGCATGAGTTATCAAACTAAAGGCATAATTGCTGATATGTATATGCCTGAAAAAGACAGAAGCAACAACATAATACTTGCGGGGGAGATGTGATCAAAATAATCATTTGAAAGCATTGTTTGCTAGATATAAATCTATTCAATATTAGGTTCTACCAAGGTCGAAATTACCAAAAATGTCAAATACTTGAATATATTATAGAGAAACTAAGAGGAAGATGTATAAATTCATGAATAAAGATATCATAAATAACTTTGTATTTGTATAACAAATCAAAATTTGAGAAGACTTACCTGATAACTTCATATTTGTATAACAAATCAAAATTTGAGAAGACTTACCTGAGAAATGAAATCCTCTTCAATCGCAATTATAATTTTCTTTCTTATTTTACTAATGCCTTTTCAAGGAAGGAACATCAAGGAAGGAGTAAATATTTTATGCAGCACATTGCTAGTGCCTCTCATTCATGTAATGAAAGAATAAGAAAAAGAAAGATGTAAAGTCTGAAACTGCATTGCTAATACATCTTTTTTTGTGCAGTTGGAGAATAACAAGAATGGAGAAGGTCTAAAAACTGAAACTGCCTTATCCTTTATTCTTGGCATTTATATTCATATCATCAATATATATCAATTAAGTAATTAAATTAAAATTAAATAAATTAACTATGTTAGAGGACTATTTTTGGCGAATCAATTTTTTCAAGAAATCTTGAAACCTATTGCACTTTTAAGAATATAGTAATAGTATAGATATAGATAAGGCATAATAGGAAATTCAACAAATCTGCTCATGTTCTTTCCCAGGCAATATCGCCAGCCAAAAATACTTGCATGCAAAGAGCTGTTTTTTCTTCAATAAGAAAGAGCTGTGGCTCTATCACAATTTTCACATTTTTGGCTTGGAAAGGCCTGAATCTTGGAAACCCGCAGGTCTTGGACATTACAGCCACCAATTACATAAGGTCCACAGTGGACCTCATGTCATTTGTGGATGGGATCTTTCGGGAATTGCAAGTCCCACCAGCTGCTAAGTCAAACCAAATTTTAGGCTCTTGTTTTGGCTTAATTAATTGCAGCATGTTCGAAAATTAGATGCTAATTACGCGCACTCTCTCTTTCTATTTTTGTATAAACAAGCAATCAGCTAAAAAGCTCAACCATATGACCAGTCACCAGATATAATGTTTCCAGCATATGTGCGGATAATGTTATGCTTTGTGAAGGAAACTTAGATGTACTATGCTATATACTATAGCTATCATTGGCCAAGCCTCATTAATCTTTGGCTAATTAGGGTTGATAATAAAATTTAAAAAATCATCCAATCATTGGCTATCTGGTAGCTACACTGCACAGCCTTGAACTATTCTTCTCAATTTATTACATAAATTACAATTTAAAATCCATACCAGAGTGAAAAATCAGGTTGGCACACTAATAAGTAGTACCAATATTATGATAATAGATCGGCATAGGAGTGGGAATCGAAACAACCAACTCATGCAACAATGACTGAAGCCAAATAAGTTCATGTTAGAAAACTTTTTCGAATAAAACAATTTTGTTTCCCAGAGACATGGTATCAGTCACAACAATTTTTTTTATAAAATTAATGTAATAGAATGAATAAATAATTTTAATCTATTCAACACAATATAACAACTTTATTAAAAAAAATTCAAAAACATAACCTGATAAACTAAAAATGATTCTTTTCTATTTTATGCTTTGTGAAACCACCATCCTTCTAGTTCAAGCTTCAATGTGATTGATTCAGACACTAAAGCCCCATATGTAATACCCAATTCTCACACTACTCATTTGACCAATGTGATTCATGCATTACATACTACTTATATGCTAATTTGCATTAATATTTTCATGGCATCTTATATAGCATTCTTAATCGTTAGACCTCTAATGCTATCACATGATATTAGTGGATGAGATTTTATTACCTAATTAAGAAATTAAATATTTAGATAAGAGAAAGAATAGATTGGTCAATCTATTGGATATTCATAGGTTATATATTATAATTTTAGAAGTAATTAAAGGTATTACTAGTAAGCTAATATATTTCGATTCAACTAGATCAATGTGTTTTAAAGGTATACATCCATAAACTAATAATACTTGGGCTATTAAACATGATGTAATTTGATTTAAGTGTCATATTTCAAGGTCCATATGTGCATATAATTTTAGAAATAAAAACTAGACAATGTAGTTAAGAATCGGATGTCAATCGATTTAAAAATTGAATGAACGGTTAAGAAATTAGGGTAGAATTTATTATCCGATCATATGAAAATTAAAATAGGTTGTAAATAAAGAAATAAATGCTGAGAAATACTAGATTAGAGTTGTATAAGTTGTGTATAATATCAAATTTAAACCACCAAGCTAACATCTCAAACCCTTCACCCTTAAGCCACGACCAGACCCTCATTTCAATCATTTTCAATTTCTAAACACACACCTTAAGATCCGCAAGTGCTCCAAATTTATTTCAAGTTGAAATAAAAGTAAGAAAAACAAAGAAGAAGTAATTACCATCAAGTTTTACCTCAAAATTTGCATAGGTAATACTTAGCTATGGTTTTGCCTTTGGTTTTCAGATTATTCTTAATGGGTTTACTGTTTATTAAACTTTCAATATCTCTTATAAAAGTGTTAGAAGTTTTTAGTTAGACTTTGGTGCACAAAGAAAGGGTTTTTGATGACAAATACTTAATAGGAAATACTTGTGGCAGAAACTGTCACCTTACTATTTTCTTATATTTTAGGCTTTAAAAGTGTTTGGTATGTTGAATAAAACCTATAATTATTACTATTTACATGTCTATATATGATTTAAGAGTATTGGAATAAATTTTGATCAATTAGAAATTGAAATAGAGTATTATATTGGAAAAATACTCAAACTACCAAAGTAGCAAAATCTATTTTGGTGTGCTGTGAAGAATACTGAATTAGGAGAGCTAAATCCATGAGTTTTGGTAGGCATGGTTATATGTTTTTATATTTTAGCTAAGTATGGTAAAAAGTTTAGAGGAATAAATACGCCTAAGGATGCTAAAATTGCTATGAAACTTAATGTGACAGCAAGGAAAATAGAAGATGGAAATCTGTTCCATTGTACTACTTGGCATGCTTCAACATATCTATGGTAAAATTAATGTTTAGCATTTAGAGAACTGTTATAAGACTTATAACACACCAATTAGGTGATTTTATCATACATTTAAGATTCGAAATCTAGGTACTTAGGAGAGTGTATTAGGTTTTAGTCCCTAAGTAGTAAAGTTTGATTGCTACATAGTTAAATTGAAATTCAAAAACCTCTAGTTTACTGGGCTGGCTGTGGATCTTATAAAGGCTTTTAAAGATCGATGTACATGGATGACGACCTGTTGGAGCTATTTTGTAGGTTGTGCTTTTGATTTTACTGTCTATTGTATTATATTAGTGACCTTATCCTGTATATCACTTTCAAAACTCTATTGTAAATGAGTCTGAGTTTTGTGATGATTTTGATAGACCTTTTTATCGTTCAAATAACTATCTATCTATATACAGTGTTACAGGATGTTAAAGCACTTTACTTTATCAGTATTATTTCAAACTAACTAACAAAAAAAAAGTTATACACACGCATACATGCATAAATTATGTTGCACAAGTTGTTTATATATATATATGTATACATATTTTTGGGAGGTTGTGACACCATAATCCAAGCCTCCACATGTGATACCCGAGCCTCTTACTACTCACATGGCCAAATATGATTCATGCATTACGTGTTAATTTTATATGCTATTTGCATTTCTATTGACATTGCATAATTTATTTCATTTTATACGACATTCTTGAATATTAAACTTAATTCTGAAGCTCTTGCACGGTATTAGTTATTGAATTTCCTAATCTAAGTAGTTGATTTTATATTGAAATAAGAAGAAAATGAGGTGGATCAATATTAGATATAGATGGGATATATAGGTTATAATTTTGGAAGTGTTAAAAGTGTTACTAGTAAGCTTATAAGGTTTAATTTGATTTGATCAAGTTACTTCAAAAGTATATATTTGTAAATTAGCATACTTGGGATATTGGACATGATATAATGTGATTTAAGTGTCATATTACAAGGCCCATATGTGCATATGATTTTAGAAATGCAAACTAGATAATCTTTAAGAATCGGATGCGAATCGGTTTGGAGATCGAATGAACGGACATAGGATTACCTATGGAAATGAATGGTGATTAAGATAGGTTGCAACCAAATAAAAATAGGTGAGACACACAAGATTAGGGCTGCAAGATAAGGGAGAAAATCAGATTTTGCCATTTACTTGCCACCTCATGCTTTCTTATTAAGCTCAAGCTAACATCTCAAGCTAACACCTCAAACCCTTCACCCTAAGCAACGACCAGACCCTCATTTCAGCCATTTTCATCTTCCAAACACACACCTTAATGTCTCCAAGTGATCCAAATTGATTCCAAGTTGAAATAAAAGCAAGAAAAGCAAAGGAGAAGTGATTACCATCAAGTTAACCTCAAAATCTGCATAGGTAACACTTATCTACGTTTTGCCTTTAGTTTTCAGATTATTATGAATGGTTTTATTGTTTATTAAGCTTTCAATATCTCTTATAAAAGTGTTAGGAAGTTTTTAGTTAGACTTTGGTGCACAAAGAAAGGGCTTTTGATCACAAACACTTAATAGGAAATACTTGTGGCAGAAACTGTCATCTTACTATTTTATTGTGTTTTAGGCTTCAAAAGTGTATGGTATGTTGAATAAAACCTATAATTATTACCATTTACATGACTATATATGAGTTAAGAGTATTGGAATGAAGTTTTATCAGTTGGAAATTGAAATAGAGAATGATATTGGATAAACACTCAAACTGCCAAAATAGCAAAATCTGTTTTGGTGTGCTGTGAAGGAAACTGAATTAAGGGAGCTAAATCCATTATTTTTGGTAATAATATGACCTTGTTGTCTCATTATATATGTTATCTAAGTATGGTGAAAATATTGGAGTGATTGAATATACTTAATGGTGCCAAAACCATTAATGTCATGAAGTGTGCAAAACTGTCACGGTAGGAAACAATCTGTTTCAGTATGTCGTGAAGAGAGCTGAACTTGGAAAGCTATATCCGTGCTTTTTAGCAATTATATGATATGGTTACATTTATATACATGTTATCTAAGTGTGGTAAAAATTTGGGAGTGATTGGATATGTTTAGGGATGTTAAAATTATCATGCAACTAAACTTGACAGCAAGAAAATATGAAAATGTGAATCTGCCACATTTGATCACTTAGCATGTTTCAACCTAGACATGTTGCTATTGAGTGTTAACAATTAGGTACATGATATTAGAGTTATAATAATTCAATTACATGATGTTTTCATGTATTTAAGATGAGGAATTGAGGTATTTGAGGGGCTATATTGGGTTCTAGTTTGTGAAAGCTTGATTGTTAGCTTATAGCTTGGTGTTTAAGGTCTAGTATGAGATTTTGTGCTTTCAACTTGCCAAATTGGGAATGGTGCTTGATGTTGGGTAATATTACAGGCTATTTTACATCTAAGGTTGGAGAGGAATACTAAACAAATTTAGACTAAGCCACCAACCAAGTGAAAGGTAAGTAAAGATTCATGTGCAACTACAATGCATAGACATAGTAAATGTATGATTTATATGTAATACCATTGATCATATGTGCGTAGTAGAGGGCATGCATTACTGTCATTCATGTCCATTGAGCATACATACATGGGCATTGGCACGTGCATACATCATATACAAGCATTGTGATAAATCGTGCATTGCACGGCATGATTCTGAGAAAGGAAAATATTTTACTGACCACTACTAGTGCACCGAAGCATGCATGGATTTGCATGGTTTTATGCATGGATTTGCAGGTTCGCGGGCATGGATTTGCATGCGTATGAGTGTGCATGGATTTGCATGCTTTTATGATTATTGGCCATTGGATTATGGCGATGTGCAGAGCTCTTTTCCGATGTATGGGATAGTAGCGTTGGTCAGGGGCCCAAGAAAGAAATGATTTTGAGAGAAATATTTGATGCATAAAATTGCATTGTGGGCATAGCATTTTGAGATGCATGACTTGATATTGTGGATTATTCTTTGACATGCATAATCTTTACTTGCTGAGCGTTAGCTCATATAGTTTATGCATTGTAGGTGAGTCTGGTGATACTTGATACCATGGACTTACTGGGCAAGCTGTTGGGGTTCCTACAGGTTCTGAGGATCAGTGTACATGGATGACGACCTGTTGGGTTGATTGTTAACTTATTTGATTTTGTAGTCTATTGTATTACGTTTTGGGATTTGTACAATGTGTTACTTTTATAATTTTTCTGTACACGGGTACATAAATATTATGATTGTTATGGGTCATCTGCATGTATATATATTAGTCTGTGAGTGGGAAAATATTTATTATTTATTAATATGTTGCAGAAAAAAAAAATAATAAATGCATGCACACAGGCTCTATCATGTTAAATTATACTATATATATAGTTCTGTAGTAATGGGGGTGTTACACCACATCAATGGAATGAGTGAACATTCTTAACACTATATTTAAATTATACTGGACATTCTTAATATTAAATTAAATTATATTGTATAATTTATCTTGTAATATTTTCAACTCATAAAATCACAAGAATGGGCATAGGAGAGGGGAAGAAAATTTTCAACAAAAAACTAAGAGAACTCTCTTCCATAAAAACATGTAGTCTCATGGAGAGAGAAGAATAAGAATTCTTTTTTTTATAGTTGTTGAATCCCCAGTTTCCTATTTCTCTTCTAACTCTAATTCGAAGATAATTATATCTCTTAAGAAAGTGACATGTGTCTTTCTTTTTGTATATCTAAAATTCTTAATTCTAGTTAATACTTACAATACCAAAAATAAATATTTTATATTTATTTATTAACAAATAAAATCACATATTCCTTGCAATTTTTTGATATTTATAATTATGCTCAATTAGGAAATAATTTCCTACAAATATAAGTACAATTTAATTTGTTGCATAAAGTCCATCATAGAATTTATGAAGGTGGATTGGGGACCTATGGACCTATACTTACAAAACTTAATTACTTTAAATAATTAATTAAGTTCTTTAATTAATTCATCCAATTTACTAATTCCATGATTACTCCACTAAAAATTTAGAATTGCACTCTTGTAATTGTAGAATAAGTTAATCTGATCAACACTGAGCAGTCCATCAATATAATCATTACATTCTCCATAGTTGATTCATAATTAGAGCTAGGTTTTTCATTAACCTCTATAATTAACTCTTATTTCTTGTCTACTATTAATTCACTAGTAAACAATTAATTTATAACCAACTTATAAATTTAACCGCTTTACTGTTCAGTTCCGAAGTTAACTAATCAAGGGAACTGTCTTACCATTTTCTTTAAGAAGGCATGGTTTCCATATCTGTAAATTATATTTTCAGCTACCTATCCTAATATGATTCCAGAATATAAGTATTTAGGAATGCTAACTAACAAACCTTTAACAAGCAAATCAAAGAACATACTGAAATAAATAGAAGTTTATAACCACTCAGATTGATCAACTTATATATGATTATATATTGATGTTATATGAATTTTAAAAAAAAAACCATAAATGTTTTAAGAAAGTTTAAATTACATCTGCTCAAGTCTTATAATCATATTATATTAAGTGTCTTCTATTTCATGCCACTACATCAATAGTTTGGATAAAACAATTACATTCAAAATGTTAATGGACTGCACTAACAATAATTTATTAAATATCTCAATTTTAATTAATTTCATTATGCACTAAATTTGTTTATTATCCATAATTTTAATTATCTTAGTATATAAGATTATAGTCACATTAATTAAAATAAGTTCTTATATTTACTAGCATACCAGAAATTAAAAAAGTCTCTAGCTGAATACACAACATAATATTTCTTATTCTCCTAAGATACTTAAGAAAATTATTTACCGTTAACTAGTGATTTAATCCTAGATTTGACTAGAAACGATTGATTATCACTATCACACAATAAATGTCTAGTCATGTATACTTACATGGCATACATAAGGATGCCTACTATTGAGGCATGGGGATTCATCTCATAAGCTCCTCGTCCTAAGTTGTCTTAGGACTCCGCTCCTTGGAGAGAATGATTGCATGTTGGATTGACAAGTAATCCTTTTGGAATTTCGACATAAGACAATATTTCTACACCATTCTCAATAATTAGAATATTATCTACAATAAGTACCAAGACCTTCTTGTTGGGTTCGCGTGATCCGAGGGTATGTACAGTGAAAAATTAAAATTTTTAAAAACATACAATATAATAATTATACCAATATCCCGAATCCGATGTGATTTCTAATAATCTCGCAATTCCCAATGGTTGTAGTAAAATAATTAAAGTTTCAATTCATACCTTTCTATGCACTCTGACTGTCGTTGGGTGTGGAACAATTAATTGCTAGCCTCTTTTTTGAATTTGGTTCACAGGGATCCATGCATCTCCCCTCTAAATTGGTCCACACTTTGAGTAATAACACAAAATTAAAATTTGACTAGTAATTATGATTTCTTTTCTTACTTAGTTTATAGAGTGTGTATAGAGAATATTAATTCTTGCAATCAACTTGTGATAAAAGAATTAATACTTAAAATAAAATATGGAATTTTTGGTGGGAAAATGATGAATGAATAAACAATTTTTCTTCACTCTCCCTCTATATGGCTAAAAATTAGAGGGATGAAAATTCTTCGTATAATTTTCGGTCATGATGTTTAAATAGGGGACTCAAAATTCCAAGAGTCCCACTCTTAGTATTTTGTGTCTCCTTTTGATTGGTTGGAAGATATTTTGATTTATCTAAACTTCTTCCAACTTTATCCCTTTTATATCTTCCAAAGATATTTAAGGTTTCCCAAGAGTTCTAAACTATTGACTTTCTATCATTTTTCAAGCACCTTCATGGGCCTCTCCTAATGGCCCTTTGTGAATTGGGCTTGGACTCAAAATTAAATTCTACAATTAATTTAATTAATTGTCTTAGCCCAAATTCAATTAATTACTTTCATTTAGCCCACCTAATCAAATTAGACCCAATTAAATAATTCAATTATTTAATTGAGAAAATTAATTAAATTAATTTATGGACTACACAATTAATTTGTTTCAATCAAATAATTGTTTCACTCGAATTGAGTTCCCTATTCTTATTGGGTCCAATTAAATAATTTAATTATTTAATTGAATAATTAATTTAACTCTTTGAATTAATTTAAGCTCCAATTAATTAATCTCCATTAATTAATTGGATTCAACCCCTTAGATCAATTCCTAAATTAGAAATATTTCATTTCAAATTATGTATGACCCTTTAGGTCATAACTAAGATAGCAGTGGACTTGCAGTATTTACAACTTATAAATAATAATAATAATTATTCTGATTAATTAATCCAATTAATTAATCCGCTTGAAATTAACTCCTTAATTTCAAGAACCACACAAGTCATGGGAAACACCTAATAAGTGTATCATGGCTACCTACACTTAGGTAAAATAGCGAGTGAACATATTTTAATTACGAGTATCATACACGTAAAGTCCTTCCATCAACTAATCTCCCGATTGAATCTAGGGCATGAATTAATAGTCAAAACCCTAATTGATCAATAATTATGATTACATTTCAAATTTTAATGACTCATGATGAATTGCTAAAAAAACCCCATCTAACATTTATCCTACCTTGGCCAAGGACTTCTGAGTTATGAACTATAAAAACATAGGAGATTCACTTGTTCTGCCAGACAAGTGATGGATCCTTTGTTGACCACTTATTAACCTCCATACATATTAATATAATATATAACGTATCCCCTTTGTGATTGTCAGACAATCAGAAGATACATCAAAATAAAAATGACATACACAAGGCTACCATAGTGCCTCAAGTCAAATGACTAATCGTGTACTATCATAATATGAAAATTCTTATTTCAACAAATAAGTTTCCAATTAAGAATTTTAATGGGCCTGTTCAGTGTTCATGTTCCTTAACAAGCATTCGCATACATACACTAACAATACTACGCCAATGCCTTGCAGTGAGATATCCTCTTCATGCGAGCATGCAATGTATGCGTGAGTCTATTAGGCTACTCGATGTTCCATCTCAAAAAACTCCTTGACTGGAACTAATTTAAGACCAAAGCCGCAGAGACATATTTCTTTATCACCATCAAATGCGTGACCATGCCCCAAGCTAAGTTTGGTCTAGGGACTTTATCTAATTACAAGATGCAATTAAAGACAAAAAAAAATTACCCCTTTTATTAATATGATTTGAAAAAGATTAATTTTACAAATACAAGAGTATAAAAAACACATAATCTAATTTACACATCGGGCACTACTCTAACAATCTCCACTTGCCCAAGCACCAATTGCCTATGTACCTTAGGCCCATCTTATTAACTAGAGGTTTGGTCAGTGGGTGTGCCATATTTTCTGCCAAATGGACTCTATCCACTACAACGTCGCCTTTACCAATGATCTTTTTGATCAAATGGTATCTCCTCATGATGTGCTTGGATCTTTGATGAGATCTTGGTTATTTTGCTTGCGCAATAGCTCCTTGTTATCATAGTATATCAATATAGGATTAACAATGGATAGAACTGCACCTAACTCTTAGATGAAGTTCCTTATCTAAACAGCTTTGTTTGCTTCATCACATGTAGTAATGTATTTAGCCCCGATGGTAGAATCCATGGTTGTCTCCTATTTGGAACTCTTCTAGTTGACTGCACCACCATTGAAGGTGAATACGTATCCAGATATTGACTTTAAGTTGTCTATATCGGACTGAAAACTAGAATCAATATAGCCTTCTAGTTTCAATTCTCCAGAGCTATATACAAAAAAGATATCCTTAGTCCTTCTCAAGTACTTCAAGATCATTTTTACGGCTTTGTAGTGTTCCTCACTTGGATTGGACTGATATCTACTCGTGACACTCAGAGCATATGTGACATTAGGCCTTGTACATAGCATACCATACATTATGCTTTCTATGGCAGATGCATAAGGTATGCAGGTCATCATTTCCCTCTCATCCGGAGTCTTAAGAGACATTGCCTTTGAGAGAGAAATGCCATGACTCATTGGTAAGAATCCTCAGTTAGATTCCTCCATGTTAAACCTCTTTAGCATTTTATTTATGTACATAGATTGTGATAGTCTGATCACCCTTCTTGACCTATCTCTATAGATCTATATTCCAAGAATAAAGGATGCTTCTCCCAAATCCTTCATGGAGAACTAATTAGACAACTAAGTCTCAGTTAACTGCAACATCCTTATATTATTCTCAATTAGTAGGATGTTGTCAACATATAACATAATAAATGTCACTGCATTCTTACTAATCTTCTTATAGACACAGGGTTCGTTTAGATTTTTGTGGAAATCAAATGATTTGGTTGCCTCATTGAACTGGATGTTCCAGCTTTGGGAAGCCTGCTTGAGTCCATAAATGGATCTCTGGAGTTGCAAACCTTTTGCTTACTCCATCAGGATATGAAGCTTTCTGGTTGCCTCATATAGATCTTTTCCTTAATATTTCCATCAAGAAAAGTGGTATTCACATTCATCTGCCATATCTCATAGTCATAATATGCTGATATGGCTAGCAGTATCCAGATAGATTTAAGCGTCACTATTAGCAAAAAAGTTTTCCTATAATCAATTTCTTACTTCTGAGTATAACTTTTTATGACTAGTCATGCTTTGTAGGTCGCTATCTTTCCATTTACTCCATGCTTCCACTTGTAGACCCATTTGCGGCCAATGGAAACTATTTCCTGTGGTGGGTTCACGTAGGTCGATACCTTGTTGGACTACATGGAGTCCATCTCGGATTGTATAACTTTTTTCCATCTTCATAAGTTGATGTCTAACATCGCCTCTCCATAAGTCCTTGGATTACTATCCAAGGGAAGATTCTCTTCGTTATTCTCTACAAAAAGCCATACCTCTCAGGTAGATTTGCGATCCTATAGGATATCCTAGGAGATTGTGTGTTCGAAGGCCTAGCTTCAGTTAGTTGGCCTGTTACTGTGTCTGTTAGAAGGCTCTATGGTTCTTGAATTTTTTCAAGTTCTACAACTTCGTCATTTCTATCTAATAGAAACTCCTCTTCTAAGAAAATGGCATTCCTTAAAACAAACACCTTTTGATTTGAGGGTTCGTAGAAGTAGTATCCAATAGATTTGTTTGGATACCACATGAACCTACATAAACTGGATCTCATATCCAATTTATCTCTCACTTGCTGCTTCATCTAAGCAGCATACCCCCATCCCCTAAGGTATTTATAAGAGGGTGGTTTCCCACACCACATCTCATATGGTGTTTTGGGCACCGACTTTGATGGAACTCTATTTAATAGATATGCCACCGTTTAGAGCATAGCCCCAGAATGAAAGAGAAAGCCCATTGAAACTCATCATCGATTGAACCATGTCCAACAAGGTTTGATTCTTACGCTCCGCCACTCCTTTAAGTTGAGGAGTAGTAGGCGGGGTCCACTGAGAGAGAATCCCATTCTCTTTAAGATAATCAGGAAACTCTGTGCTCAAGTATTCACCTCCTCGATTTGATTGAAAAGCCTTGATACTTAGCCCAGTTTGTTTCTCCATCTCCTATCTATATTCTTTGAATGTTTCAAAAGCTTCAGATTTGTACCTCATAAGGTAGACATAACCATACATAGAATAATCGTCGGTAAAAGTTATAAAGTAGTGATAATTCCCATGAGCACTAACACTTAGTGGCCCATATATATCCAAATGGATCAAAACTAATAGATCTTTGGCTCACTCCACTTGTCCAACAAATTACAATTTGGTCATCTTTCCATTGAGACATGACTCATATGCTGGCATTCTTTGCTCTCTCAAAAGATTGAGCAATTGGGCCAACTTATGAATTATCTTCTCAAAGATATGACCTAATCTAGCATGTTATAAAAACTATGATTATCTATTTTTCTTTTATTTTGTTGAACATGGAAAAAAGAGTTATGAGGAGTAATAGAATATAAGCCATTCATCAATATGTCAGAGGTGATCAGAATTGAATCTTTAAAAATAGAACAACTTCTATGTTTTATTGAAAACCTAAAACATTCTCCATCCAAAACATGAATGGAGATAATGTTCTTATCTATCTCTGGAACATAAAGACAATTGTTTAAAATTAAAACTACTCTATTTTCTAAAGCTAAGTTGACATTTTCTATGGCTAATGCAGCAACCTTTGCTCCTTCCCCAGCCGTAGGACTGTCTATCCCCTACTTAGCTTTTTGCTTCTTGCCATCACCTCCGAATCATTGTAAAGATGAGACCCACAACCAATATCTAATACCCAAGAAGCATTGTTAATTGATAAGTTAACTTCAACAAAATAAATACCTGAATTCTTCGGACTCGCAAGGTACTCCTTCCAGTTCCTCTTCTAATGCCCAGGTTTGCCGCAGTAGTAGCACTTGTCATCGGTCTTGTTGGAACTCTTGGAGACGCCACCTGTTGACTTTATGCCTTTAGATTTTAAGGAATACTTTCTTATTCCCTTTTTTCTCTTGGGCTTTGCAGCCTTTGAGTTGAATGAGGATCCAACAAGCATGACTGGTTTGTCCTTCTTCATAGTGGACTCAGCCGTCTTCAACATGTTAAACAACTCAACAAGGCTATTTTCCATTTCATGCATGTTGAAGTTGACAACAAAGGTGTTAAACGATGGAGGCAATGACTGCAGGATGAGATCCAAATAGAGCTCATTATCCATAATGACTCGAAGTGACTGGAGCCTTTCAATCAGGCCTATCATCTTCAATCCATGATCCTGGACTAAAGAGCCCTCCATTATATGGGTCCTGAAAAGCTCTTTCGAGATCTGGTATCTTGCCTGCCTAGTATGTTCACCATACAACTCTTGTAAGTGAACATAGATATTATGTGCATGGGCATGCCTCTGCAACTCATTTGAAATCGTTTCCATCATATAGCATCGCGCTTGTTGATCATCATCAACTAGCTTGTGACAATCCACAAGCTCCTCTTCAATAGCGTCTTTTGGTGTGGTCGGCAATGGATCACATCAAGTATGTAATCCCTCTTTCGGACTGTTGAATAATCTGAAGGTTCCTCAACCAATCGATATAGTTGGGATCAGTTAATTTATTAGTTTCCAAAATTGATGTAAGTGGATTTTTAGTCATTTATACATAATCTACAAATTTAAACGAGGCAGAAAATTAACATTCTTTCAAAACCATATTCGTTTATAATAAGGTCTTAAGTAATAAATATTTCTTACTATTTTATTTGAATTCCATCACCCCTAATGGCAATTCAAGAAATCTTATTTTGCTAGTAGGCTTGAGGCCCAATCAATATGTCGTATGCCCTAATTTTATAAGCCCATAAAATATATTAAAAGGTAGTTAACTTTTAACAATTGTATCTCCATGCAACCTTCAAGATACTTTACCTCACTTATTCCCTTATACCCTAATTTTATGAGCCCATATGGTACTAAGTATCAAACAAGACCCATCAAACCTCCATGTAGATGGAGCATCAAAACGTTCCTTGACTCATGGCCAACATACAAATGAGTACATCCCATGGGCATCACCATGTTTAGTAGAGATCACAATTTTCAATTACAGAGTCATTCCACGACTCATGGCTAATGACAAAGTAAGGTAGCATCGTTATGTCAATTACTTTTGATGGTAGGCATGGATTATTAGGTCCAACTCAATTTTACCCATATTTGCTTGAAATCGAAATTCAAAGATTCCTTTACTTGATTTTTTTAGTTCAAATGTGGTATTTATTTTAACCAAGACCTCATCAATTTTAATCCTGGTTTATTTAATAAATTCGCGTTCAATTGACGATAAGCATATCATTTGAAATACTAAATATACCCTATGCATGCATCTAATACATACATAATCTGGATAATCATGGGCCAATCTTATGCGATCCATCTGAGTCAAAAATGGATCTAGGTCAATCTAAAGGTAATATAATAGAAATAAAAACTAATTTATATTACATGAATATATCTCATACATTGATGGATCTTCTCTTAATTCTTCATCTTAGTCCTTTTTTTTGTCCACCAAAAAGATAAGAGACTCGCAGGCCCCATTTCAAAAAATAAATCCAATTATATTAGTCCAACTAACTCCATGATCATCCCATACATACTAATAAATGCATCACATGAATTTATTAAAGCATGTAAATTTACCATTCTTTTAAATTATAATTTCACAACTTGGGATAAAATCTCAATTTTTTTAAGATTTTTTTTTAAATTTTAAAATTAAAACTTTAATATAAAATCAAAAAATCAAATTTTGCAATTCAACACAATAAGGATGTCCATCATCCCTACGCATCGTACACTCGACACACCATCGATGAGAACAGTGTACTGTCGATGTACAGCCAGCAGCACGCTACACGTGTCTGCTACCGGCGCGCGCGCCCAACGTCGTGCCATGTAATTTTTTTTTCTAATCAAATCAAATTCAATCATACATGTTCTATTTAATAATTAAATTAATTATAAAATAATTTTATCCTAATCAAAATTACAATAAATCAATCAGAATTTAACAATTAAATTCACAAGCATAAATCAAATCCGATTGGAATTGCGCAAACTGTGGCTCTAATACTACAGTTAGATTCATGTGATTTCAGGGTATGCGTTGTCACAACCTCCCAACAATATGTATAAATTTATATATAAACAACCCGTGCAACATAATTTGTTCACGTATGTGTGTGTATAACTTTTTTTTTCTAGTTAGTTCAATAAAATATTGATAAAAGTAAAGTGCTTTCATATCCTGTAACACTGTATATACATATGTAGTTATTAAACATTAACTAGGTCTATCAAAATCATCACAAACTCAAACTCTCTATCACAAAGGAGTTTTGAAAGTGATATACATAATAAAGTCACTAATATAATACAATAACTGTAAGATCAAAAGCACAACCCACAAAATAACCCAACAGGTCGTCATCCAAGTACATTGATCTTTGGAAGCCTGTAGGAGCTTCACTGCTAACTAGTAAACTAGAGGTCTCCAGTCTCACCATGTTCACCTATAATGCATGAACTACATGAGCTAATGCTCAATAAGTAAAAATCATGCATGGCAAGAGTATGATATAAAATCTCATACAACTCATCTCTAAGATATGATGCTATAAATGTGTCAAATTTGAGTATTGATAAATCAAAGAGTTTTTTATTAACAATCACTTCATTTATCAGGTTCTTGGCCTACCTACTATACATCGGATAGAACTCTAAACAATATCAATAATCACATGGTCATAAATAAATTGACTCAGTCCAAGGGCCATCTCGTGGGATCACCAGAGGTCCACCCCCTGTCTTCCCCTATGATTCTCCAGAAGTCTTCCTACTGGCGGAGCCAATAAGGGCACAGTCAAGTGGTCCACCCTCTTGCGACTACCAGAGGCACACCTCCTATTAACCCCTATGGTCCTCTGAGAAGTAATATTCGCGGTATCCCAAAATATCACATAAGCATGCCTCGCCTGCCTCGGTACACTAATAGTGGCAAACCAAAATATTTTCTTTCTGAAAATTATGTCTCAAATTGTAAAGTGCATGCAAGAACCTCCACTATACTCATATGTTGTGAATGCACATGTAAATGCTCATGAATGGTATGTTCAATATGAAATGCAAGTCATCTTGCTCTCAACATGTTTCAAGAATCATAAACTCTTAAGGTACACACTATACTTGTCATCTAGTCAATTTAAATATCATCAACACATTAGGTATAAATGCTTCAAGACATACTATGTTCATGCATTATAGTTGTAAATGGATATTTACTTACCTTTCACTTGATTGGTGGCTTAGTCTAGATTTGTTTATTGTTCCCTTCCAATTTTAGATGTAAAATATCCTGTAATATTACCCAACATCAATTTCCATTCCCAATTTGACAAGTTGAAAGCATAAAATATCATACTAAGGCCTTAAACACCAAGCTATCTAAGTAACAATCATGCTTTCATAAATTAGAATCCAATCTAGTCCCTTAAATAACTTAATTTTTCATCTTAGATATATGTAAACATCATATAATTGAAGTACTATAACTCTAATATCATGTACCTAATTGATACCACTCAATAGCAACATGTCTAGGTTAAAATATGCTGAGTTATAAAATGGAATAGATTCACAGTTTCATATTTTCTTACTGTCCAATTTAGTCGTATGATAACTTTGACATCCCTAAGCATATCCAATCACTTCAAAAATTTTACCACACTTATATAACAAGTATATCAATGTAATAATATTTTATAATTGCCTAAAATCACTAACTTACCTCAACAAAACCAGCCTACTTATCACAACACAAAAACTGTAAGTTTTATCATAAAAGTTTTGAGTATCTCTTTAAATATCAAGCCATAGTTCAATTTATAACCTCTACAAACTTACATACATCACCTAAACTCATATATAAACACATATATGGTGAAATATATAGGTTTTAATCAAATTATTACACATATATAAAGATTTAAAAACAAAAATCAGCAAGTAAACAGTTTTTGACCCTAGTGATTTCTATTGCGATTTTGTAACTAAAAATCCCTCTTTTGTGGATTATAAGACCATAAATAACATCCTAACATGATTATAAACCATAATAAAAGCTTTAAAAATCATAAACCCTCAGACAATTCAAGAACTTAAATAAAAAACATGAGTTAAGCTCACCTATGCACAGATTTTAGCTTCTACTTACTTTTCCTTACTTTCCTTTACTTCCTTTACTTTTTTTCTTTACTTGGAATTACTTGAGAGCAATTTCTAAAGTTCAGTATGAAGGTTTTGGAGGTGAAATAGCTCAGAAAATAATTTTTGGTCATGGTTCAAGGATAGAAATGAAGAATGGTTGAGGTGGAAGCTTGAAGTGGCAAAGCTTGAGGTGTCAAGTGGTGATTCAAATCTGATGTTATTCACACATTATGCATCCCTAATCTAGTATTTCTCATTGCTTATTTATCTATCTACAACCTACTTTAATTTTCGTATGATCGGATAATACATTATACCCTAATTTATTAACTGTTCATTCGATCTCCAAACTGATTGATATCCGATTCTTAAATGATTGTCTAGTTTTTATTTTCTAAAATCACATGTACATATGAACCTTGTATTATGACACTTAAATCACACTATATCATGTCTAATATCTCAAGTATGTTAATTCATGGATGTATACTTTTAAAACACCTCGATCTAATTAAATCAAATCATATAAGTTTACTAGCAATACGTTTAACACTTCCAAAATTATAATGAATATTCAATATATTCACCAATCTATTCTTTTTATTATCTAAATATAGAATTACTTAATTAGATTATAGGATCTCAACCACTAACATCAAGTGATAACATTAGAGGTATAATGATTAAGAATGCTATAAAAGATGCGATGTAGATGTTAATGCAAATTAGCATATAAGTAGCATGTAGTGCATGAATCATATTGGCTAAGTGAGTAGTGTGAGGCTTAGGTATTACATGCATAGTGGAAAATTAAAAATTTTAAAAACATCACAGCATAATAATTACAACAATACCTTTGATCCGATGTGATTTCTAATGATCTCGCAATGTCCAATGGTTGTAGTAAAATAATTAATGTTTTGATTAATACCTTTCTATGCACTCCGACTATCGTAGGGTATGAAGCAATCAATTGAAAGCCCTTTTTTTGAATTTGATTTGCAGGGATCCATGCGTCTCTCCACTAAAATGGTCCACACTTTGAGCAAGAACACAAAATCAAAATTTCACTAGCAATTTCAATTTCTTTTCTAACCTAGTTTATGGAGTGTGTATAGAGAATATTAATTCTTTTAATCAACTTGTGATTAAAGAATTAATATTTAAAATAAAAGATTGAATTTTTGGTGGGAAAAAGATTAATGAAGAAATAACTTTTCTTCTCTCTCTATCTGTATGGCCGAAAATTAGAGGGATAAAAATTCTCCCTATAATTTCGATCATGGTGTTTAAATAGGGGACTCAAATTTCCAAAAGTCCCACTTTTGGTATTTTGTGTCTTCTTCTAATTGATTGGAAGATATTTTAGTTTATCTAAACTTTTTTAAACTTTATCCCTTTCATATCTTCCAAAGATATTTAAGGTTTTCTAAGAATTCTAAACTCTTGACTTTCCATCATTTTTTAATCACCTTCATGTGCCTCTCCTAATAGGCCTTTATGAATTGGGCTTGGACTCAAAATTAAATCCTACAATAAATCTAATTAATTGTGTGTGACACTTTAGGTTCACAATTAAGCAAGCAGTGAGCTTACAACATTTTCAACTTATGAATAATTATAATTATTCTGATTAATTAATCCACTTGAAATTAACTTTTAATTTCAAGAACCTCAACAAGTCATGGAAAACACCTAGCAAGTGTATCATGACTACCTAGACTTAGGTGAAATAGTGAGTTAACCTATTTTAATTACGAGTATCATACACATAAGGTCCTTCTATTAACTAATCTGCCAATTAAATCTACGACATGGATTAATAGTCGAAACCCTAATTGCACAACAATTATGATTCTATTTCAAGTCCAATGACTCATGACGAATTATTAAAAATAACCCGTCTAACATTCATCCTACCTTGCCCAAAGACTTCTGAGTCACGAAGTATGAAAATATTGGAGATTCACTTGTTCTATCAGACAAGTGATGGATCATTTACTAACCACTCATTAACCTCTATCCATATCAATGCAATATCCAACGTATCCCCTTTGTGATTGTCAGGCAATCAGAAGATACATCAAAATAAAACACGACATGCATAAGACTGCTATGGTACCTCAAGTCAAAGGACTAATCGTGTACTATCGTAACTTGGAAATTCTTATTTCGATAAATAATTTTCTAATTAAGAATTTCCAGTGGGCCTATTCAGTGTACTTTTTCCCTAACAAGCACCCGCATACACACACTAGCGCCACTACACCAATGTCCATGGAGTAAGACATCTTCTTCATGCGAGCATGTATCGTATGTGTGAGTCTATTGGGCTATTCAATGTCCCATATCAAAAAATTCTTGACTCAATTTAAGACCAAAGTCATAGAGGCATATTCCATGATCACTATTAAATGCGTGATCATGCCCCATAGCTAAGTTTGGTTTAGGGACTTTATCTAATTACAAGATGCAATTATAGATAATTTTTTTGCCCCTTTTATTAATGTGATTTGAAAAAAATATTTTTACAAATACAAGAGTATTGAAAACACATAATCTAATTGACACGTCGGATACTACTCTAATACTTCTTCTCTTTGATGTACTTGCATACATAAGGTTCATCAATATTTTGATCAAAACCATAAGATTTGATCGTGTTATCAAATCTTAGGTTCCATGATCTAGAAGCTTGCTTTATTCTACAAATGGACCTCAACAACTTCCAAATTTTATTCTCTTGGCCTTATGCTATGAAACCCTCTAGTTGTTGTATATAGATATATTCCTCAAAATAGCCATTCAGAAATGCTGTCTTGACATCTATTTATCATATCTCATAATCTAGGCTTGTAGTCATAGAGAGTAGTATGAGGATGGATTTAAGTATGGCAATGGGCGAGAAGGTTTCCTCATAATTGAGTCCCTCTTTCTAATTATAGCCCTTCGCTACTAGCCTTGTTTTCAAAGTCCCTACTTTCCCATGTATACCTCTTTTCCTCTTAAAGATCCAATTATACCTAATGGGCCTAACATGCTTAGGTAGATCAATGAGCCCCCATACAAAATTGGAGTACATAGACTCCATTTCTTGATTCATAGCCTCTTCATTTCTCTTTATAACAATCTTCTATTGTATCCCTGAATGTTAATGGGTTATCCTCACTGTTGTTAGAGACGGCAACTTATGCCTCTCTATCCTATCTGTAGCAAGTTGTTGGTCAAACGGACGTCCCATTACATTGAGGTGGGATGACATTCTAATCCATATTGGTGGTCCTCTAGGTATGTTGTCCAACAACTTTTATTAGTTGTGATATGATCTCATCATAAAGTAACTCTCTAGTACAACTTCACTACGAGGTTCGAAATTTGTCATGTAATTGTTCTCAAGAAAAGTGGTATTTTTTTGACCCAATTACCTTCTTATCTTGAGGATGAATATAAAACAAACCTCATCTTGTGCTTTTAGGGTATGCCACAAGTAGACACATTTATGATCATGGTTGCAACTTTCTAGTCTTTCCTTTAAGCACATGTGTGGGACACCCCTATATGCAAAAATGACGTAAAGTAGGTTTACTACCATTTGACAACTATAAGGTATCTTAGGGATATACTTAGATGATACTACATTCGAAATATATACCTCAGCTTGTAGTGCATAACCCCAATATGAATCTGGTAATAAAGAGTAGTTCATCATAGACCTCACCATACCAAGTAAAGTTTGGTTGCAACTCTCAGCAACACCATTTTGCTGAGGAGTTCTAGGTATTGTGATTTCGTATAATATACCATGCTTTAATATATAGTCCTTGAACTTAGTATCAACATACTTGCCTCATCGATCTGATGTTAGAGACTTTAAAGATTCACCTAATTGTATTTCGGCCTCTGCTTGGAATTCTTTAAACTTTTCAAAAAATTTAGATTTTATGGGCATTAGGTAAAAAAAACCATATCTTAAATAATTGTTAATAAATGTGACAAAATATTTCTAACCACCTCTTGCTTGTATGGTCATGAGACCACAAACATTAGTATTTACAAGCTCAAGTGGTTCTTTGGCCCTATTGCCCTTTTTCAGTGAAAGATCACATAGTCATTTTACCCTCTAGACAAGGTTCACAAATAGAAAGAGTGCCAACTTTTAGCCCTCTTAAAGGACTATCCTTTACTAATTTGTTTATCCTATCTAGATTATTATGTCCTAACCTTAGGTGCTAAAGATATGTTTCATCCTCTTGAGAAACCTTTTACCTTTTAGGCTTCGGATGTTCTACTTTAAACATTTCAACATTAAGCAGTGGTTGTTAATTGGGCCTTAACACATAAAATCCATTTTTCATATTTACATGGAAAATATCTAAACCATTTCTAGAATCACATTATTACCAAAAAGTACCAAACAATTGTTCATATAACTAAGACACAAAAATCAAATTTCTACGAAAACTTGTAATGAAATAAACATTGTTTAAAATTAAATCTAACAAAAATACAAAGAAATAAAAGGGTATCGATGGTTGAATATGGCGAAAGTTATACTAGAGACCTCGCTTGTGAAGTAAATCATCGCATCATAAGAGATTCCCAATATATCATAAGATTCTCGTTCTTGAAAATCCATACTTTTCCAACACTTTCCATTTTTAATTATTCTCAAAGGATACTGATCAAGTGCTCTTGCACCCAAGATGAACGAGAGGGCCTAAAAATAGGTCGAAAGGTGTAGTGGAAGATCTATCGCTCAACGGATCTTTCTAAAATTTAGATGGACGATCACATTGCTTTTGCCAAAACTAAGGCCCCATTACCAACTCTAATCATGAATGTCCCTTCAACAAGGTTTTTGGAAGAACTAAGTTTCTACAGGGAATAACAAACATGAATAGTAGTTTCTGAATAAACTATCCAGGATGATAAATCATCTTCCACTAAACAAGCTTCAAGAACAAGTAAATTATATTTACCATCTTCTCTTAAAGCTGGAAGAGATACTTTAGACAATTTCTCTTCTAATGCCCTCAACTCCACAATGAAAATATGTTTTTTGGACTTTTCTTAAAGTTGTTCTTTTTCTTACCTTTTAGACCATTCTTATTTACCTTATACCATTGTTTGAGGTTTCTAAACACATGTGCCTTACATTTTTTGGCATTTTCAATAGAAATGACTTTGAAGGTCTATAGCTCATTAAGTAATTGAGGCATATCATAACTCAACTTGTTCATAATATAGTTGCTTTTGAATTGCAAGAAAGTCGGTGACAATGATTCCAAAATGATACAAACCTGGGTGAGCTCATCAATGGTTGCACCATGAATTTCAGCCTCACTTTGATAGTTAATTATGTTCAAAACATGTTGCCTGACTGAGGTTCCTTTCTGCATCTTCGCTTTAATAGCCATTTTCATAGCTTCCTGATGCGATTGATCAGAAAGTCGCCTAAACATGGCCTACAGAGACTCTATTATCTCATAAGCATTCTCTATCTTTTTTGTGTTTCAACCTAAGCACATCAGAAATGCCTGCTAATAAATAGGCATGGGCCTTGTTTTTGGCTGAACTCCAATTTTCATAGCTTTCTCGTAGGACAAATTTGAAGTTTTTACAGACAAGTAGGATGCTCATGTGACTTTTCCACTAATTAAAGTTTTCTCCAGTCAATTTCATTAGCAAGTAATGAAAGAATGGGATTTGAACCAAACATGACTGCTAAAATTAATGAACAAATAACATTTAGTACTATTATGAATATCTAAAAAATTTGGAATTGTAAACGTGATGCATGATGCATGAACACATAATCATTTTATTAATTCCATGGTAATTTTAACCTCACAATTAATATGCCACGGTAGGGTAGGTCATATTAAAAATAATTGAGTCTAGACCATATATGTTAATAAATGAATCATCAAAATATCTCATATTTTCATATATTTATTAACTACCATTTGAATCGATCAAGATGTAACTAAACTAATTTTAATTCATATTCATGAGTGTAACCCACTATTTTAGATTTTCCCAACTTGATTCAAAATTGTTGTCGTGGAGTAGGTCAATTTTGAAATACATCATAAAATCTTATCATTAAAAAGTAGCCTTGATATTGATTTAAAAGGGACATCCTCCAATGGGAGGATGAAATCATAGTATCGCAAGGCACTATTTAAATGTCATAGTATTGTGTTAATAATGGAGACCATAGAATATTTTATCATATTTCTCTCTCCCACTCATTATTTTATAATTAATATTTTTAAACATCTAATGTTTCTAATTAATGTAACTCCATATTGTAATTTATTCTATATAAGTCCAATTCTAATAGGCTTATCTATTATCATATTTTTTTAAAATACCTAAGCTCATTATTTGGAATAACCTGAGCTGTCAATTAACTCTTGATAATTAAAGTCTAAATTAAAATAATGATTTTTCAAAATTTAACTATTAAACTAAAATCACATTTAACTTTATTCTTATCCTATAAGAGAACATATTAAACTATTTAATAAGATTACAAGTATGCATAACATTCCTAATGACTACAAGTGGGTATTATAATGACATAATATTATACATGACACCTATTAGATTTTAGATTTTATGCCTACCTTGGAGCTCAAACCACTATCGGACCACCTTAAATATATGAGCATGGGTAAGAAAGAAACACCACTAGTTCAACATTACTAAAGACATCACCCAAGTACAAGACAAACTTATTCGGGTACTTTGAGATCATAAGATGGTGATTGGATGGACGATGGCCATATCAGCATATGTTGATGAGTAAAAGAGGAGACTATGTCGCGTTGAGGATGTTAAACCAAATACTTGTTGGGAAGTAACCTAATGGATGGAAAATAAAGCTTTGAGAGCTCACTATCATAGATTTGATCTATCTAACTCTCATTTTCTTTTCCTTAGTTTTTTTTATTTTGCTTTATCTTATGTTATTTCTATTCAACCCTTTTGTATTTAGTTCTTTATTTTAGTAGCTTAAGCTTACATTGAGTACAATGTAAGGATCAAGTTTTGGGGAATGATCTAGGAGTTTTTTTTTAAAATTTTTGGCTTAGATTTTCTTTTGATTTGCTTTGTTTGTGTTTAGTTTACAAATTTGAGTCCTAGGGAGAAAAAATGTAGGACTAGTGCCAACAGTTCATCGCAGAGCATGAATGATATGGTTGTGTTTGATGATAGGTGTTGTTTTGGACCTTTTTGTTATTCTTTTATTGATATATTTTTGTGATGATTATAATCAACTTTTTTTGCATGCATAGCTATGTTTTTCAGTATGGACACAAGTATGTCAAAATAGATAGTTCTTATACCATCACTTTAATTATCACTTGAGTTAAAACATGTAGGGGTTGAGTTTTAGAACTCTTTAGGAGGTCTGTTGAGGCAAACATTTGATTGAGTATCATTTACAAAATGATTAAGGTACTAGAATTTTGAGCACCAAGACCAAATCAGCTTGTTCCCCATGTGATGTTCTAGGAGAACATAGTGAGCCACTTTCAGGCTTTTATTGAGTAAACTTTTTATGTGGTAACTGTATCTTCTTACCTAGTTTAAATACACTATTATCATACACTTGTTTTAAAAATGATTGGAGCTTAAGAGATATATATCCATTGATAAGATGACTTCGCAAAAGAACTTTAGGTTGGAATAGAAGATAAGAGTGGGGGAGTTCAAAGATGAGAAAAGACGGGAAAATGTTGAACAAATACATGAAAGAAAAAAGAGAAAAAAAGAAGAAAAAAGAGAAGCCAAAAAAAAAAGAAAGAAAGAAAAGAAGAAAGATGTTGCATAGTTGTTTAGAATGATAAAGAAGGGACCAACACAATGACATTAAGCCTTCTTATTGAGACTTGTGGATTATGAGAATCATTCATTGATTAATTTTTCTTTTTTGCATCCTATTACTTTTTTTTTAGCCACATCACTATCACTAGCCCCATTACAACCTTTGTTGAAATGTTTTTGATTTCATGTGGTGCCTTTGACGTAGTAGAGATTTGTACCAAAGGGAAAGCCTATATTGTTCAACTCTTTCATTAGAGAATAGGCGATGGTTTTTATGAGATTTTATGAGAATTTACTTTTTTGAAGTATTGTTTCATCACTGTTGACATTAACTATTTATACATACCTGAGAATAAATTATTATAGAAATGTATTTGTTTTTGAATGACTAGGGGTTTGATTCAATTCTTGTTTGATTTTGTTGCCATATTACTTTGTTGCACCCTGAAATTAATAGTTGAAAGTTTAAGTGTCGCAGGTATTTGTGGGTATCACAAGTAGAAACCTTCATGAAACTATAACTCGTTCTCTTTAGGTCATTTAGGGGTTTAAAAATTTGTTGTATATGCTAAATGCAACCGTAATTTTCTACAAAAGTGGATTAGTTTAGTTTGTGTTTATATCTTATTTTAGGTTTGCTCAAGAATGAGCAAAAGTTAACAAACTTATTTGATTTTGACCATATAATTTACAATATAATCATTATTCATTACTAATATTTTGTAAGTTCTATAATTTTATTTATTCAAACATTTTAAAAGTTTACTTTTACTAAATTTTTAAAGTAAGACATAACATGTTATATGCATCAAAAATATTCTATGAGATATAGGGGCTCACAAAATATTTAAATAGACTTGGCCAAACACCATGTTCATTAAAGAAGTGGGGGAGAATTGAGGAAATTCCTTTGGACATAGACTGCAAAAATTCACCTCCATTTATTGCTAACATATTACGGTGGTATATCAACAACCATAGTAATGCCAGTTTGTTAAGGCAGGCAAACTGACATGCAATTGGCTGTTATTCTTGAATGTACATCTTCATTTATTCATCAGGTAAGGTAAGGATGACCCTGAAAAGGTTGCCCTCTTCACAAATCGACCTTTCATTCGTGGTCTCTTCTCTGCATTTAATTTCCTAACTTCGTATCGAATCTTCTTTGAGAACAACCTTGTCCTTCTCTTTTCCCTGTATCTTGACACTCTTGCTTCTCTTCCTGCATCATTGGCCCCTGATCGTCCGCGAACTCCTCCACACGGATGAGAACCTCCTCCCAAACATGCAACCTGAAGTGTTTATATTGACAAGAAAGAATAGTTTAAGAATCATAATCTGATAAAAATTGCTTTATTATATTAACCTACTTCTAGCAGTTTGTGTTGGTGTAAATTCTTGAGCAGCCAATGCATATCGAATAGCATGCAAGAGTTATGACCATTTATAAGTAGATGTTGAAATTCAGTCTTTTAGCAAGAACTTTCAGCTTCTACTTTGCAATTCAAATCTTTTGTACCACAAAATATAACATCTTCTATTGCACACACCAATGCATGACATTTGAAATTTCAATGTTTTGTTTCCAAAGATAGATGCATAGATAGAAAGAGACGGGTGGAAAGATACCATGAATTCATCAAGGTTAAACTCTGGTCGAATTCCGTTGGTCCATGGAGAACCTTGATTAGCCCAGGCAGCGATGACTGCCTCATAGTTGAGCCTCAGCAACATCCTCTTCTTAAATTGTGATTCACTTCCACTGTCAATATTCGACGTTGTCTTGGTGGCAGCTACCTTTTTCATGTCTTCTCCGACTTCTCCAGCCATGCAGGAAGCGTAACCAAAGTCCCAATTCAATTCCATATCCAGTGCTGGGTCGAAATGACGTGCTATCGCAGCTCGCACTTCATCATCATCATCCTCTTCCTCTTCAACTTTCACTCTTTTTCCATCTAAAAATCCATCAATACCATTGTCCTCATCCTGACAATCTACTCTTCCCAGCCTTGAACCATTAATCCTACAAGCAGAATCCTCTTCAATTCCGGTCCCTAATAAACTCTCAACATCCGCTGCAAACTCTGCAAGCTCCTCATCACAAGTACTCAACAACTCTGCAAGATACAAATCATGACACGCTTCCCCATCGTCCAACAGCATATTCCCAACTATATGATCATGATCAGCTTCTTCCCCCTTCACTATTTCAGTACAAAACTCATTGGCCAAAGGGTCAAAAACTGGAACCCTACAAAGAAGCTGCTCTTCATTCTCCTCTGGAAAAGGGTCCTCAGCGTTAATTTCTGGGACTAGTGGAAGCGGGTGGTTAGCCGGTGGATGCAGCCGTGTTGACTTGGCCGGTCGCGGGGTTCTGGCCTTTCGGGTGAACCCTTGATGCCAAGCTGGTGGGAAAGAATTCACTTCTCTGAACTTAAAAGACGAGGTCTCGAGTCGAACCCTTTCGTGTCGACTCGCCAACTGATTAGCCGAATGCACCGAAGCGTCGCAGGCTTGGCATAGAAAAGCATCATCCGCGGCACAAAACCATCGAGCCCTCTTCAGTAAACAGCTATCACAAGCCCTGGCAGTCTTGCCTCCAAGGGCATTTGAAGCTTTACTTTCATTGATATTCATAGCTGAATCAAGTACAAATTAGGACTGTAAATTGGATTCGAAAAAGTTTCCCAGGCAGCAGAGAGGGTTGAGATTCTTGGTGATGTACATATACGTTAAAGGGCTCGACTTTAGTGCAATAATTGTGAGGGGCTGAAGCTGATTGACCCACAAAGAGCCGCTTTTAGTATTGCACAAGGTTACCGGGATTTTCTTGGAGTTGAGCCCTATGCACTTTTGGTTGTTTGCTACAGTACAATAGTAACCTGTTTTTAGGGGCCCATAAACAGTTCTTATCTGGTTCCTGATTGGCTAAAATTCTCATGTTCATCTTAAAGATTGCGTTCTTATTGGCTGTGTGTCCTAATTAGGGATTACTCATGGGTCCGACCAATGGGGATGGGCATGTATTTGGCAGCTTCTCTATTTGTAACTTTAAGCCTTTCTTCTTCACAAATTCGAGTAAGACCTTATTATAAGTTTGGTGTTTTCTTCCTTGTGGTTCAATTATTCCTATTTGTAACTTTAAGCTTCTGTCTGTGGTCCTCTGATCTGGTTTCCTTTCATCTCTCTCTCTCTCTGTTGCTGAGTTCTGAAATGGTTTTAACCTTTCTCCTCCACTTGGTGCAGTAGTGGATGTGATTGATGGAAATTTAGCAAGAAATTTGATCCTCAAGTAATTTTTCACTTTATTTCTATGCATGTGGGACTCTGGGGGTGCTAACATAGTCCTTTTCTGCCCTTTGGGTCAGGGAAGGGTGCGGTGACTCGGCCATGAAACGTTGTATTATATGAAACTCCGTCCCAATAACTTGTATTCAACTTAATTAATCAAACAGATTTTAAATAAAAGTTGAATAAGTAAAAATCTTTAATATATTTATAAAATTATTGTCTCCAAAAATAATAATTAATAGTTAGTATTTAATATATTTATAAAAGTATTGCCTCCAAAAATAATAATTAATAGTTAGTAGTGTAAGAGGTATTTATAAGAAAAGATTTTTTATTGAGTCTTATTTTTTGAAGGTTCAAAAAGAAAATATGAGTGAGTATACTCAAACAAATTAATTTTTTATTTTTCTAAGTGCACTTGCATGCCTTTGTGAATGAAAATATGGCGTAAATCTCCACTAGAAAAAATTTGTAAGCCAAAGGAAATTTCTGGTTGGATGAGTTACTTCTTTTTCTTTTTTGTTTCCTTATGAATTGTTATGCCCTGACTTTGTATTTATTAAAATAGTATCTCACTTGTGCTCCTTAACAAAACGATCTTGTTTCGTCCTTATTTATTGTTTTATCCACTTTAATCTCATTTCATCAACTCTGCTAACTTAATATAGTTATCCGTTATTTCAATCAAAAAACATCGAGATCAAGATTTTCTTAAGTAAATACGCCGTTGAGAACTAATTTATATTCTTATGAACAGGATATAACTTGTATGTGCTTAGTTTAACTTTATAATTCAATTATATGAGTACTTGTTCTGCTGATTTTAACTTTTATTAAAACAGTTTATGGACTTCTTGAATCATGAGCTAGTTCCATCTAAAGCAACTATTTTCTTTGATGCAATTGTAACCATTTGTTGCAGAAATAAATATACCTTGAAACGATAAGATTTGAGGGGCAAATCAATCTCATAATCATACATTATTCTTCAATGTGCATTTGATCTGCGAAACAACAGGACCTACATCTATTATTCATAAGACTCTGCGACTTCACTGCTCATCTAATCAAATAGCTCATTTTTTTCTAGATCAATGAAGAAAATTAGAGTTCCATGCCTAACAACGTACTTGAGCTCAATCTTTTAATCAAATCATAAGTTCAAAATCTTTTAGGTTGAACACCAGATGTTTTTTACCCAATTTTATGCTGCCAATGGTCCAAATTAAATTACTCAAATGCTTAAAAAAAAAGAAACATATAAATTTACATTACTCAAATGCTTAATTAAGGAACATATTAATTTCCATTACTCAAATTGGGTACAAAATCCTTTCTTATTTTTAATTATTTTTTGCACATGAATTTCCACCAATTTCCCACATTTTTTTATGGTTACAATTTTTTAAAATGAGAGGTTACTAGTGATTATATAAGGATGTTTCTCAAATGGCCATAACTACTCCTTCAGAAAGTATGTACTTTAGGAGTTTTGCGAAGGATGTCTGCCATTCAATTTTTATTTGTTTCAATATATTTCTCATTTACTATTAAAACTTATATATTTTTATATAAGTTTTATTTGTTACAGCAGTGCTGAGCGCGCCAATTAGATTATGCGTCTTTCATACTCTTATATTTATAAAATAATCTTTTTCAAATTATATTATAAAATAGACATTATCTTTATCTTTAATTGCGTATAGTAATTAGATAAAGTCCTTATACCAAATTTAGCTATGGGACATGATCGTACATATGATGATAATTATGGAATATATCTCTATGGTTTTGGTCTTAAATTAGTTTTGGGTCGAGGGCTTTTTGAGATGGGACATCAAATAGCTCAACAAGACTCGTGCAATATGCTATACTTGCTTGTATGAGAAGGATGTCTCACTTCAAAGACATCGGCGTAGTGACACTAGTGCATGTATGTGAGTGCTTGTTAGAGAACAAGTACACTAAACAAGCCGTTGTAATTTCTTAGTTTGAGATTGTTGGGTTTGCGTGATCCCAAGGTATGCGCAGCGAAAAATTAATTTTTTTAGAACAACATGCCATAACAATTATAGCAGTACCCTGAATTCAATATGATTTTTAACGATCTCGTAATTTCTAATGGTGTAATAATTAAAAATTAAAACAGTTTTAATTTATACCTTTTATGCACTCTGTTGTTGTAGAAATTGAAGTAATCAATTGTTAGTCCCTTTCTAAATCAGGTTCAGAGGATCGAAACGTCTCCCCTATAAAGTAATCCACACTTTGAGCAGAAACACGAAATCAGAATTTTGATACCAATTATGATTCCTTTACTAACCTAGTTTATGAAGTGAATATAATAAATATTAATTTTTGTTATCAACTTGTGATAAAAGAATTAATACTTAATCAAAAGGATGGAATTTTGGTGGAATAAAGGATGGAAGAGAAAAATAATTTTTCCCTTAATATTCTTTCTATGGCTGAAAAATTGAAAACTACAATTTTTGCCTCAAATTTTTGGCCCTTGTGTCTTAAATAGGAGGATAAAAAATTTTATGAGTCTCACTCTTGGTATTTTTGATTTTCTTTTAATTGGTTGGAAGATATTTGGTTGTTTTAAAATTCTCCAACTCTATCTCTTTATATATTCCAAAGATATTTAGAGTGTCCCAAAAATTTCAAACTCTTGAGTTTCCATTCTTTTTCAACAACCTTCATGGGCCTCTCCCAACAAACATTTTTGAATTGGATGTTAACTTAAAATAAATCCCACAATTAATTTAATTATCCCAAATTCAATTAATTTTATCCCACCTAATCAAATTAGGTCCAATTAAATAATTTAATTATTTAATTGAGTAACTTAATTTAATTGATTTATGGTCCACACAACTAATTTGATCCACAATTAAATAATTATTTCACTCCAATTGAGCTCCTAATCTTATTTGGTATAATTAAATAATTTAATTATTAAATTAATTTAAACCCCAATTAATTAATCTTC
Organism: Paulownia fortunei; assembly: GCA_019321725.1. Lineage (NCBI taxonomy): Eukaryota > Viridiplantae > Streptophyta > Magnoliopsida > Lamiales > Paulowniaceae > Paulownia > Paulownia fortunei. Next base: position 12,523,173 of record CM033112.1, read on the forward strand.
ATTAATTAATTGGATCCAACTCCTTGGATCAATTTCAATGTTAGAAATATTCCATCTCTTGTGTGTGACCCTTTAAATTCACAACTGAACTAGCAGTGGGCTTGTAATATTTGTAACTTATGAATAATAATTATTTTAATTAATTAATCTAATAATTAATTTGCATGAAATTAAATCCTTAATTTCAAGAAACTCACAAGTCATGAAAAATACCTAACAAGTTAATCATGACTGCATAAACTTAAGTGAAATAGCAAGTGAACCTATTTTAATTATGAGTATCATACATGTAAGGTTTTTTCGTCAACAAATCTCTTGATTGAGTTTAGGGCATAAATTAATAGTTGAAAGCTTAATTGCTCAATAACTATGATTCAATTTCAAGTTTTAATGACTCATGATGAATCGTTAGAAAACCTCTGTTTAACATTCATCCCACCTTGACCAAGGACTTATGAGTCATGAATTATAAAAATATAGGAGATTCACTTGTTCTGCCAGACAAGTGACAAATCTTTTGTTGGCCACTCATTAACCTCCACATATATCAATGCAATATCCAACGTATCCCTTTTGTAATTGTTAGGCAATCAGAAGATACATCAAAATGGAACACGACATGCATAAGCCTACTATAGTATCTCAAATCTAAGGACTAATTATGTACTATCGTAATATAAAAATTCTTATTTTGACAAATAATGTTTCCAATTAAGGATTTTTAGTGAGCCTGTTCAGTGTACTTATTCTTTAAAAAGTACCCACATACATGCACTAGCATTACTACGCCAATGTCCATGGAGTAAGACATCCTCCTTATGTGAGCACACATTGTATGCGCAAGTCTATTGGGCTATTCGATATCCCATCTCAAAAGCTCTTGACTCGAAATTAATTTAATATTAAAGTCATTGTGGCATATTCCATGATCACCATCAAATGCATGACCATGCCTCGTAGCTAAGTTTGGTTTAGGGATTTTATCTAATTACTATATGCAATTAAAGATAAATAAATTTTCTTATTTTATTAATATGAATCGAAAATTATTATTTTTACAAACACAAAAGTATAAAAGACGCTCAATCTAATTAGCATGTCAAGTACTACTTTAATAACAATATTACACGATTAGTTCTTAGACTTGAGGCATAATAGTAGCCTTATGCACATCATGTTTCATCTTGATGCATATTCTAATTTCCTAAAAATCACAAAGGAGATACGTTGGATGTTACATTGGCATGTATGAAGGTTAATGAATAGTTAACAAAAGATCTGTCACTTGTTTAGCAGAATAAGTAAATCTCTTATGTTTTCATAGTTTATAACTCATAAGTCTTTGACCAAAGGCAGGATAAATATTAGATGGAGTTTTCTAATGATTCATAATGAGTCATTGCAATTTGAAATGGAATCATAATTATTGAGTCATTTAAGGTTTTAACTTATAATCCATGTCCTAAACTTAATCAGAAGATTAGTTGATAGAAGGACCTTACATGCATGACACTATTAATTGATATAGGTTCACTGACTATTTTACTTAAGACTAGATAGTCATGATACACTTACTAGGTGCTTCTCATGACTTATGAGGTTTTTGGAATTAAGGAGTTAATTGCAAGTGGGTTAATTAATTAGAGTAAGTAATTAGAATTTTTTTTTCATAAGTTGCAATTGTTGCAACTTGCAAGCCACAATTAGTTTAGTTATGAATCCAAAGAGTCACACTTAATTTATGATGGAATATTTCTAACTAAGGAATTGATCCAAGGAGTTGGATCTAATAAATTAATGAATATTGATTAATTAAGGTTTAAATTAATTGAAAGAGTTGAATTAATTATTTATTAAATAATTAGATTATTTAGTTAGACCTAATAAGATTAAAAAACCCAATTAGAGTGGAATAATTATTTAATTAGATCAACTAATTATGTAGATAATAAATTAATTTAATTATTAATTTAATTTACTCAATTAAATAATTAGATTATTTAATTGAGCCTAATTTAATTTGGTGGGTTAGATGTAATTTATTAATTAAATTTGGGTTTAATCAATTAATTGGATTAATTGAGGGATTTAATTAAGAGTTTAAGTCTAATTCATAAACGCCTATTAGTAGAGACCCACAAGAGTTGTTGGAATAAAAATGGAGATCTAAGAATACAAGGTTCTTAGAATTATCTAATAGGATTAGATTATAATTATCTATTCATATCTTGGGAAGATAAGAAATGATTGAGTTCGAGATTTTTAGGAGATCTTGTAATCAACCAAAAGTATTACAACCAGTAAAACAAGAGGCTGAAAATCTTAAGAGTGGGACTTTGGGATTTTCGGCCCCAGTATGAACACAACAATGCTGAAAATTTGAGGAGTTACTCTCTCTTCAAATTTTTGGCCATCACTCAAAGAGAGAGAAATTAGTTTTCTTTTCTCCATCTTTTTCCTCCAACATAAAAAGAATTTCATTTTTATCAAAAATATTTAATTCTTTTATCACAAGTTGATATTGTGAATTAATACTTACCATAAATACTCCGAAAATTAGGTTCGTAAAGAAAATAAAATTGCTAGTGAAATTCTAATTCTGTGTTCTTGCTCAATGTGTGGACTGCTTTTCGAAGAGAAATGCTCAATCCCTATAAATCGGATTCAGAAAGGGGCTATCAATTGATTGCTTCAAACCCTATATCAGCCGAAGTGTATTGAAAAGTATAACTCGATCTTTTTATTTTATGAATAAAACTAATTTGTTTGCGAAATCATTATAACCACATCAAATTCGGGATGTTGTTATAATTGTTATAGTATGAATTGATTTTCGCTACGCATAGCCCACGGTTAAGTGAACCCAACAATTGCAGTATGTCACTATCGTACCATTTATTTCAAAATGTTGAATTAAGTCATTCTTGTTATTTTACGCTTGCTTTATTTATGGAAAAAAGGCTTTATATATGAATACTAGACAACATATATAATATATATATATATATATATCCAAATTTATCCATTACATTTTGCAAGGTAAATGTTTTATTCTCTATATTCAATCCACCAATAATTTCCATATGTTGTTCTTTTTAAAAAAGGGTAATTTTGGACAAAAGTTGATTTTTGTAAAATCTTACTGAAGGTCAAATGAGACATCTTTATGGGATAAAGAATAAATTCAAGTTTCAGCTTGCGTCAAGTCTTTTTTTTATAGGTTAAAAAGGTAGGGGGAAGCGTTTATTATGGCAACCTCTTTGAGTGTAACTTTAAGAGCCTCCACTAATGTAAAATATTTTTGGATAGGGTCATAGCTATTTTGAAATAGGTAAATCCATCACCATAGTCTTACTAAGATGCCAATCATATTAAAACCTCTCCATCATAGAGGTAAATAATTTCTAAACTACTACCGCAAGCTGATTGAAATTTATAAGCTCCTTCGAAAAAATAATAAGTTAAATCAGATGACTACCACCCTGCTAGTAATTTGTGATAAGTCCACTTGGGCCACTGAAACTCATTTTAAAAAAAACAATTAAAATTTTGTATATGTAACAAACCAACTTTATTAACCCCATTGACTACTTGCCACCATGGTTTGCAAAGAACGGTAATGGTGGTTGTTGCGGAGGTCATTGCTCTAATTTCATTACAACATTACAGAGTGGTCGTTGGTGTTCTAAACATTTTTCATTTAAAGTGCTTCAAGAAATTTAACAAAATTTGGAAAATATGAAAACATGTTAAAGCTTGCTATATATAAATGTCCAAACTACCTAATTAGCATGGTTTTGAACATTAAAAATCTAATACAAAAGATATAAGCGCTATTACAGCTTGGAGAATAACATTACACAATTTTGCACTGGTATCAACTAATGACTGAAAATATACACAAAAACATTTCACAACATATTAATGAATGTTATAAGCTACAATCAACATGTAATAATTTAGTACGTAATACCCACATAATAAATATTGTATTTATGAAATATCATGTGAACTGATAAGGAGGTGCAATGATATTGCAAAATGTTGACTCAATTAAGTATTAAGTATCACTCATTTTATTTTAACTTTTAGCTGAAAGTCGATTGCAACATGGGTCATTACTTGCATCACAAAAATCATTAGAGGTAACGGGGTTGACCCAGCAAAGACTCTCAAATGTTCAAGTCAGATCTAGAGCAAATAGATGTAAACCAAAAAGCTTGAGACAAAGCAGGCGTATTAAGTTGCGTACCTTTTAATTATAATGATTGATGGTATTTATAGTGTAGATTAGAGGGTATTCGTGGGTTTGGGCCATAGGGCCTCAATGAGCTTAACTTGAGCATTATTACCCAATTTGTTTGTCCACTTGTAGATCCTTTGGACTTAGCATATCGGGCTTTTTATGAATCATATGGCCCATCATAAACCCCACACTATCGGGCAGGTCGAGAGTAGATTGCATTGGACTAGGTCACCCTTGGTGAGTTGCTTAAGAAAATATTCCTTATTTTTGGGAAGCCTTTTAGGGTCCCTATATAGGGCTATGAAAGGGGATAAGCTTTAGAGTTTTTTAAAAGTTTTTGAAGAATTTCTAACTCTAGGGTACTTCTATAAGATGGGTTCTCAAGGTAAGTGACCTCCCTTTACCTCTTCTTCACTTTTTAAACTTTTACTCTCTTCTCTATTCTCTCTTTAGCCTTATGTATTTTTTCTTTTTGACATTATGTCAAACACCTTCGGGTTGACATGTAACTATAATGGAAGAGGTGAAAATCAGGCCATATGGGGTAGGGTGCATCCCAATGTCATTGGACTCATAGGCCGTGGTGAGGGGCCACCACTTGTAGTTAGTCAAGTCGCCATCATGGTAGGCAACGACGATGGGTCAGGTTACGTCTGGCAACTGACCGATGACACGACCTACTTAGCTAAACATCGTCCAATGGCGCCACCCACTCATGTCTATCTAGAGTCATTATTTCCACTTTCTTAGTCAATTTTTTGAGTCGTCAAGGGGTTTCTCATGGCCTTTCAAAAAGTATTCCTTAGGTAGTAGTCCTACGAACCCCGCATACTTAGAGAGAAATTCTCCAAAGAGGATTGAGACTATTTTAGGCCTATTCAATCACATGAGTGAATATTGGGAGGATGTAGAGTCTTCTGGGTTAAGTGAGGAGGGTAGCTCCATAAGATCTAGTGAGCTTTTATATGGAGGCAGTGTTTCAACGTTAGGTTTTAGTGAGTCCAAGGGAGAACATCAGGTTTTATCACCTCACAGTAGGGAGGCATCATCTGAGTTACTAATTGAGCACCTCGTTGTTAGTCATCGTAGTTGAGCTATGGACGCTGAGAGGTGTGACACCATCCTAAGTCTTGGAGACCTTAAGATGTTGTGTAAGAAACTTGCATTGCCTTTTTGTTACAAGTTAGTACTCCATGCGCTAGGTTAGAGGGTCATGACCCATTTTTCTGGGTACTTCACTGTGTATGTGGCGTACTTCACTTGTGGTGTCACTATTCCACCCCCATCTCCTTATATAGATAGTTTGCATCATAAGTATTTATCTTAGCTAGCTTACTCCAAATGCATTGATGTTCTTTGAGGAGTTGCGCTATCAATTGGAGGTATTTGGGATCCCTGTGACCTTTTTCTTTGCTACAACTTAAAAACTTGACTTTGCATCCCTTTGCTCTCGCAATCTCCCAGAGATGAGCTTGGGCCTTCGTGCCCTCCTAGTAGGAAAGATATTCCTCCTAGGATAACTAAGGCTGGTAGAAGTTATAGCGATAGGAAAGATGGTAGTAGGAGTGGCCGTAAGCCTTCTACCCCCTAGGGGGGCAACGAATGTGATACCCGAGCCTCTTACTACTCACATGGCCAAATATGATTTATGCATTACATGTTAATTTATATGCTATTTGCATTTCTATTGACATTGCATAATTTATTTCATTTTATACGACATTCTTGAATATTAAACTTAATTCTGAAGCTCTTGCACGATATTAGTTATTGAATTTCTTAATCTAAGTAGTTGATTTTATATTGAAATAAGAAGAAAATGAGGTGGATCAATATTAGATATAGATGGGATATATAGGTCATAATTTTGGAAGTGCTAAAAGTGTTACTAGTAACCTTATACGGTTTAATTTGATTGATCAAGTTATTTCAAAAGTATATATTTGTAAATTAGCATACTTGGGATATTGGACATGATATAATATGATTTAAGTGTCATATTACAAGGCCCTTATGTGCATATGATTTTAGAAATGTAAACTAGATAATTTTTTAAGAATCGGATGCGAATCGGTTTGGAGATCGAATGAACGGACATAGGAATTACCTATGGAATGAATGGTGATTAAGATAGGTTGCAACAAAATAAAAATAGATGAGATACACAAGATTAGGGCTGCAAGATAAGGGAGAAAATCAGATTTGCCATTTACTTGCCACCTCGTGCTTTCTTATTAAGCTTAAGCTAACATCTCAAGCTAACACCTCAAACCCTTCACCCTTAAGCAACGACCAGACCCTCATTTCAGCCATTTTCATCTTCCAAACACACACCTTAAGGTCTCCATGTGATCCAAATTGATTCCAAGTTGAAATAAAAGCAAGAAAAGCAAAGAAGAAGTGATTACCATCAAGTTAGCCTCAAAATCTGCATAGGTAACACTTATCTACGGTTTTGCCTTTGGTTTTCAGATTATTATGAATGGTTTTATGGCTTATTAAGCTTTCAATATCTCTTATAAAAGTGTTAGGAAGTTTTTAGTTAGACTTTGGTGCACAAAGAAAGGGTTTTTGATCACAAACACTTAATAGGAAATACTTGTGGCAGAAACTGTCATCTTACTGTTTTCTTGTGTTTTAGGCTTCAAAAGTGTATGGTATGTTGAATAAAACCTATAATTATTACCATTTACATGACCATATATGAGTTAAGAGTATTGGAATGAATTTTTATCAGTTGGAAATTGAAATAGAGAATGATATTGGAGAAACACTCAAACTGCCAAAATAGCAAAATCTGTTTTGGTGTGCTGTGAAGGAAACTGAATTAAGGGAGCTAAATCGATTATTTTTGGTAATAATATGACCTGGTTGTCTCATTATATATGTTATATAAGTATGGTGAAAATGTTGGAGTGATTGAATATACTTAAGGGTGCCAAAACCATTAATGTCATGAAGTGTGCAAAACTGTCACGGTAGGAAATAATCTGTTTCAGTATGTCGTGAAGAGAGCTGAACTTGGGAAGCTATATCCGTGATTTTTAGCAATTCTATGATATGGTTACATTTATATACATGTTATATAAGTGTGGTAAAATGTTTGGAGTGATTGGATATGTTTAGGGATGTTAAAATTATCATGCAACTAAACTTGACAGCAAGAAAATATGAAAATGTGAATCTGCCACATTTGATCACTTAGCATGTTTCAACCTAGACATGTTGCTATTGAGTGTTAACAATTAGGTACATGCTATTAGAGTTATAATACTTCAATTACATGATGTTTTCATGTATTTAAGATGAGAAATTGAGGTATTTGAGGGGCTATATTGGGTTCTAGTTTGTGAAAGCTTGATTGTTAGCTTATAGCTTGGTGTTTAAGGTCTAGTATGAGATTTTGTGCTTTCAACTTGCCAAATTGGGAATGGTGCTTGATGTTGGGTAATATTACAGGCTATTTTACATCTAAGGTTGGAGAGGAATACTAAACAAATTTAGACTAAGCCACCAACCAAGTGAAAGGTAAGTAAAGATTCATTTGCAACTACAATGCATAGACATAGTAGATGTGTGAATTATATGTAATATCATAAATCATATGTGCATAGTAGAGGCTCTCCATTGAGCATACATACATGGGCATTGTCATTAGCACGTGCATGCATCATATACTAGCATTGTGATAAATCTTGCATTGCACGGCATGATTCAGAGAAAGTAAAATGTTTTGTTGACCACTACTAGTGTATCGAAGCATGCATGGATTTGCATGGTGTTATGCATGGATTTGCAGGTTCGCGTGCATGGATTTGCATGCGTATGAGTATGCATGGATTTGCATGCTTATATGATTATTGGCCATTGGATTATGGCGGTATACAAAGCTCTTTTCCGGTGCATGAGATAGTAGCGTTGGTCAGGGGCCCAAGAAAGAAATAATTTTGAGAGAAATATTTTGATGCATAAAATTGCATTGTGAGCATAGCATTTTGAGTTGCATGACTTGATATTGTGGATTATTCTTTGACATGCATAATCTTTACTTGCTGAGCGTTAGCTCATATAGTTTATGCATTGTAGGTGAGTACGATGATACTTGAAGCATCTTTGGACTGGCTGGTCGGCTGTTGGAGCTCCTGCAGGTGTTTGAGGGAGTGTGTACATGGATGACGACCTATTGGGCTATTTTGTTGGCTTGTTATATGTTGAGTCTGGTGTATTATGTTTTTAGATTGGTACTATATTTCTCTTTTAAAACTTTACTGTAATTAAGTGTGTAAATATTGTGGTTGTTGTGTTTTTATATAAATACTGATCCTTCTATTTTAAACAGGGTTGTGTATGTAAGAAGTGATTTAGCTTTTCTTAAAATGTAAAAAAAAAAAAAATATTCCATGCATGCACACAGGTTCTATCATGTCAAATTATACAATATATATGGTTGTGTAGTAATGGGGGTGTTACAGAGTGGTATCAGAGCCCAGGTCTTGATTCTGTAGACTGTCCATGTACATAACCTTTGAAACTTGCAGAGCACAGCCATTCCAGTAAGTTTTATATTATCATATATTGCATTTCATATTTCATAAATTATATTGGCCATATGTTGTCAAACTTGTATAAACAGCGCTGCAAAATGGTGAGAACTCGTGGTGAGAGCAGTGGTGGTGCCAGAGCACAGAGGAATGAGACACCCATCCCGGTTAATGATCGAGATACCATGATTAATCGGTTAACAGAATTGATTGAACGACAGTCCGAACAGATTCAACAATTGATTCGGCAGAGGGATAATGGTGAGCAACCACGGGTGGAGGTAAACCAACAGCGGGCAGACTATATATATATGGTGGGAGAACGATTTTGGAGACTGGATCCCCCAACATTTGAGGATGCTATTGATCCTACCGCTGCAGATGACTGGTTGAGAACCCTGGAGAACATGTTCCAGTACAGCAGGGTGCCAGTAGAGGAGAGGGTAATGTGTGCCACTTTCATGCTTCGCGGTAGTGCAGGCCATTGGTGGGACATGATTAGCAGTATAGAGGACATTACTACCATGAGCTGGGATAGATTCAAGGAGTTATTTCGAAACAAATATTTCACAGCTCCAGTTCGTATGATGAAGATGAACGAGTTTATACAACTACGACAAGGAGCGATGACTGTTGGAGAATATATTCGTAAATTTGAACAACTGTCCAGGTTTGCTACGCACATGGTCAGCACTGAAGTACTGAAAGTAGAGAGATTTCTGGAGGGTTTGAGGCCAGAGTTATACCGGGATGTGAATATGGCGGGTACTCAAGGGGTGACATTTTCACATGTGGCTGAGAGGGCGTTGGTGGCAGAACAGGCTGAATTGAGAATCGTTCGTGCACATGAGGCTCGACAACAGTTCAGACAGCAGGGACAGAGATGGACTGTGGGGCAAAAGAGGCCATTCCAAATGCAGAAGCCGATCCAAATACAGAAGCCGGGATTTAAATTTCAAGGAGCACAAGGCCAACAACAAGAAGGTCAAAATAAGAGGCCACGGGTCGAACAAGGAAAAGCACCAATGCCAGAAGCTGTGTCAGAAATGTGGTAATCGACATACTGGAGGCTGCTATATAGAAACCAGGACGTGTTTTCGATGTGGAATACCAGGACATATTGCTAAATTTTGCCCAGGTAAACAGAATCAGACCATCCAAAAGAATGTACCAGCCAAGGTGTTCACCATGACCAGGGCGGATGCAGAAGCAAATCCATCGGTGGTAACAGGTACACTTTATATTTCTAGTGTTCCAACACTTGTATTATTTGATTCTGGAGCCACGCATTCATTTGCATCCACTGAGTACGTGAAGAGGCTGGGTAGAATACCAGATGTAGCATAAATCAGTTATAGTGTAACAGTTCCCTCTGGAGATGCTAGACAAACCGATCGGATTTTGAGAGCTTGTGCTATACTTGTTGAAGGTAGAGAATTACATGCTGATTTGATTGTACTGGATATGAATGATTATGATGTTATTTTGGGTATGGATTTGTAATGCCCAAATTCTCAATTCTCTCCTATATAGCCAATAATAAGCATTTTGCATGAATTTGCATCTAATCAATGTGCATTATTGAATTATGGCTTACAAATAGCATGATTGCACGAACATGAATAATTGTTATTATATGCTTTAGTTATGATTTAACATGCATTAGTACATGAAATATGAGATCAAACTTTCATTTCTTAATTTAACATATTCCTTAAGTGCCCTTTTTGCAGTGAAAAGCTCGGTATCTCGGTTAAGGAAGATTGATGTGTTGAATGGCTATGAAATGAATTATTTGTATTGCTCCATACTAGTTATATGCTAAAGTGATTAATTGTCTAAATATTTACTTGAAATATGTTACATTGGCTAAGAACTAAAAGTATGCACAATGGTGCAATTTGATTGGTTGGTTGACTAGGTTGCATAAAAACCATTCTAAACCGCATTGCACTTGATTATAACACCAAAGCATCAATTTTATCATCTCCTTAGCCCATGAACGTGGCTTTTGGCATGAGACGACACCAAGCATGATGCAACCAATCATCACCCTCCACTTACCTCTCTTTGAAAGGTCAAAGAAATCATTTTCATCCATATTTCTTGTGGAAGCACCTCAAAAACGACCAGCCCTTATTCTCCTAAGTTTTTCCCAAATTTCTACACTCTCATACTCACAAAAGTTGAATTCAATCCATAGGAATCCATAGAACACAAGCTAGAACAAGTTTCCATCCTTTTAAGCTTGAAAACCGTTGATTTTGAAGCTTAAATCCAACTTAATCAAGGCCTTTAACACATCCTATCTTCCAAAGAGATTGGCCTTTTCACCTAGCACAAAGTGGACTTGAGGTAAGTTGAAGCTTTCATTTGGTGTATCACAAGAATCATATAATATTTGTTCATGTTTTAATGTGATTGTTGTTGTTTGTCAAATGATGTAATGTTTGATGCATTTATGGTTTATGAAGCATGACACTATTAAGAATATAATGAGGTTTTTGAAAAGGAAGTATGGTACTTGATTGATGGTCGGGTAGACGAGGGACGCGGGAGGGACCGGCGGACCCAACAAATGGTGGCAAATACTTGAGGTTGAAAAACCGTATAGGAAAGCCACAATGAATGAGATAGAATACGGCTAATACCTGAGGTTGGAAAGACCAAGTATGGAAACCCCGTATTAGTTCTCTTATTGGCCAATCATTATGAACAGGTTCCGAAAACTATGGTCTATCACTATTAGTTAGGTACCACACTTCAAGGGCCCTAAAGAATGATTTATGAATGAAAATTATTAAATAGAATATTGCATTTAATGATTTATGAGATGTGCATATATGTTATTTGTTATTGCATCAGTTTCACCTTACTGAGCCTTTATCTCATTAGATTCATGTGATGCAGGTGGAAATGTACAGGTTTAGAGGTTGACTAAGTCTCTTAGAGCGGCCGGACAGAGATTTGTTCATATGCCATGCTTCGACATGTTTTGTAGTTTATTTTGAAAACTCTGTTTTGTTTTTAAATAAGCCGCTCTGTTATGGTTTTGTAAACAGATGTACTCAGTTTTGATATATGTATATGGTGTGTTAAAAATGATTCAAGTTCTTTCTCTTATAGCTAAGAATGGAACTTTTTATAAAAACCATAACTCTAGTAAAGATGAAAAATTAACATTTCTTGACTTAACTGTATCAGTTTGTTTAGACTCTGCAGTTAGGTTAAGGGGTGTTACAGGATTGGTTGTCAAAGTATGGGGCTACTATCAACTGTAAGGAAAAGACGGTGACATTTCAACTTTCTGGGAAAGAGTCTTTCACATTTGCCAGCATTGTGAAGAATTTCAGATTTCCTATGATTTCAGCAGTGAAGGCACAACGATTACTCGATGATGGTTGCGAAGGTACTTGGTGAGTGTCATGAACATGAGGAACAACACCCACCAACTCTGAGTGAAATACCAGTGGTACGGGAATATACTGAAGTATTCCCAGATGATCTCCCAGGACTGCCACCAGATCGTGAAATAAAGTTTGTTATTGACATACAACCAGGAACATCTTCAATCTCAAAAACTCCCTACAGAATGGCTCAATTGGAGTTGAAAGAATTGAAAGTACAATTACAAGACTTGTTGGACAAGGGATTCATCAGACCGAGCTTTTCACCTTGGGGAGCACCAGTTCTATTTGTACGTAAGAAAGATGGCACCATGAGACTGTGCATCGATTATCGAGAGTTGAACAGGGTCACAATTAAGAATAAGTATCCGTTACCCAGAATCGATGATTTATTTGACCAGCTACAGGGTACCGCAATATTTTCAAAGATTGACTTACGCTCTGGGTACCATCAATTGAAAATAAAGGAAGAGGATATCCCCAAGACGGCATTTAGTACAAGATATGGGCACTATGAATTTTTGGTGATGCCATTTGGATTGACTAACGCTCCAGCAGCATTCATGGATCTGATGAACAGAGTGTTTAAAGAATTTCTGGATAAATTTGTTATTGTGTTCATAGATGACATTCTAGTTTACTCCAGAACTAAAGAAGAACATGCCGCACATTTAACAGAAGTACTAGAGGTCCTGAAAGTGTAGCAGTTGTACGCCAAATTCAAGAAATGCGAGTTCTGGTTGGATCGTGTGGTATTCTTGGGACATGTTATATCAGGAGCGGGAATATCAGTAGATCCAAGTAAAGTTGAAGCTATCAACAACTGGATGCAACCTACTAATCCTTCAGAGGTGCGCAGTTTTCTGGGTTTAGCTGGATATTACCGAAGATTTGTGGAGGGGTTCTCCAAGATTGCAATGCCATTGACACATTAACCAGAAAATGGTGATGTTTAGATGGACAGATATGTGTGAGCGAAGTTTCCTGGAGCTGAAAAAGAGGCTGACTTCAGCACCTATTCTCTCAATTCCATCAGGTACGGGAGGATTCGTAATTTACAGTGACGCATCGAAGAATGGATTAGGATGTGTACTGATGCAGAATGGCAAAGTAATTGCGTATGCATCCAGACAACTTAAAGAGTACGAAAAGAATTACCCCACGCACACGACTTGGAACTTGCTGCTGTAGTATTTGCGCTTAAAATATGGAGGCACTATTTATATGGTGAACGGTGCGAGATCTTTACTGATCACAAGAGCCTCAAATACTTCTTCACACAGAAAGAGTTGAATATGTGGCAGCGAAGATGGCTAGAACTGGTAAAAGATTAATGATTGTGTGATCAATTACCACCCAGGTAAAGCCAACGTTGTAGCTGATGCATTGAGCCGAAAATCCACACAAAGTACAATGGCTATGGCTTTAATTCAGAAATTGGAACTGAATGATTTGCAGAAAATGAATATAGAGATTTTACAAACAGGAGTAATAGAGGCAAAGTTGGCAGCCTTGACGCTTCAGCCTACGCTAATTGATAGGATCAAACAGGGACAACGAGATGATGAATATCTCATCAATATGAGAAAATATGTTGCTGCAGGGAAGTCTACTGAATTTAAGATGACTCAGGATGATATTTTACAATTTAGAGGGCGGTTTTGTGTGCCAAATATTGATAACATTCGGGAAGACATTTTAAAAGAGGCACATTCAACCCCTTATTCAGTACATCCAGGGGCTACTAAGATGTATAGGAGACTTGAAATCGCATTATTGGTGGCCGGGTATGAAAAAGAACATCGCCCAACATGTGGAGCAATGTTTAACATGTCAGCAAATAAAGGCCGAACATCAAAGACCCGCAGGGACTTTACAACCTCTACTTATTCTAGAATGGAAATGGAAAAGGATCACCATGGATTTCGTAACTGGTTTGCTAAAGACTACTAAGAGTCATGATGCTATTTGGGTTATCGTCGATAGATTGACCAAGTCTGCTCATTTCCTTCCCATATGTTCTACCTATTCCATGGATCGCTATGCCCAATTATACATTCAGGAGATTGTCAGACTTCATGGTGTGCCATTGTCTATTGTTTCTGATAGAGATTCAAGATTTTTGTCTACTTTTTGGAGGAGTTTACACAAAGCTTTGGGAACACAATTATCATTTAGTACAGCATATCATCCTCAGACGGATGGGCAATCTGAACGAACAATACAGACGTTGGAGGATATGCTCAGAGCCTGTGTATTAGACTTCCAAGGTCAGTGGAGTAAATTCCTACCTTTGGTGGAGTTTTCGTACAACAACAGCTATCAGACTAGCATTGGAATGGCTCCCTATGAAGCATTGTATGGCAGAAAATGTAGGTCTCCGATACACTGGGATGAAGTTGGTGAGAAGAAACTTTTGGGCCCAGATATGATTAGAGAGATGACAGAAGCCGTGTTACAGATTCGACAAAGAATGCAAACTGCCCAAAATCGACAGAAAAGTTATGCAGATCGACGAAGAAGGGCGTTGGAGTTTGCGATAGGAGATCAGGTGTTTTTGAAAGTAGCACCAATGAAGGGCATCATGCGGTTTGGGAAGAAAGGAAAATTGAGTCCCAGATATACATTGGCCCATTCTCGGTGATTGAAAGAATTGGTGATGTTTCTTACAGACTAGATCTGCCAACATCTATGTCCCAAATACACAATGTATTTCATGTGTCTATGCTGAGGAAATATATTGCTAATCCTTCTCACATTTTGAAGAATGAACTAGTGGAATTAAAGACAGATTTGAGCTACGAAGAAAAGCCTGTACAGATTTTATTACGAGAAGTGAAGCAGCTAAGAAATAAACAGATTCCATTGGTTAAAGTGTTATGGAGAAACCAATTAGTAGAAGAGGCCACTTGGGAAAGGGAGGATGAAATGAGAACTAAGTATCCTGAACTTTTCGGTAAGTGAAATTTCGGGGACGAAATTTTTATAAGGAGGGGAGGATGTGATACCCGAGCCTCTTACTACTCACATGGCCAAATATGATTCATGCATTACATGTTAATTTTATATGCTATTTGCATTTCTATTGACATTGCATAATTTATTTCATTTTATACGACATTCTTGAATATTAAACTTAATTCTGAAGCTCTTGCACGATATTAGTTATTGAATTTCTTCTAATCTAAGTAGTTGATTTTATATTGAAATAAGAAGAAAATGAGGTGGATCAATATTAGATATAGATGGGATATATAGGTCATAATTTTGGAAGTGCTAAAAGTGTTACTAGTAACCTTATACGGTTTAATTTGATTGGATCAAGTTATTTCAAAAGTATATATTTGTAAATTAGCATACTTGGGATATTGGACATGATATAATATGATTTAAGTGTCATATTACAAGGCCCTTATGTGCATATGATTTTAGAAATGCAAACTAGATAATTTTTTTAAGAATCGGATGCGAATCGGTTTGGAGATCGAATGAACGGACATAGGAATTACCTATGGGAATGAATGGTGATTAAGATAGGTTGCAACAAATAAAATATAGATGAGACACACAAGATTAGGGCTGCAAGATAAGGGAGAAAATCAGATTTGCCATTTACTTGCCACCTCGTGCTTTCTTATTAAGCTTAAGCTAACATCTCAAGCTAACACCTCAAACCCTTCACCCTTAAGCAACGACCAGACCCTCATTTCAGCCATTTTCATCTTCCAAACACACACCTTAAGGTCTCCATGTGATCCAAATTGATTCCAAGTTGAAATAAAAGCAAGAAAAGCAAAGAAGAAGTGATTACCATCAAGTTAGCCTCAAAATCTGCATAGGTAACACTTATCTACGGTTTTGCCTTTGGTTTTCAGATTATTATGAATGGTTTTATGGCTTATTAAGCTTTCAATATCTCTTATAAAAGTGTTAGGAAGTTTTTAGTTAGACTTTGGTTCACAAAGAAAGGGTTTTTGATCACAAACACTTAATAGGAAATACTTATGGTAGAAACTGTCATCTTACTGTTTTCTTGTGTTTTAGGCTTCAAAAGTGTATGGTATGTTGAATAAAACCTATAATTATTACCATTTACATGACCATATATGAGTTAAGAGTATTGGAATGAATTTTTATCAGTTGGAAATTGAAATAGAGAATGATATTGGAGAAACACTCAAACTGCCAAAATAGCAAAATCTGTTTTGGTGTGCTGTGAAGGAAACTGAATTAAGGGAGCTAAATCGATTATTTTTGGTAATAATATGACCTGGTTGTCTCATTATATATGTTATATAAGTAGGGTGAAAATGTTGGAGTGATTGAATATACTTAAGGGTGCCAAAACAATTAATGTCATGAAGTGTGCAAAACTGTCACGGTAGGAAATAATCTGTTTCAGTATGTCGTGAAGAGAGCTGAACTTGGGAAGCTATATCCGTGATTTTTAGCAATTCTATGATATGGTTACATTTATATACATGTTATATAAGTGTGGTAAAATGTTTGGAGTGATTGGATATGTTTAGGGATGTTAAAATTATCATGCAACTAAACTTGACAGCAAGAAAATATGAAAATGTGAATCTGCCACATTTGATCACTTAGCATGTTTCAACCTAGACATGTTGCTATTGAGTGTTAACAATTAGGTACATGCTATTAGAGTTATAATACTTCAATTACATGATGTTTTCATGTATTTAAGATGAGAAATTGAGGTATTTGAGGGGCTATATTGGGTTCTAGTTTGTGAAAGCTTGATTGTTAGCTTATAGCTTGGTGTTTAAGGTCTAGTATGAGATTTTGTGCTTCAACTTGCCAAATTGGGAATGGTGCTTGATGTTGGGTAATATTACAGGCTATTTTACATCTAAGGTTGGAGAGTAATACTAAACAAATTTAGACTAAGCCACCAACCAAGTGAAAGGTAAGTAAAGATTCATTTGCAACTACAATGCATAGACATAGTAGATGTGTGAATTATATGTAATATCATAAATCATATGTGCATAGTAGAGGGCTCTCCATTGAGCATACATACATGGGCATTGTCATTAGCACGTGCATGCATCATATACTAGCATTGTGATAAATCTTGCATTGCACGGCATGATTCAGAGAAAGGAAAATGTTTTGTTGACCACTACTAGTGTACCGAAGCATGCATGGATTTGCATGGTGTTATGCATGGATTTGCAGGTTCGCGTGCATGGATTTGCATACGTATGAGTATGCATGGATTTGCATGCTTATATGATTATTGGCCATTGGATTATGGTGGTATACAGAGCTCTTTTCCGATGCATGAGATAGTAGCGTTGGTCAGGGGCCCAAGAAAGAAATGATTTTGAGAGAAATATTTTGATGCAAAAAATTGCATTGTGAGCATAGCATTTTGAGTTGCATGACTTGATATTGTGGATTATTCTTTGACATGCATAATCTTTACTTGCTGAGCGTTAGCTCATATAGTTTATGCATTGTAGGTGAGTACGATGATACTTGAAGCATCTTTGACTGGCTGGTCGGCTGTTGGAGCTCCTGCAGGTGTTTGAGGGAGTGTGTACATGGATGACGACCTGTTGGGCTATTTTGTTGGCTTGTTAATGTTGAGTCTGGTGTATTATGTTTTTAGATTGGTACTATATTTCTCTTTTAAAACTTTACTGTAATTAAGTGTGTAAATATTGTGGTTGTTGTGGGTGTTGTGTTTTTATATAAATACTGATCCTTCTATTTTAAACAGGGTTGTGTATGTAAGAAGTGATTTAGCTTTTCTTAAAATGTAAAAAAAAAAATATTCCATGCATGCACACAGGTTCTATCATGTCAAATTATACAATATATATGGTTGTGTAGTAATGGGGGTGTTACACACTCTCCACCCAAAACACACATTTCTCCATATTTCTTCACATACTATACCAAGAACACACATACCCATTATTGAGGAACTTGGGATTTGAAGACAAGAAGAGGAGGAACTTCATTGGGCATTGAAGATTTTGAAGAAGTGAAGAATCAACTTATGGTTGTAATCTTCTATTTTAATTTGTTCTTTCATTTTGTTTAGTTTGAGAAATTTGTAAGAATCATGACATTGGAAAACATTTGGTGCTTGCTTAATTTTAATATGAACTAAATCATTTTTTTCAAGGCTTGGAAAGTCATTTCAATGGAGCTATGAGTTGATGTATATATTGTGAATAGAATATTATTTTTATTGTGATGAACATATGCTATGTTTTTAATGCTTATTGAGACTTGGCCAATTTTAAGTTGATTTTAATTATTGCAATTAAGATCGAGAGATGATGTTGTAATAATGGATCGGATAGTATGTGCCATGGGCTGAACCCTATAGAGATATAGGCATAGGTACGTGCGGTAGTCATATGTGTAAAAATTGAAAGCTAGTGGAATTCACAAAGCTTAATGCAGTCTTAGTAGGATTGCCCATATCTAGAGATGACATCGGTGGTCTACTAGAGGTAGATTTGGTTTGACTTGAGAGAGAGCACCAATTATATTATGAAGACCAACTATCATACAACCCACATCATTCCTAATCATAATTAAGCTAGATTCATAACAAAATAGGATAAATAACCAATGCCTTGACTCTCCTTAGTATTAAATTCAATCATATAATCTCATTGGGTTTTAGTTAATTTTATTAATTTAGTAGTTGTTGCATTTTAATTCAATCACTACTATAATCATTAGGTCAAATATAGCATAGGTAATTATATTTGGTAATTGCATGTTTTGTCTTTGGTAATTACACATGCACTCCCTATGGATACGATGATCTACCCACTCTTCATTACTTATTGACACCGTGCACTTGCGGTTTGCTACCACCTATTTTGGGGTCACTGTAATACCCAAGCCTCATACTATTCACTTGGCTAATATGATTCATGCACTACATGCTACTTATATGCTAATTTGCATTAACATTTACATGGCATCTTATATAGCATTCTTAATCGTTAGACTTCTAATGCTATCACTTGAGGTTAGTGGTTGTGATCCTATAACCTAATTAAGTAATTCTATATTTAGATAAGAAAAAGAATAGATTGGTCAATATATTGGATATTCATAGGTTATATGTTATAATTTTGGAAGTGTTAAAGGTGTTACTAGTAAGCTTATATGATTTGATTCAATTAGATCAAGGTGTTTTAAAAGTATACATCCATTAATTAACATACTTGGGATATTGGATATGATATAATGTGATTTAAGTGTCATATTATAAAGTCCATATGTGCATATGATTTTAAAAATGCAAACTAGATAATCATTTAAGAATCGGATATCAATTAGTTTAGAGACCGAATGAACTGATTAAGAAATTAGGGCAAAAATTTATTATCCAATTGTACGGAAATTAAAATAGGTTGTAAATAGATAAATAAATATTGAGAAACACTAGATTAGAGCTGTATAAGGTGTGAATAATATCAGATTTGAACCACCACTTCACACCTCAAGCTTTGCCACCTCAAGCTTTTGCTAACTCAAGCTACCATCTCAACCTTTCTTCATTTCTATCCTTGAAACATGACCAAAAACCATTTTCTGAGCTATTTTACCTCCCAAACCTCCATTTTAAATTTTATAATTTTCTCTCAAGTGATTCCAAGTAAAGAAAAAAAGTGAAGGAAGCAAAGGGAAGTAAGGAGGAGAAAGTAGAAGCTTAAATATGTGCATAGGTGAGCTAAATTCATGCTTTTAATTTAATTTCCTGGATTGTTTGAGTGTTTATGATTTTTAAAGATTCTATTATTGTTTATAATCATGTTAGGATGTTATTTATGGTCTTATAATTCATAAAAGAGGGATTTTTAGTTACAAAATTGCAATAGAAATCACTAGGGACAGAAACTGTATACTTGTTGGTTTTTATTTTTAAAGCTTTGTATATGTATAACAACTTGATTAAAACTTATATATTTCACCATATATGTGTTTATATATGAGTTTAGGTGATGTATGTAAGTTTTTAGATGTTATTAATTGAAATATGGTTTGATATTTAAAGAGACACTCAAAACTGTCATGATAGAACTTACAATTTTGTGTTGTGATAAGTGGGCTGGTTTTGCTGAGGTAAATCAGTGATTTTAGGTAATTATAACATATGATTACATTTCTCTACATGTTAGCTAAGTGTGTTAAAAATTTGGGAGTGATTGGATATGTTTAGGAATGTCAAAATTATCATGCTAATAAATTGAACAGCAAAAAAATATGAAAATGTGAATCTCTCCTATTTGATAACTTAACATAGTTCAACCTAAACATGTTGCTATTGAGTGTTAACAATTAGGTACATACTTTTAGAGGTACAATATTTCAATTATATGATGTTTACATGTATGAAAGATGAAAAATTAAGGTATTTGAGCAATTATATTGAGTTCTAGTTTGTAAAAGCTTGATTGTTACCTAGATAACTTGGTGTTTAAGGTCTTAGTATGATATTTTATGTTTTCAAATTGCCAAATTAGGAGTGGTGCTTGATGTTGGGTAATATTATAGGCTATTTTACATCTAAAATTGGAGGAGAACAATAAACAAATCTACACTAAGCCACAAGTGAAAGGTAAGTAAAGATCCATTTGCAACTACAACGCGTGAACATAATACGTCTTGAAGCATTTATACCTAATGTGTTGGTGATATTTAAATTGATTGTACCTTAAGAGTCTTATTATTCTCGAAATATGTTAAGAGCAAGATGACTTGCATTCATATTGAATATACCATTCATGAGCATTTACATGTGCACACATGACATATGGGTATAGTTGAGGTTCTTGCATGCATGATATGATTTGAGAAATGATTTTTAGAAAAACAATATTTTAGTTGGGCACTACTCGTGTACCGAGGCATGCAAGGCGTGCTTATGTGATATTTTGGGGCTTCGCAAGTGTTACTTCTCAGAGGATCATAGGGGTTGACAAGGGGTGTGCCTCTGGTGGTCACGAGAGGGTGGACCACTTGACTGTGCCCTTATTGACTCCTCCGGTAGGAAGACTTCTGGAGGATCATAGAGGAAGACAAGGGGTCTGCCTCTAGTGATCCTAGGAGATGACCCTTGAACTGAGTCAATTTGTTTATGGCCATTTGATTATTTATATTGTGCAAAGCTTTATCCGGTACATAGTAGGTGGGCCAATGACCCAATAAAATGAAGTGATTTTTAATAAAAACTCTTTAATTTATAAGTATTCAAATTTGACATATTTATAGCATCATATCTTAGAGATGAATTGCATGAGATTTTATATCATACTCTTGCCATGCTTGATTTTTACTTATTAAGTGTTAGCTCATGTAGTTCATGCAATGTAGGTGAGCATAGTGAGACTTGAATCCTCTGGTTTACTGCCGGGCAGTAGAGTTCTTATAGGCTTCCAAAGATCAATGTACTTCGATAATGACCTGTTGGTCTATTTTGTGGGATGTGCTTTTAATTTTATAGTTTATTGTATTATATTAGTGACTTTATCCCATATATCATTTTCAAAACTTCTTTGTGACATAGAGATTGAATTTGTGAGGATTTTGATAGACCTTGTTAATTTTTTAATAACTACCTATATATATATATAGTGTTACAAGATATGAAAATACTTTACTTTTATCAATATTTTGTCAAACTAACTAAAAAAAATGGTTATACACATGCATACATGCACAAATTATGTTGCACAGGTTATTATATATATATATATGTATACATATTGTTGGGAGGTTGTGACAAAAGTGGTATCAGAGCCCAGGTCTTGATTCTGTAGACTGTCCATGAACATGATCTTAGAACTTGTAGAGTACAACCATGTCAGTAAGTTTTATTTTATGTTATAATGCATTATATATTTCATGAATTATATTGACCATTTGTTATAAAAAAAATGATATTGCAGTCATGGTGAGAACAAGGGGTGAAAATAGTAGTGGAGCCAGAACCCCAGGAGAGCAGACATCTATTTCGAATAATGATCGTGATGTTATCATCAGTCGACTTATAGAGCTTGTTGAACGATAATAAGAACAAATTCAGCAACTTATCCAGCAGAGGGATATGAGTGGACAACTAAGGGCTGAAATGGTTCAACCACAACCCCGAGTAGAACAGGTGGAGATAGTTGGGGAAAGATTAAAAAAACTGAACCCACCGGCATTTGAGGATGCATTAGATCCTACAGCTGCTGAGGATTGGTTGAGAACTCTTGAAAATATGTTTCACTACAGTAGAGTTTCAAAAGAAGAGAAGTGATGTGTGCATCCTTTATGCTTCGAGGTAGTGCTGGACATTGGTGGGATACAATGAGGAGCATCGAAGATACCACTATCATGACTTGGGATAGATTCAAAGAGTTATTTCAAAATAAATACTTCATAGCTCCAGTTAGTGTAATGAAAATCAATGAATTTATACAGCTACGACATAGAATTATGACAGTTGGAGAATATATAGGTAAGTTTGAACAATTATCCAGATTTACCACATATATGTTCAACACTGATATATTGAAAGTTGAAAGATTTTTTGAAGGCTTGAGATCAGAACTATATAGAGATGTGAATATGGCAGGAATCCAAGGAGTGACATACTCACAAATTACTGCGAGAGCTTTAGTGGCAGAACAAGCTGAACTTAGAATTTTTCATGCTTAGGAGATTCGATGACAATTTAAGTAAGGACAAGGCAATGATGGGTTAGAAATGAAAATAAGAGACCATTTCAAATGCAAAATAAAAAATCTAAATTCCAACCAAGATAAGGGCAACAACAGTGGGATCAGAGTAAGCGTACAAAGATTAATCAAGACAAAGCACTGATATCGCAACCTGCTTGTCCTAAATGTTGTGGTCAACATAGTAAAGTCTGCCCGATAGAGACTAGAACCTGCTTTGTGTGTAGGAAGGTTGGACATATTGCCAGAGTATGTCTAGATAATCCAAATCCAACATGACAAAGAAAAGTGACAGCTATAGTCTTTTCCATTAGTAGATCAGATGCTGAGGCGAACCTATCAGTGGTAACAGGTAAATTCTCTATCTTTGGTACTCCAGCATTTGTATTGTTTGATTTTGGAGCTACACACTCATTTATATCCACTGAGTATGTGAAGAGACTGGGTAGAGTACCTGATACTATTGAGGTCAATTACAATGTGAT
Organism: Paulownia fortunei; assembly: GCA_019321725.1. Classification (NCBI taxonomy): domain Eukaryota; kingdom Viridiplantae; phylum Streptophyta; class Magnoliopsida; order Lamiales; family Paulowniaceae; genus Paulownia; species Paulownia fortunei. Next base: position 12,546,576 of record CM033112.1, read on the forward strand.
AATTCCTTCTGAAAATTCAAAACAAACTAACTATGTTTTAAGAGATTATGGTATTCCCATTGAAAATAGAGAACTCTATGCTGATTCAATTGTATTGGCCATGAATGACTATGATATGATTTTAGGCATGGATTGGTTGTCAAAGTATCGTGCTACTATAGATTGTTAGAGAAAGATAATGACTTTTCAACCCCTTGGAGAGGAACCATTCACCTTTATTGTAATCATAAAAAGCTTCAAATTTTTGATTATATCAACATGGAAAGCACAAAGATTATTGGATAGTGGTTGTGAAGGGTATTTGGTGAGTGTTATGAGTATTAAAGAACAACACCATCCGATCCTTAGTGAAGTACCAATTGTTCGGGAATATCCAAAAGTATTTCCTGATGATCTTCTTGGATTACCACTAGACCATGAGATAGAGTTTGTCATTGAACTAAATCCAGGAACACATTCAATATCTAAAGCTCCATACTGAATGGCACCAGCTGAGTTGAAATAATTAAAGATAAAAATACAAGAAGTATTGGATAAAGGTTTTATCAAACCCAACTTTTCACCATGGGGTGTACCAATTCTATTTGTACGTAAGAAGGATGGTACAATGCGACTGTGTATAGACTATCGATATTTAGATAAAGTTACAATCAAGAATAAGTATCCTCCACCTAGAATAGAAGATACTCAACTACCTCACATAGTAAAAAGACCAACAAAACATCAAAGAATAAATTTTAAAAAATTAATGAAGTGATGTCCCCTTGTCATATTTCTAGATTTTGTTAAGTTCATGCATGTCAGGTGGCAAAACCTGTTAATTTCACATAATCATAGGATTAGTATGTCTAAACATGACTTTGTTAGGTACAGAATCTTGAATTGATACATAGATTAGTACTATATTTTAGTCTAAGCTATCTAAAAATACATGTCACATACATGTAATCACCAAAGTTCAATTAATATTTATATTACAAGTTAAGACTAATATTAATGCACGTTGTCACGGCAAGATTATACTATTCAAAGTCAGTAAACTACTACTTTTTAAAATTCTGTGAATTTTGGATTGATTGAGTGGTATTTCTGGGACATGTAATATCACGAGTAAGAATATCTGTAGATCCAAGTAAAGTAGAAGCTATTAATAGCTGGTCACAACCTACTAATCCTTCAGAAGTACAAAGTTTTCTGGGTTTAGCTAGATATTACCGTATGTTTGTAGAGGGATTCTCTAAGATAGTTTCTCCTTTAACATAATTAACAAGAAAATGTACAACATTTAGAAGGACAGATGCTTGTGAGAAAAGTTTTCAGGAATTGAAGAAGAGGTTAACTTCAGCTCCTATTCTTTCTATTCCATCAGGTAGTGGAGGATTTATGGTTTATAGTGATGCTTTGAAAAATGAGTTGGGATGTGTATTGATGGAAAATAGTAAAGTAGTTGCATATGCATCCAAACAACTTCAATACGAAAAGAATTATCCTACACATGATTTAGAGCTTACTGCAGTTATGTTTGCACTTAAGATATGGAGACATTATTTGTATGGTGATCGATGTGAGATATATACTAATCACAAAAGCTTAAAATATTTCTTCATCCAAAAAGATTTAAATATATGACAATGAATGTAATGCCCAATTGTCTCCTACATAGCCAATAATAAGCATCTTGCATGAATATGTATCTAATCAATGTGTATTACTGAATTATGGAATACAAATAGCATGATTGCACGAACTTGAATAATTGTTATTATATGCTCTAGTTATGCTTTAACATGCATTAGTACATGAAATATGAGATCAAACTTTTATTTCTTGATTTAACATATTCCTTAAGTGCCTTTTTGTAGTGAAAATATCGGTATCTCGGTTAAGGAAGATTGATATGTTGAATGGCCATGAAATGAATTATTCGTATTGTTCCATACTTGTTACATTCTAAAGTGATTATTTGCCTAAATATTTGTTTTAAATATATTATATTTGGCTAAAAACTAAAAGTATGCAAAATGGTGCAATTTGATTGGTTGGTTGACTAGGTTGCATGAAATCATTTTAAACCACATTGCACTTGATTATAATACCAAAGCATCAATTTTTTCATCTCCATAGCCCATGAATGTGGCTTTTGACATGAGAATACACCAAGCATTATGCAACCAATCATCACCCTCCACTTACCTCTCTTTGAAAGGTCAAATAAATTATTTTCATCCATATTTCTTGTGGAAGCACCTAAAAAATGACTAGCCCTTATTCTCCTAAGTTTCTCCCAAATTTAGACACTCTCATACTCATAAAAATTGAATTCAATCCATAGGAATTCAAAGAACACAAACTAAAATAAGTTCCACCCTTTTTAAGCTTGAAAACTGTTGATTTTGAAGCTTAATTTCAACTTAATCAAGGTATATTCTTTTTCAATGTTTCTTATGATGAATTTGTAGTATCTTGGATGGTTACATGTTTTATTATGTTTTTGCATGATTGAAAACTTAAGTAAGTTATACTTGAAGCTAAAACCAAGCTAGTTAAGCTAGTTTTTAGCAAAATTGATAGTCTTGTGAAATATGCTTAATTTACTTATTTTTATTAATCTTTTAATGCTTATATTTTGTTTGGAAGTTCCTTTGAATGATTGAAAACAATAGCAATTAGTTTGCTTAATTGAAGGGTACAATCAATTTAAGTTAGAAATGAATTTATGTCATGTTAATTTAGATTGTGTGCATATTTTAGGGGCTGCCCTAATAATTATGTTTGAATTATTAGTTATTAAATGGCTGTCCTAATGTTTAATGTCTTGAATTAGTAGTAAAATATGGAGTATGCATTATTTTTAAGGTTATGTAATTGATATCGAATTATTTACAAAAGATTGAAAAGTGTATATGAACTTTAACTAGAATAGACTAAATGATTTATAAAAAGGATATTAAATGGTACATGATTTGATTATGTTAGGCCTTTAACACATCCTATCTTCCAAAGAGATTGGTCTTTTCACCTGCCACAAGGTGGACTTGAGGTAAGTTGAAGCTTTCATTTGCTGTATCACAAGAATCATCTAATGTTTGTTCATGTTTTAATGTGATTGTTATTGTTTGTCGAATGATGTAATATTTGATGCATTTATGGTTTATGAAGCATGACACTATTAAGAATATAATGAGGTTTTTGAAAAAGAAGTATGGTACTTGATTAATGGTTGGGTAGACAAGGGACGCGGGAGGGACTAGCGGACCCAACAAATAGTGGTAATTACTTGAGGTTGAAAAATCGGTATAGAAAAGCTACAATGAATGAGATAGAATATGGCTAATACCTGATGTTGAAAGACCAAGTATGGAAATCCCGTATTAGTTCTCTTATTGGCCAATTATTATGAAAAGATTCCGAAAACCACGGTCTATCACTATTAGTTAGGTGCCACACTTCAAGGCCCTAAAGAATGATTTATAAATGTAAGTTATTAAATAGAATAATGCATTTAATGATATATGAGATGTGCATATATGCTATTTGTTATTGCATCAGTTTTATCTTACTGAGCCTTTAGCTCATTAGATTCATGTGATGTAGGTGAAAATGTACAGGTTTAGAGGTTGATTGAGTTTCTAGAGCGGCCGGACAGAGATTTGTTCATATGCTATGCTTCGAACTGTTTTGTAGTTTATTTTGAAAACTCTATTTAGTTTTTAAATAAACCGCTCTGTTATGGTTTTGTAAACAGATATACTCAGTTTTGATATATGTATATTGTGTGTTTAAAATGATTCAAGTTCTTTCTCTTATAGCTAAAAATGAGAACTTTTATTAAAACCATAACTCTAATATTGATGAAAAATTATCATTTCTTGACTTAACTGCATTAGCTTGTTTAGGCTTTGCAATTAGGTTAAGGGGTGTTACACATATCTCGATAAATTTGTGATTGTGTTTATTGATGACATCCTAATTTATTCACGGGATAAAGAAGAGCACAAAGAACATTTGAAGATTGTGTTGCAAGTTCTTAAGGAAAAACCTTTGTATGCTAAATTCAAGAAGTACGAATTTTGGCTTGAGCAAGTGGTATTCCTAGGTCATGTAGTATCCAAGAATGGTATTTCCATTGATCCAGACAAGGTAGAAGCTGTCATTAAGTGGCCAACACCAACAAATGTATCAGAAGTAAGGAGTTTTTTGGGATTAGCAGGGTACTATCGATGATTTGTTCAGGGTTTTTAAAGATAACAACTCCATTGACAATGTTGAGAAGAAATAATGTGAAGTTCTTGTGGACCGATGCTTGTGAAAGAAGTTTTCAGGATTTGAAACATAAATTGACTACAACTTTTGTTTTTACCATTCCAACAGGAATTGGTGGATTCGTGGTGTATAGTGATGCTTCAAAAAATGGTTGGGTGCTGTTTTGATGAAAAATGGGAAGGTTATTGCCTATGCTTTAAGGCAATTGAAGGAGTATGAAAAGAATTACCCAACCCATAATTTAGAACTTGCTGCTGTGGTTTTTACTTTGAAAATCTGGAGACATTATTTGTATGGTGAGAAGTGTGAGATTTACACAGATCACAAAAATTTGAAATACTTCTTTACCCAAAAGGAATTAAATATGAGACAACGAAGATGGTTAGAACTTGTGAAGGATTATAATTGCGTGATCAACTATCATCCTGGTAAAGCAAATGTGGTTGTGAATGCATTGTGTAGAAAATCCATGTTTTCTCTTTTTGTTATACAAAAGTCAATATTATTGGATTTGTAGAGATTAGAGCTTGAAATTGTACTAAAAGGGAAAAAGTGTTCATTGTCAGCCTTAGTGTTGAAACATGCGCTTCAAGATAGAATTAAAGAAGGTTAAAAGGTGGATATGCGTTTGTGTAGATTGAAAAGAAAGATTGATGCTAGAAAGAGGCCAGACTTCTCTGTTACCGATGATGGAATTATTCGATACAAAGGGAGACTATGTGTGCCGTTTGACAAGACCATGAAAGGATATATTTTAGAAGAAGCTCATACTACTTCCTACTTGGTATATCCAGGTAGCACAAAAATGTTTGGTGGCCTAAAATGAAGAGAGACATAGCAAAATTTATGGCTGAATGTTAACATGTCAACAAGTTAAGATTGAACATCAAAGACCATTAGGGTTGTTGAAGCTTTTGTTGATTCCAGAGTGGAAATGAGAGCACATTACAATGGACTTTGTGCTTGGATTACCTAGAACTCAAAAGGGGTATAATTCCACATGGGTGATTATTGATGGATTAACTAAATCAGCCCATTTTCTTCTAGTGAAATCCACACACAATATGGACTAATATGCTCAACAATATATTAAAGAGATAGTCAGGTTACATGGAGTGCCAGTTTCAATAGTGTCTGATAGAGATCCTAAGTTTACATCTATATTTTGGAAGAGCTTACACAGTGCCATTGGAACGAAACTTGCATTTAGTACATCATTTCATCCATAAAGTGATGGAAAATTAGAGAGGGTTATTTAGATAGTAGAGGACATGTTAAGAGCTTTTGTGCTAGGTTTTCAAGGGAGTTGGGATGCGAAGCTTCCATTAGTGGAGTTTACTTATAATAATGGCTATCAATCAACAATTGGAATGGCGCCTTGTGAAGCATTGTATGGAAGGAAATGTATATCTCTAATTAATTGGGATGAAGTTGGAGAACAAAGCCTACTTGGTTTGAAAATAGTTCAACATACCACTAAGGTAGTAGAAAAGATACGAGAGAGAATGAAGATTGTGCAAAGTAGATAGAAAAGTTATGCAGATAAATGGAGAAAAGATCTAGAGTTTGCTGTTGGGGATCATGTGTTCTTAAAATTAGCTCCCATGAAAGGTGTCATGAGATTTGGAAAGAAAGTAAAACTCAACCCAAGGTATGTCAGCCCATTCAAGATTCTTGAAAGAGTTGGTGATAAAGCTTATAGAGTGGCCTTACCTCAGTCATTATCAAGTGTTCACAATGTTTTCCATGTGTCTATGTTGTGGAAGTACATTTCAAACCCCTCTCATGTGTTGAGTTATGAACTATTAGAATTGACTCCTGATTTAGCTTATGAAAAGAAACTAGTGCAAATTCTGGATCGGATGGAAAAAGAGTTGAGAACAAAAAAAGTATTGTAGAGGAATCATTCTATAGAAGATTCCACATGGGAAAGAGAAGAAGAAATGCAGAGGAAGGATCCAGAATTATTTGGTACGTTAAATTTTGAGGATGAAATTTTTATAAGGAAGGAAGTATTGTAATGCCCAATTATCTCCTACATAGCTAATAATAAACATCTTGAATGAAATATGCATTACTGGATTATGACATACAAATAGTATAATTGCACGAACATGAATAATTTTTATTGTATGTTCTAGTTGTGCTTTAACATGCATTAGTACATGCAATATGAGATTAAACTTTTGTTTCTTGATTTAACATATTACTTAAGTACCTTTTTGCAGTGGAAAACTCGGTATCTTGGTTAAGAAAGATTGATATGTTGAACGGCCATGAAATGAATTATTCATATTTCTCCATACTTGTTACATTATAAAGTAATTATTTGCCTAAGTATTTTCTTGAAATATGTTACATTTGTTTAAGATCTAAAAGTATGCAAAGTTGTGCAATTTGATTGGTTGGTTGACTAGGTTGCATGAAATCATTCTAAAACCGCATTACACTCGATTATAACACCAAAGCATCAATTTTAGTAATCTCCCTAGCCTATAAACGTGGCTCTTTGCATGAGAACACACAAAGCACGAGTCAACCAATCATCACCCTCCACTTATTCCTCTTTGAAATGTCAAATAAGTCATTTTTAACCATATTTTCTTGTGGAAGCTCCTCAAAAATGGTCATCCTTCTTATCTAAACTTTCTCCCAAATTTATACACTCTTTTTCTCACAAAAATTAAATTTGATCCATAGGAATCCACATAACACAAACTAGAACAAGTTTCCACCTTCTTAACCTTGAAAACCGTTGATTTTGAAGGTCAATTCCAATTTAATCAAGGTATATTCTTTTTCATTGTTTCTTATGATGAATTTGTAGTATCTTGGATGGTTACATGTTTTATTATCTTTTTTTATGAATGGAAACTCAAGTCGGATAGACTTAAAGCCAAAACCAAGATAGTTAAGCTAGTTTTTAGCAAAAATAATAGTCTTGTGAAATATGCTTAATTTACTTATTTCAATTAATCTTGTAATACTTATATTGTATTTGAAAGTACCTACAAATAATGTGAATAATAGTAATTAGTTTGCTTAATTGAATGTTAGAATTAATTTAAGTTAGAACCGAGTTTACGTTATTTTAATTCGAATTATGTTCATGTTTTGGGGGCTGCCCTAATATTTATGTTTGAATTATTAGTTATTCAATGGTTGCCCTAAAGTTTAATGTCTTGGATCAGTAGTAAAATATTGAGTATGCATTGTTTTTGAGGTCATGTACTTGATAGGGAAATATTTACAAAAGATTGAAAAGTGTATATGATTTTAATTAGAATTGATTATGTGATTTATTAAAAGGATATTAAAAGGTACAAGATTGGATTATGTTAGGCCTTTCACACATCCTATCTTCCAAAAAGATTGACCTTTTCACTTAGCTTAAAGTGGACTTGAGGTAAGTTGAAACTTTCATTTGCTTTATCACAAGAATCATATAATGTTGTTCGTGCTTTAATGTGATTGTCATTATTTGCCAAATGATGTAATGTTTGATGCATACATGGTTCATGAAGCATGATACTATATTAAGAATATAATGAGGGTTTTGAAAAGGAAGTATGGTACTTGATTAATGATCGGGTAGGCAAGGGACGATGGAGGAACCGACTGTAATACCCAAGTCTCTCACTACTCACTTGGCCAATATGATTCATGCATTACATGCTACTTATATGCTAATTTGCATTAACATCTACATCACATCTTTTATAGCATTCTTAATCATTATACCTCCAATGCTATCACTTGATGTTAGTGGTTGAGATCCTACAACCTAATTAAGTGATTCTATATTTAGATAAGATAAAGAATAGATTTATCAATATAATGGATATTCATAGGTTGTATGTTATAATTTTAGAAGTGTTAAATGTGTCACTAGTAAGCTTATATGATTCGATTCAATTTGATCGAGGTGTTTTAAAGGTATACATCTATAGATTAACATACTTGGAATATCGGAAATGATATAATGTGATTTAAGTGTCCTAATACAAGGTTCATATGTGCATGTGATTTTAGAAAATGAAAACTAGACAATCATTTAAGAATCGGATGTCGATCGGTTTGGAGATTGAAAGAATGGTTAAGAAATTAGGGCATAATGTATTATCCGATCATATGGAGATTAAAGTAGGTTGTACATAGATAAATAAGTAATGAGAAACACTAGATTAGAGCTGTATAAGGTGTAAAAAATATCAGATTTGAACCATAACTTGACACCTCAACCTTGCCACCTCAAGCTTCCACCTCAACCTTTCTTCATTTCTACCCTTGAGCCATGACCAAAAACTATTTTTTGAGATACTTCACTTCCAAAACCTTTATATTTAATGTTAGAAATTGCTCTCAAGTAATTCCAAGTAAAAAAAAAGAAGTGAAGGAAGCAAAGGGAAGAAAGTTGGAGCAAGTTGAATCTAAAATCTGTGCATAGGTGAGCTTTAATTCATGTTTTGATTTAAGTTCTTGATTTTTTTGAGGGTTTATGATTTTTAAAGCTTCTATTATTGATTATAATTATGTTAGGATGTTATTTGTGGTCTTTTAGTTCACAAAAGAAGGATTTTTAGTTGCAAAATCACAATAAAAATCACTAGGGACAGAAACTATATATTTGCTAATTTTGATATTTATGCTTTATATATGTATAATAACTTGATTAAAACCTGTGTATTTCACCATTTATGTGTTTATATATGAGTCTAGGTGATGTATGTAAGTTTAGAGAGGTTATAAATTGTAATATAGTGTGATAATTAAAGAGGTGCTCAAAACTATCTTCTTTGAAATTTAGATTCTGTCCTATGTGAATGGTGCTGGTTTTACATTAATAAATCCATTCGTTTTGGTAGTACTTTGACCTGGTTGTCTCTTTATATGTGTTACCTAAGTATGGTGAAATTTTAGAGTGATTGAATGTACTTAAGGGTGCCAAAACCACTAATGTCATGAAGTGTGCAAAACTGTCACGGTAGGAAAACAATCTGTTTTAGTATGTTGTGAAAAGAGCTGAGCTTGGAAAGCTATATCTATGAGTTTTAGCAATTATATGAGATGGTTACATTTATATACATGTTATATAAGTGTGGTAAAATTTTCGGAGTAATTGGATATGCTTAGGGATGTCAAAATTATCATGCAACTAAATTGGACAGCAAGAAAATATTGAAATGTGAATCTGTCCCATTTGATAACTTAGTATATTTCAACCTAGACATGTTGCTATTGAGTGTTAACAATTAGATACATGATATTAGAGTTATAATAATTCAATTATATGATGTTTATATGTATCTAAGATGAGAAATTAAGGTATTGGAGGGACTAGATTAGGTTCTAGTTTGTAAAACCTAGATAGCTTGGTGTTTAAGGTCTTAGTATGATATTTTATGCTTTCAACTTGCCAAATTGGGAATGGTACTTGATGTTGGGTAATATTACAGGCTATTTTACATCTAAAATTAGAGGGGAACAATAAACAAATCTATACTAAGCCACCAATCAAGTGAAAGGTAAGTAAAGATCCATTTGCAACTAAAATGCAAGAACATAGTATGTCTTTAAGCATGTATACCTAATGTGTTAATGATATTAAATTTGATTGAGAGTCTTATGATTCTTGAAACATGTTAAGAGCAAGATGACTTGTATTTTATATTGAACATATCATTCACGAGCATTTACATGTGTATGCACGGTATATGAGTATAGTGGAGGTTTTTGCATGCACGATACGATTTGAGACATAGTTTGCAGAAAGAAAATATTTTGGTTGGCCACTACTAGTGTACCGAGGCATGCGAGGCGTGCTTATATGATATTTTGGGGCACCGTGGGTGTTACTTCTCAGAGGATCATAGGACTTGACAGGGGGTGTGTCCCTGGTGGTCACGAGAGGGTGAACCACTTGACTGTGCTCTTATTGACTCTGCCAGTGGGAAGACTTCTGGAGGATCATAGGGGAAGACAGGGGGTGGACCTTTGGTGATCCAGGAGATGGCCCTTGGACTGAGTTATTTGTTTATGGCTATGTGATTATTGATATTGTTCAGAGCTCTATCCGGTACATAGTAGGTGGGTCAAAGGCCTAATAAATTAAGTGATTTCTAATGAAAACTCTTTGATTCATGAGTATTCAATTTGACATATTTATAGCATCATATCTTAGAGTTGAGTTGCATGAGATTTTATGTCATACTCTTGCCATGCATGATTTTTACTTATTGAGCGTTAGCTCATGTAGTTCATGCATTGTAGGTGAACATGGTGAGACTTGAGACCTCTAGTTTACTGGCTAGCAGTGGAGCTCCTACAGGCTTTCAAAGATCAATGTACTTGGATGACGACCTATTGGGCTATTTTGTGGGCTGTGTTTTTTTATTTTACAGTTATTGTATTATATTAGTAACTTTATCCTGTATATCACTTTCAAAACTCCTTTGTGATAGAGAGTTAGGGTTTGTGATGGTTTTGATAGATTTAGTTAATGTTTATTAACTACATATGTATATATGGTATGACAGGATATAAAAACACTTTACTTTTATCAATGTTTTGTTGAACTGAGTAGAAAAAAAAAGTTATACACATGCATAGATGCACAAATTGTGTTGTACAGGTTGTATATATATATATATATATATTATACATATTATTGGGAGGTTGTGACACCGGCGGACCCAACAAATGGTGGCAAATACTTGAGGTTTTAAAATTGATTTAGGAAAGCCACAATGAATTAGACAGAATACGGCGAATACCTGAGGTTGAAAGACCAAGTATGGAAACCCCATATTATTTCTCTTATTGGCCAATCATTATGAACAAGTTCTAAAAACTACGGTGTATCGGTATTAATTAGGTACCATACTTTAAGGGCCTAAAGAATGATTTATGAATGAAGGTTATTAAATTAAATAATGTATTTAATTATTTATGTGAATTGTATGTACGCTATTTGTTGTTGCATTAGTTTTACCCTACTGAGCTTTTAACTCATTAGATTCATGTGATGCAGGTGGAAATGCATAGGTTTAGAGGTTGACTGAGTCTCTAGAGCGACCGAACAAAGATTTGTACATATGCCATGTTTCGAGCTGTTTTGTAGTCTATTTTGAAAACTCTGTTTTATTTTTAAATAAGCTGCTCTGTTATGATTTTGTAAAAATATGTACTCAGTTTTAATTTATGTATATGGTGTGTTTATAATGAAATGAAACAACAAATAAATTCAAGTTATTTCTCTTATAGCTAAAAAGGGGAATTTTTATTAAAACCATAACTCTAATATTGATGAAAAATTAACATTTCTTGACTTAACTATATCAGCTTATTTAGGTTCTGTAGTTAGGTTAAGAATTGTCATAGTTTGTGGTATCAGAGCAGAGGTTTAGTCATTCCTATAGACAGAAGAAAATATATGAATACATCTTGACTGGAAAACTCGGTAAACTATTTGTTTATTTGCTTTTATGTTTACTTGATTAGATTTCATTTTATGTTATTGGCATGATTATGCATCTATTATTGGCTAATGAATGGAATGAGATTGGGCAATGCATATCAGGTTAATGCACCAAAAAGAAAGATAATTGATGATCATGGGGTAATCATAGTTTGGTGAATAATTTAACTGATCTCATTCAACAATAGACTACAATGCATGGTGAACATATACAACAATTGCTAGATATGCAACAAAGAAGCCAAGAATAGAATCAATGACTTCCTCCACCACAAGCTCGATAGGATACTTCACAAGCTGTGTATGAGAAATTTAGAAAAATGGAACCTGTTGATTTTAATAGTGGGTCTGATCCCATTGTTGCTGAGAAATGGGTGAAATATTTGGACACTATCTATGACCACATACGAATTGATGATGCTGAGAAGGTATTCTATGCAATTTTCTTATTGAAGAAGGATGCTAGAACTTTTTGGGAAAGAGCTAAGCTTGCAGTGAATATGGAAGAGCAAACTTGGGAGAGATTTAAAACAATCTTTTATGATAAGTATTTTACCAGAGATGCTAGGTCGCTTAAAGTAAAATAATTCCTGGAGTTAAAACAAGGAGGGATGTTTGTATGTGATTATGTGCGAAAATTTGAAGAGGGTTGCAAGTATGTGCCATACATCACCTGAGACAATAATGAGAAGATGGATCATTTCCTGAGGGACCTTAATCCTGAAATTAGAAGAGATATGAGAATGTCTTCAGTAACAGAGTTCAGGGAATTGGTGGACAAGGCTTTGATGGCTGACTTAGATGAGAGGGAGATTGAGAAATTTCATCAACAAAAGAAGCAAGTATTCACTCCTAAAAATCTGAATGAGTGGAAGAAATTAGAGCAAAAATCAAAACCACGGGAATGAAAAGCATACTAGAGTTGGGCAGACTTCTATAATAGTTAAAAGGCCTAAATGTGCTAAGTGTGGGAAGAATCATTTTAGGGAATGCTTTAGTGGTACTAATCGTTGCTTTAAGTGTAAAAAGCCTAGACATATAGCAAAGGATTACCCAACAGTGCAGGGGAGAGTTCAGGGGAGAGTATATGCAATGACACAAGAACAAGTTGATGCAGATGCTTCCATAGTTACATGTACTATTTTAATTTTTGGGATACCTGCAATTGCATTGATAGATTCTGTATCTATGCATTTATTTGCATCACGTGGATTTGTGAGAAAATTGGGCATTACACCTGATTTATTTAAAGTAAGGTACAGTGTGACTGTTCCATCCGGGAAAGAAATGGATTCCAACCAAATGTTAAGTTCTATTCAGATTAGTGATAGGACTCTCTATGTAGATCTCGGTGTTTTACCAATGCCAAATTTTGAGGTTTATCTGGGTGTGAATTGGCTTACCAAATATCATGCAACAATTGATTGTAACAAGAAGATTGTGATTTTTCAGCCACTTGGAGAAGAACATTTTGTGTTTAGTGGTAACTCATTGTCACGGTACCTCATTGGGACTTGGACTATATTTTACTTTTGAAACTTCATTGTATATAAGTTTGTAAATTGAGTGGTTGTTGTAAGTATTGTGCTTTTCTATAAATGTTCATATTTATGCATATATGTATATATGTATATATATATATATATATAGGGTTACATATGAAAATAGTGTATTTGTTAATAAAGTGTAACAGGAAAAAATAAATTAAACATATGCAGAGAGGTTCTATCAGATTGCATTGTGCTATATATATAGTTATTGGGTAGTGGGTGTTACATGTATGGTTATTCAAACTGTTGAAATTTTTTAATTTTCTACTGTTCATGCTATCCTATGATCTTGCATGTAATACCCAAGTCTCACACTTCTCACTTGGCCAATATGATTCATACACTATATGCTAATTTGTATTAACATCTACATCACATCTTTTATAGCATTCTTAATCATTATACCCCCAATGCTATCACTTGATGTTAGTGGTTGAGATCCTACAACCTAATTAAGTGATTCTATATTTAGATAACATAAAGAGTAGATTGATCAATATAATGGATATTCATAGGTTATATGTTATAATTTTAGAAGTATTAAAGGTGTCACTAGTAAGCTTATATGATTCGATTTGATTTTATCGAGGTGTTTTAAAGATATACATCCATAGATTAACATACTTGGGATATCGGACATGATATAATGTGATTTAAGTGTCATAATAAAAGTTTCATATGTGCATGTGATATTAGAAAATAAAAACTAGACAATCATTTAAAAATCGAATGTCGATCGGTTTGGAGATTAAATGAACAGTTAAGAAATTAGGGCATAATGTATTATTTGATCATATGGAGATTAAAGTAGGTTGTACATAGATAAATAAGTAATGAGAAACACTAGATTAGGGCTATAGAAGGTGTGAAAAATATTAGATTTGAACCACAACTTGACACCTCAACCTTGCCACCTCAAGCTTCCACCTCAACCTTTCTTTATTTCTACCCTTGAGCCACGACTAAAAACTATTTTTTGAGCTATTTCACTTCCAAAACCCTCACATTTAATTTTATAAATTTCTCTCAAGTAATTCCAAGTAAAGAAAAAAAGTGAAGGAAGCAAAGGGAAGTAAGGAGGTGCAAGTTGAATCTAAAATTTGTGCATAGGTGAGCTTTAATTCATATTTTTGATTTAAGTTCTTGAATTGTTTGAGGGTTTATGATTTTTAAAGCTTCTATTATTGATTATAATAATGTTAGGATGTTATTTATGGTCTTTTAGTTCACAAAATAAGGATTTTTAGTTGCAAAATCACAATAAAAATCACTAGGGACAGAAACTGTATACTTGCTGATTTTTTATATTTATGCTTTATATATGTATAATAACTTGATTAAAATATATGTATTGTAGTATTCAGAAGTCTTTCGCTAAGTAAATTTCGAGGATGAAATTTTAATAAGGAGGGAAATAAGTAATACCCAAGCCTGACACTACTCACTTGGCGAATATGATTCATGCACTATATGCTACTTATATGCTAATTTGCATTAACATCTACATCGCAAATTTTTATAGCATTCTTAATCATTATACCCCCAATGCTATCTCTTGATGTTAGTGGTTGAGATCGTACAACCTAATTAAGTGATTCTATATTTAGATAAGATAAAGAATAGATTGATCAATATAATGGATATTCATAGGTTGTATGTTATAATTTTAGAAGTGTTAAAAGTGTCACTAGTAAGCTTATATGATTCAATTTGATTTGATCGAGGTGTGTTAAAGATATACATCCATAGATTAGCAAACTTGGGATATCAGACATGATGTAATGTGATTTAAGTGTCATAATACAAGGTTCATATGTGCATGTGATTTTAGAAAATAAAAACTTGATAATCATTTAGGAATCGAATGTCGATCGGTTTGAAGATCGAATGAACGGTTAAGAAATTAGGGCATAATGTATTATCCTATCATATGGAGATTAAAGTAAGTTGTACATAGATAAATAAGTAATGAGAAACACTACTTTAGGCTGTATAAGATTTGAAAAATATCAGATTTGAACCACAACTTGACACCTCAAGCTTTGCCACCTCAAGCTTCCACCTCAACCTTTCTTCATTTCTACCCTTGAGCCACGACCAAAAACTATTTTATGAGCTATTTCACTTCCAAAACCCTCATATTGAATGTTAGAAATTTCTCTCAAGTATTTCCAAGTAAATAAAAAAAGTGAAGGAAGCAAAGGGAAGTAAGGAGGAGCAAGTTGAATCTAAAATCTGTGCATAGGTGAGCTTTAATTCATGTTTTTGATTTAAGTTCTTGAATTGTTTGAGAGTTTATGATTTTTAAAGGTTCTATTATTGATTATAATCATGTTAGGATGTTATTTTTGTTCTTTTAGTTCATAAAAGAAGGTTTTTTAGTTGCAAAATCACAATAAAAATCACTAGGGACAAAAACTGTATACTTGCTGATTTTTGATATTTATGCTTTATATATGTATAATAACTTGATTAAAACCTATGTATTTCACCATATATGTATTTATATATGAGTCTAGGTAATGTATGTAAGTTTATAGAGGTTATAAATTGTAATATAGTGTGATAATTAAAGAGGTGCTCATTACTGTCATATTTGAAATTCAGATTCTATCCTATATGAATGGTGTTGGTTTTACATCAATAAATCTATTAGTTTTGGTAGTAATTTGAACTGGTTGTCTCTTTATATGTTCTATCTAAGTATGGTGAAAATTTTGGAGTGATTGGATATATTTAGGGATGTCAAAATTATCATGCAACTAAATTGGACAACAAGTAAATATGAAAATGTGAATTTATCTCATTTGATAACTTAGCATATTTCAACCTAGACATGTTGCTATTGAGTGTTAACAATAAGGTACATGATATTAGAGTTATAATACTTCAATTATATCATGTTTACATATATCTAAGATGAGAAATTAAGGTATTGGAGGGACTAGATTGAGTTCTAGTTTGCAAAACCTAGATAGCTTGATATTTTATGCTTTCAACTTGCAAAATTGGGAATGGTGCTTGATGTTGGGTAATATTACAGGCTATTTTACATCTAAGATTGGTGGGGAACAATAAACAAATCTAGACTAAGCCACCAACCAAGTGAAAGGTAAGTAAAGATCCATTTGCAACTACAATGCAAGAACATAGTATGTCTTGAAGCATGTATACCTAATGTGTTGATGATATTCAATTTGACTGAGAGTCTTATAATTCTTGAAACATGTTGAGAGCAACATGACTTGCATTTCATATTGAACATACTATTCATGAGCATTTACATGTGCATGCACGACATATGAGTATAGTGGAGGTTTTGCATGCACGATATGATTTGAGACATGGTTTTCAGAAAGAAAATATTTTGGTTTGCCACTACTAGTGTACCGAGGCATGCAAGGCATGCTTATATGATATTTTTGGGTGCCGCGAGTGTTACTTCTCTAAGGATCACAGGGGTTGATTGGTGGTCACGAGAGGATGGACCACTTGACTGTGCCCTTATTGACTTCGCCAGTGGGAAGACTTCTAAAGGATAATAGGGGAAGATAGGGGGTGGACCTCTGGTGATCCTAGGAGATGGCCCTTGGACTGAGTTAGTTTGTTTATGGCCATGTGATTATTGATGTTATGAGCTCTATCCGGTGCATAGTAGGTGGGCCAATGGCCCAATAAATGAAGTGATTTTTTTATAAAAACTCTTTGATTTATGAGTACTCAATTTGACACATTTATAGCATCATATCTTAGAGTTGAGGTGTATGAGATTTTATATCATACTCTTGTCATGCATGATTTTTACTTATTGAGCGTTAGCTCATGTAGTTCATGCATTGTAGGTGATCATGGTGAGACTTGAGATTTCTGGTTTACTGTCTGGCAGTGGAGCTCCTACAGGCTTTCAAAGATCAATGTACTTGGATGACGATCTGTTGGGCTATTTTGTGGGCTGTGTTTTTGATTTTACAGTTATTGTATTTTATTAGTGACTTTATCCTGTATATCACTTTCAAAACTCCTTTGTAATAGAAAGTTTGGGTTTGTGATGGTTTTGATAGACTTGGTTAATGTTTAATAACTACATATGTATATACAGTGTGATAGGATATGAAAACACTTTACTTTTATCAATATTTTGTTTAACTGAGTAGAAAAAAAAAAGTTATACACATGCATACATGCACAAATTGTGTTGCACAGGTTGTTTATATATATATTTTTTATACATATTATTGGGAGGTTGTGAAATTGCAAACCCAAATGAGCAGATAGCCTCAAATAGCTATGCCATAACTTTAAGATTACGAACCCAAGTGTAGGTTGTATCAAGTAATAAATTTTTTAAGAGTCTGATGTCGATCCACAGAGAAGTTGATTGCAGTTTTCTGGTTTATATTTCTTAAAAGATGGGTTGAATGTGGTTTTGATTATAAAAAAAATTATGCTATAACAAAGAAATCAAAGTAAAAAAAATTGAGGATTAGGGATCCGCTCTTGAGTTTTGGATAGAGGACGATTATTTATTTATTTTATATCTTTTAAAAGCTAATATTCAAATCCATACATAATGAAGGTTCCAATGGGAAGATGTTATCAAATAGCTCTTGCATTAAGGCAATCATGATATTGTCTTAATATTTGCAAATTATCTCTTAACACCAATACTTGTTTATGGGATCAAGTATTTTTGCACACTTTTGTCTACAACAAATTAATGTTTCACATTAGTACTCACTAGAGTAGACTCGTACAATAAGCTAAATGAACCCAAATATTTGTTGTGTCATTGGTGATACAAAAATTAAGAATCGCCACTAAACAAGAAGGGTTTTAATGCCAACACTTATTTATGAAATTAAGTATTTATGCATACCTTTATCCACAGTAAATTAAGGCTTCAGCTAGTAGTCGGTGGAGTAGAACCATACAATAGGCTAAATGAACTCAAGTATTTGTTGTGTCATTGGTGATATACAAATCAACAATTACAACAAAACAAGGAAGGTTTCAATCAAAGAATTAAAACAATAATACAACACACCTGAACATTATACACCTTTATAACCGTTCCTATTCCTCCATCAAGAGGTTCACTCTTTCTCCTCAACAAAATGAAATTTAAAAAGATATAATGAAAGTAGAAAAAACTAAAAATGGAAGAAAAAGTAGAGAATACATTTCTATTACTAATAGAAAACTGAGCTTAAAGAAAGACAACAATAAAGCTTTCATTCCCCCTCTAAGGGGTTTTTATGTATTTTCAATGACATCCAAAAGCCCCTATTTATAGTAGAAGAGTGCCTAAATGTCTAAATTCACTTCAAATGCACTCCAGATTTACTCCAAATATGCTCTAAATTAACATATCCTTTTCAGATCTAATTTTCATCACATATTTTCCTCTATGAAATTAGCTGATTTTAGAAAATTTATCAAAATAAAAGCTATATAGTTATTTGTTAGCTTTATTTTTCAACTTGAATCACCTAATTTGAACCACTAGAGAGAAAGTTATGATTGATTTAGAGAAATGTGTCAATTTGCAATACACACACTTGGACAATTTTATTTGCAATAATCAAGGCTGAATTGGGCTGAACTTCCAATAGCAAAGTTGTATTTATGTCTTTGGCTTTCAAATGATATAAGATTAAGGTCCATAGTACTTTTGAACATGAAGTTATGTCCAAAATACAAAAAACTACACAAGTTTGGAAACATGCTTATTTTGAATTTAATACAAGCCCAGCAATCACTTGCAAAGTTCAGGTGATTTCTTGCATATATTTTGATCTATGCTTCATTGATCCAATAAAATATTATCTTCCAACTTCCTCACGAAACGTGTTTTTTCTTTAGTTTTATTTTGGCTATTTTTTGATCACTTTTTGTTTATTGATTCCCTAACACAAGACATTAATAAAAATATAATATTAATAAGAATAAAGTAAGGAAAGTATAAATGATTTGATACAAAAATATGTCAAAATATGTACTTATCAAATTCCCCCACTATTAATCCTTGCTTATCCTTGAGCAAGTGTAAAACAAACCTAAACTAATTTATTTTCATAGGAAATCACGTTTGCATTTAACTTATAAAATATGCCTTTAAACCCTTAGATGGCCCATATAAGACGAGTTATAGTCTCGTGAGGGTTTCCAACAGTGATGCCCACAAATACCTATCATAACTAAATTCCAAAAATTATTCTCAGGAAGCAACAAAGTAATATAGAAATGAAATTAAACAAGTGTTGAATCTAACCCTTAGTCAATACATTTCCATAGTAAGCATACTCAAGTATATGTGTGTGAATGGTTCACTCTTTCTCCTCAACAAAATGAAATTTAAAAAAATATAATGAAAGTAGAAAAAACTAAAAATGGAAGAAAAAGTAGAGAATACATTTCTATTACTAATAGAAAACTTAGCTTAAAGAAAGACAAAAATAAAGCTTTCATTCCCCCTCTAAGGGGCTTTTTATGTATTTTCAATGACATCCAAAAGCCCCTATTTATAGTAGAAGAGTGCCTAAATTGGCATGTCTAAATTCACTTCAAATGCACTCCAGATTTACTCCAAATATGCTCTAAATTAACATATCCTTTTCAGATCTAATTTTCATCACATATTTTCCTCTATGAAATTAGCTGATTTTAGAAAAATTATCAAAATAAAAGCTATATAGTTATTTGTTAGCTTTATTTTTCAACTTGAATCACCTAATTTGAACCACTAGAGAGAAAGTTATGATTGATTTAGAGAAATGTGTCAATTTGCAATACACACACTTGGACAATTTTATTTGCAATAATCAAGGCTGAATTGGGCTGAACTTCCAATAGCAAAGTTCTATTTATGTCTCTTGGCTTTCAAATGATATAAGATTAAGGTCCATAGTGCTTTTGAACATGAAGTTATGTCCAAAATACAAAAAACTACACAAGTTTGGAAACATGCTTATTTTGAATTTAATGCAAGCCCAAAATCACTTGCAAAGTTCAGGTGATTTCTTGCATATATTTTGATCTATGCTTCATTGATCCAATAAAATATTATCTTCCAACTTGCTCACGAAACGTGTTTTTTCTTTAGTTTTATTTTGGCTATTTTTTGATCTCTTTTTGTTTATTGGTTCTCTAACACAACACATTAATAAAAATATAATATTAATAAGAATAAAGTAAGGAAAGTATAAATGATTTGATACAAAAATATGTCAAAATATGTACTTATCAAATTCCCCCACTATTAATCCTTGCTTATCCTTGAGCAAGTGTAAAACAAACCTAAACTAATTTATTTTCATGGAAATCACGTTTGCATTTAACTTATAAAATATGCCTTTAAACCCTTAGATGGCCCATATAAGACGAGTTATAGTCTCGTGAGGGTTTCCAACAGTGATGCCCACAAATACCTATCATAACTAAATTCCAAAAATTATTCTCAGGAAGCAACAAAGTAATATAGAAATGAAATTAAACAAGTGTTGAATCTAACCCTTAGTCAATACATTTCCATAGTAAGCATACTCAAGTATATGTGTGTGAATGGTTCACTCTTTCTCCTCAACAAAATGAAATTTAAAAAGATATAATGAAAGTAGAAAAAACTAAAAATGGAAGAAAAAGTAGAGAATACATTTCCATTACTAATAGAAAACTTAGCACAAAGAAAGACAACAATAAAGCTTTCATTCCCCCTCAAATGGGCTTTTTATGTATTTTCAATGACATCCAAAAGCCCCTATTTATAGTAGAAGAGTGCCTAAATTGGCATGTCTAAATTCACTTCAAATGCAATCTAGATTTACTCCAAATATGCTCTAAATTAACATATCCTTTTCAGATCTAATTTTCATCACATATTTTCCTCTATGAAATTAGC
>CM033112.1:12567862-12623864 GCA_019321725.1 Paulownia fortunei
CAATAAAATATTAAATCTTCCAACTTCTCACGAAACGTGTTTTTTCTTTAGTTTTTTATTTTGGCTATTTTTTGATCTCTTTTTTATTTATTTGATTTGCTCTAACACAACCAATATTAATAAAAATATAATATTAATAAGAATAAAGTAAGGAAAGTATATAATGATTTGATACAAAAAATGTCAAAAATATGGTACTTATCAAATTCCCCCATTATTATCCTTGCTTTATCCTTGAGAAGTGTGAAACAAACCTAAACTAATTTAATTTTCATAGGAAATCACGTTTGCATTTAACTTATAAAAATATGCCTTATAAACCCTTAGATGGCCCATATAAGACGAGTTATAGTCTCGTGAGAGGTTTCCAACAGTGATTGCCCACAAATATCTTATCATAATAAATTCCAAAATATATATTCTCAAGAAGCAACAAAGTAATATAGAAATGAAATAATAAACAAGTGTTTTAATCTAACCCTTAGTCAATACATTTCCATAGTAAGCATACTCAAGTATATGTGTGCGAATGGTTCACTCTTTCTCCTCAACTAAATGAAATTTAAAAAGATATAATGAAAGTAGAAAAAACTAAAAATGAAGAAAAAGTAGAGAATACATTTCTATTACTAATAGAAAACTTAGCTTAAAGAAAGACAACAATAAAGCTTTCATTCCCCCTCTAAAGGGCTTTTTATGTATTTTCAATGACATCCAAAAGCTCCTATTTATAGTAGAAGAGTGCCTAAATTGGCATGTCTAAATTCACTTCAAATGCACTCCAGATTTACTCCAAATATGCTCTAAATTAACATATCCTTTTCAGATCTAATTTTCATCACATATTTTCCTCTATGAAATAGCTGATTTTAGAAAAATTATCAAAATAAAAGCTATATAGTTATTTGTTAGCTTTATTTTTCAACTTGAATCACCTAATTTGAACCACTAGAGAGAAAGTTATGATTGATTTAGAGAAATGTGTCAATTTCCAATACACACACTTGGACAATTTTTTTGCAATAATCAAGGCTGAATTGGGCTGAACTTCGAATAGAAAAGTTGTATTTATGTCTCTTGGCTTTCAAATGATATAAGATTAAGGTCCATAGTGCTTTTGAACATGAAGTTATGTCCAAAATACAAAAAACTACACAAGTTTGGAAACATGCTTATTTTGAGTTTAATGCAAGCCCAACAATCACTTGCAAAGTTCAAGTGATTTCTTGCATATATTTTGATCTATGCTTCATTGATCCAATATTATCTTCCAACTTGCTCACGAAACATGTTTTTTCTTTAGTTTTATTTTGGCTATTTTTTTATCTCTTTTTGTTTATTGATTCTCTAACACACACATTAATAAAAATATAATATTAATAAGAATAAAGTAAGGAAAGTATAAATGATTTGATTCAAAATATGTCAAAATATGTACTTATCAAATTCCCCCACTATTAATCCTTGCTTATCCTTGAGCAAGTGTAAAACAAACCTAAACTAATTTATTTTCATAGGAAATCACGTTTGCATTTAACTTATAAAATATGCCTTTAAACCCTTAGATGGCCCATCTAAGACGAGTTATAGTCTCGTGAGGGTTTCCAACAGTGATGCCCACAAATACCTATCATAACTAAATTCCAAAAATTATTCTCAAGAAGCAAAAAGTAATATAGAAATGAAATTAAACAAGTGTTGAATCTAACCCTTAGTCAATACATTTCCATAGTAAGCATACTCAAGTATATTGTGTGTGAATGGTTCACTCTTTTTCCTCAACTAAATGAAATTTAAAAAGATATAATGAAAGTAGAAAAAACTAAAAATGGAAGAAAAAGTAGAGAATACATTTCTATTACTAATAGAAAACTTAGCTTAAAGAAAGACAACAATAAAGCTTTCATTCCCCCTCTAAGGGGCTTTTTATGTATTTTCAATGACATCAAAAGCCCCTATTTATAGTAGAAGAGTGCTTAAATTGGCATGTCTAAATTCACTTCAAATGCACTCCAGATTTACTCCAAATATGCTCTAAATTAACATATCCTTTTCAGATCTAATTTTCATCACATATTTTCCTCTATGAAATTAGCTGATTTTAGAAAAATTATCAAAATAAAAGCTATATAGTTATTTGTTAGCTTTATTTTTCAACTTGAATCACCTAATTTGAACCACTAGAGAGAAAGTGATGATTGATTCAGAGAAATGTGTCAATTTCCAATACACACACTAGGATAATTTTTTTTACAATAATCAAGGCTGAATTGGGCTGAACTTCCAATAGCAAAGTTGTATTTATGTCTCTTGGCTTTCAAATGATATAAGATTAAGGTCCATAGGTGCTTTTGAACATGAAGTTATGTCAAAAATACAAAAAACTACACAAGTTTGGAAACATGCTTATTTTGAATTTAATGCAAGCCCAACAATCACTTGCAAAGTTCAGGTGATTTCTTGCATATATTTTGATCTATGCTTCATTGAACCAAAAAAATATTATCTTCCAACTTGCTCACAAAACGTGTGTTTTCTTTTGTTTTATTTTGGCTATTTTTTGATCTCTTTTTGTTTTTTGATTCTCTAACACAACACATTAATAAAAATATAATATTAATAAGAATAAAGTAAGGAAAGTATAAATGATTTGATACAAAAATATGTCAAAATATGTACTTATCAAATTCCCCCACTATTAATCCTTGCTTATCCTTGAGCAAGTGTGAAACAAACCTAAACTAATTTATTTTCATAGGAAATCACGTTTGCATTTAACTTATAAAATATGCCTTTAAACCCTTAGATGGCCCATCTAAGACGAGTTATAGTCTCGTGAGGGTTTCCAACAGTGATGCCCACAAATACCTATCATAACTAAATTCCAAAAATTATTCTCAGAATCAACAAAGTAATATAGAAATCAAATTAAACAAGTGTTGAATCTAACCCTTAGTCAATACATTTCCATAGTAAGCATACTCAAGTATATGTGTGTGAATGGTTCACTCTTTTTCCTCAACTAAATGAAATTTAAAAATATAATGAAAGTAGAAAAAACTAAAAATGGAAGAAAAAGTAGAGAATACATTTCTATTACTAATAGAAAACTTAACTTAAAGAAAGACAACAATAAAGCTTTCATTCCCCATCTAAGGGGCTTTTTATGTATTTTCAATGACATCAAAAGCCCCAATTTATAGTAGAAGAGTGCCTAAATTGGCATGTCCAAATTCACTTCAAATGCACTCCAGATTTACTCCAAATATGCTCTAAATTAACATATCATTTTCAGATCTAATTTTCATCACATATTTTCCTCTATGAAATTAGCTGATTTTAGAAAAATTATCAAAATAAAAGCTATATAGTTATTTGTTAGCTTTATTTTTCAACTTGAATCACCTAATTTGAACCACTAGAGAGAAAGTGATGATTGATTCAGAGAAATGTGTCAATTTCCAATACACACACTAGGACAATTTTTTTTACAATAATCAAGGCTGAATTGGGCTGAATTTCCAATATCAAAGTTGTATTTATGTCTCTTGGCTTTCAAATGATATAAGATTAAGGTCCATAGTGCTTTTGAACATGAAGTTATGTCCAAAATACAAAAAATTACACAAGTTTGGAAACATGCTTATTTTGAATTTAATGCAAGCCCAACAATCACTTGCAAAGTTCAGGTGATTTCTTGCATATATTTTGATCTATGCTTCATTGATCCAAAAAAATATTATCTTCCAACTTGCTCACAAAACGTGTTTTTTCTTTAGTTTTATTTTGGCTATTTTTTGATCTCTTTTTGTTTATTGATTCTCTAACACAACACATTAATAAAAATATAATATTAATAAGAATAAAGTAAGGAAAGTATAAATGATTTGATACAAAAATATGTCAAAATATGTACTTATCAAATTCCCCCACTATTAATCCTTGCTTATCCTTGAACAAGTGTGAAACAAACTTAAACTAATTTATTTTCATAGGAAATCACGTTTGCATTTAACTTATAAAATATGCCTTTAAACCCTTAGATGGCCCATATAAGACGAGTTATAGTCTCGTAAGGGTTTCCAACAGTGATGCCCACAAATACCTATCATAACTAAATTCCAAAAATTATTCTCAAGAATCAACAAAGTAATATAGAAATCAAATTAAACAAGTGTTGAATCTAACCCTTAGTCAATACATTTCCATAGTAAGCATACTCAAGTATATGTGTGTGAATGGTTCACTCTTTCTCCTCAACTAAATGAAATTAAAAAGATATAATGAAAGTAGAAAAAACTAAAAATGGAAGAAAAAGTAGAGAATACATTTCTATTACTAATAGAAAACTTAGCTTAAAGAAAGACAACAATAAAGCTTTCATTCCCCCTCTAAGGGGCTTTTTATGTATTTTCAATGACATCCAAAAGCCCCTATTTATAGTAGAAGAGTGCCTAAATTGGAGTTTTATTTTCAACAATAAAACTCCCCAACTCAATGGAGTTGCGGAACGCAGGAATCGAACCTTGTTGGACATGGTTCGATCTATGATGAGCTTCAATTCATTACCTCTTTCATTCTTGGGCTATGCCTTAGAAACGGCGGCATACCTATTAAACAGGGTGCCATCTAAAGCCATCCCCAAAACACCATATGAGATGTGGTATGAAAAGACACCTTCCTATAAATACCTTAGGGTATGGGGGTGTGCTGCTTATGTGAAGCAACTAGTGGGAGATAAGTTGGATATGAGATCCAGCTTATGTAAGTTTGTGGGGTATCCAAAGGAGTCTATTGGATACTATTTCTATGATACCACGGAACAAGGGTGTTTGTTTCGAGGAATGCTACCTTCATTAAAGAAGAATTTCTTTTAGATGGAAGTGACAATGTCGTAGAACTTGAAGAGGTTCAAGAACCATAGAACACCCCAACTGACACAGTAAATGGTACACCAGCTGATGCTGGACCCTCTAAGGCACAATCTCTTTGAAGATCTGAAAGGGTCTCAAGGGTACCTGAGAGGTACAACTTGTTGTTAGAGAACAAAGAAGAGGGACTCCCCTTGGATAATGATCCAAGAAGCTATGGAGAGGCGATGTCTGACATCGACTTGAAGAAGTGGCAAGAAGCTATGCAGTCCGAAATGGACTCTATGTACTCCAACAAGGTATGGACTTTGGTGGACCCACCACAGGGAATTGTTCCCATTGGCTACAAATGGGTCTACAAGCGGAAGCTTGGAGTAGATGGAGAGATAGCAACCTATAAGGCACGATTGGTAGCGAAAGGTTATACTCAAAAGCAAGGAATTGATTATGAGGAAACTTTTTCACCAGTAGCGATGCTTAAATCCATACGGATACTGTTAGCCATATCTGCATATTATGACTATGAGATATGGCAAATGGATGTGAAAACCGCTTTTCTTAATGGAAACATTAAGGAAGAGATCTATATGAAGCAGCCATAAGGCTTCATATCCAGCGGGAGCGAGCAAAAGGTTTGCAAGCTCCAGAGATCCATTTATGGACTCAAACAAGCTTCGAGGAGTTGGAACATCCGGTTTAATGAAACGATCAAAACGTTTGATTTTCATAAGAACCCGGATAAACCATGTGTCTACAAGAAGGTTAGTGGGAGTGTAGTTACATTTGTTGTGCTCTATGTTGATGACATCCTACTCATTGGGAATGATGTAGGGATGTTGCAATCAACGAGGATTTGGTTATCTAATCAGTTTTCCATGAAGGACTTGGGAGATGTATCTTTTATCTTAGGGATAAAGATCTATAGAGATAGATCCAGAAGGATGATCGGACTATCCCAGTCCATGTACATAGACAAAGTGCTAAAAAGGTTTAGCATGGAGGAATCCAAGAGAGGATTCCTGCCTATGAGTCATGGGGTTTCACTCTCTAAAGTTATGTCTCCTAAGACACCTGAAGAGAGAGAAAGGATGGCTCGCATACCTTATGCTTCTGCAATAGGGAGCATAATATATGCAATGTTATGTACAAGACTTGATATAGCACATGCTCTGAGTGTCACGAGCAGATATCAGTCCAATCTAGGGGAAGAACACTGGAAAGCCGTTAAGATGATCCTCAAGTACTTGAGAAGGACTAAGGATATCTTTCTGATATACGACAATGGAGAACTAAAACTGGAGGGATATATAGACTCTAGTTTTGAGTCTGATATAGATGACTCAAAGTCCATGTTCGGATACATATTCACCTTGAATGGTGGTGCGGTCAGTTGGAAGAGTTCCAAGCAAGAGACGACTGCAGACTCTACCACCGAAGCTGAATATATTGCTACATCAGATGCAGCAAAAGAAGCTATTTGGATTAGAAATTTCATCCAAGGGTTGGGTGTAATTCCATCCATTATTGATCCAGTTATGATTTACTATAGCGACGTCATTGTGGATTGAGTTGCCTCAGCAAAAAATGTAGCAGACCCACTTACTAAGCCCTTAACACAGAAGATATTCGACGGACATCTTGAGAAGATGGGCCTTAGATACATGGGCAATTGGAGTTAGGGCAAGTGGGAGATTGTTAGAGTAGGATGCCCAATGCCCCTATTAGATTGGGTGTATTATACTCTTTTGCTTTTGTAAAGACAATCTTATTGGGAATCATATTAATAAAAAGGCATTTTCTTTATCTTATGTCTTGCATTTTTTATTTCTGCACATTAGATAAAGTCCTTAGACCAAATTTAGCTACGGGGTATGGTCGCGCATATGATGGCGATCATGGAACATGCCTCTAAGGTTTTGGTCTTAAATAAGTTCCGAGTCGAGAGCTTTTTGAGATGGGACATTAAATAGCTCAGTAAGACTCGTACATATAATGCATGCTCGTGAGACGAGGATGTCACATTCCATTACCATTAGCGTAGAGATGTAAGTACATGTATGTGGGTGCTTGTTAGGGAACAAGTACACCGAATATGGCCCGCAAGAAATTACTCTTCAAGAATTCCATTCAAAAATTTGAGCAAAAATATTTTGTTTAAAGTCTTCTATATTTACTCTTCAAGAAAAGAAAAGAAAGAAAAAGAAAATTAGTTTCTTGTTATTTTCTTCATATTATTATTTCAAGAACTTAAAGAATCAATCTTTATTGTTCTTGAAAATATACTTCGGTTCTACATGAGTAAACAATTAGAAGGATACTAGCGAATCCTTTTGATTGGTGTTGCTTTGCGTATCGTGGACCTGATAGAGGGGAGACACTTGGATCCCTGCGAGTTCTGATAGTCTAAGATAAACAATTGATTGCTTCATTCCCTACAACAACCAAAGTGCATGAAAGGTATAATCCGATTTTATATTTATTTATATATTCACTTGAATAAGCGCGATCGTTAAAATCGCTTTCGAATCAAAGGGGTTAAATTTATGTTTGATAAAAATTTTAATTTTCCGCTGCGTACACCCCTACGATTATAGCGAACCCGACAGGAAGTAACCGTGGGTTTGTAGTGTAAAAATTATGGTAGAAAAAACAAGAGTTTTTTGAATTCAACATTTGGAAATACAAAACATGAGAGAGTAGAGAAAGGGTGGAGGTAGCCTAGGGTTTGTTAAGTGAAACTTTCTGTAATGAAAACTAGGGTTTTCTAGATTTTAAATCTCATAATACACAACATATGAGAGATGTTAGTGAGAGGGTGGGGGTGAAAATTTTAGCTGCAAAAACTTGGGTATTTTGAATTATGCATCTTAAAATAAAGAACTCAAAAGAGAGTAGCGAGGGGTTGGGGTTGCCTGGTGTTTGTAGTATTGAAAACTTTAGCAGCAAAAACTAGGATTTTTTGGATTATACAATACAAATTACAAAATAAAAAAGATATATTAGCGAGTAGGTAGGGGTGAAAATGTCTATAGAAAAAACTAGGGTTTCTTAAAATCTATATCCTGAAATACAGAACAATAGTGAGAGAGTAACGAAGGGCTGGTGGAGGCCTCGTGTTTGGAGTGTGAAAATTTCAGTAGCTACATCTTGGAATACTAAACACAAGAAGAAGTAGCGAGAGGGTATGAGTAGCCTTGGGTTTGTAGTGTGAAAACGTTTGTAGCAAAAATATGGGTTTATGGATTATGCATTATAATACAAAATATAAGAGAGATATTAGCGAGTGGGTGGGGGTGAAAATCTCACTAGCAAAAATAAGTGTTTTTTAGATTCCACATCTTGAAATGTAGAGCAAAAGTGTGAGTGTAACGAGAGGGTGGCGGTGACCTTGGATTTGTAGTGTGAAAATTTAGAAACAAAAACTATGGTTTTTTTTTATTCTACACCTTGGAATGCTAAACACAATTAATAAAAATATAATATTAATAAAAATAAAGTAAGGAAAGTATAAATGATTTGATACAAAAATATGTCAAAATATGTACTTATCAAATTCCCCCACTATTAATCCTTGCTTATCCTTGAGCAAGTGTAAAACAAACCTACACTAATTTATTTTCATAGGAAATCACATTTGCATTTAACTTATAAAATATGCCTTTAAACCCTTAGATGGCCCATATAAGACGAGTTATAGTCTCGTGAGGGTTTCCAACAGTGATGGCCACAAATACCTATCATAACTAAATTCCAAAAATTATTCTTAGGAAGCAACAAAGTAATATAGAAATGAAATTAAACAAGTGTTGAATCTAACCCTTAGTCAATACATTTCCATAGTAAGCATACTCAAGTATATGTGTGTGAATAGTTAATGTCAACAATGGCGAAACCATGCATGCTTCAAACAAGTGAAATCCCATAGAACCTCACAAAAACCATAACTCATTCTCTAATGGAAGAGTTAAATATCATAGGCTTTTATTTTGGAACAAATCTCCTCTACACCGAAGGAGCCACATAAAATTAAAAGGTCTTCAACAAAATTATAATGGGGTCAAAGAGTTGTGATGTGGCTAAGAAATAAAAGTATAGGATGCAACAAAAGTATTAAAAATTTCATGGGGTTAGAGACATTGAGTTTATCAATGAAGAATTCTCATACTCCATGAATTTCAACAACATGGCTTATTATTCTTGAATTGTACCTCTCTTCATCATTCTTATTTATTTTGCAACATCCCATTTACAACTCGTTATATTTTTAAAACTTTGCAACTTTATTTTTTTTGTTGAGAAACTTCCCCATAAGTATCTTCTATTCCAACCCAAATTTCTTTTGCAAGCTCACCTTGTTAATGGAATGTCTCCTGAGCTCCAAATTATTTTTAGAACAAGGGTAGGATAATAATGTATTTAGGCTAGATAAGAAGATATGTTTAGCACAGAAAAAAACTTTTTTATTGAAAAGCTCAAAGTAGCTCACTATGGGGGATGTTATCTTGGAACATCACATGCGGAACAAGTTGATTTGGCCATGGTGCTAGAAAGCCGAATGCATTAATCATTTTTCAAGTGGTGGTCAATCAACTATTCACCTCAACAGACTAAAAGAAATAGTTCTAACACTCAACCCCTACATGTCGAAAATCCAAGTGATGACATAAGAACTACCTATTTTGACATGCTTGTCTTCACACCCAATAACATAACTATTTGTGTAAAAAGATTTGAGTATAATTATCACAAAAATATATTAACCAAAGAACAACATTAAAGTCCAAAACAACACCCATCATCAATCAAACTACATTATCCGTAGTTAACTTTAATCATTGAAGTTAGAAGAACATCTACGACTTAAAAAATAACAATTTAAAAAATTTTGTTATGTAAAAAAAATTGGGGTACGTTTCAAAAGTATTAAAGTTACCCTTTACTCTGCCACCCTTTTTCATGGTTCTAACGGATCCAAAAGAAAACACGCTTGAATTTTTTTTCTTTTTTAAAAAAAATAGAAAAATATATATTGAACACACAAGACAAGATATCAACTATCTCCTCCCCCATCCTAATTGAGACATTGTCCCTAATGTCGAAAATAGATAGAAAGGTAGAGTTTAGAAAATATTACCTGAAATATGACTTATTGGAAAATAAAGCCGAAACAACACAATATATACACTATTAGTTGTAACCATTAATAATAAATTTCACAAGTTGAGAGTCAAATTCATTTTGCATTTTTGACCATTGTCCCTATTGGACCAATCCACATGAGCCAATGTTGGATCAGGTTGTCACAACCTCCTAAAAATATGTATATATATATATATATATATATATATATATAAACAACCTGTGCAATATAATTTGTGCATGTATGTGTGTGTATAACTTTTTTTTTCTAGTTTGTTAGTTTGACATAACACTGATAAAGTAAAGTGCATTAACATCATGTAACACTGTATATAGATAGATAGTTATTTGAACGATAAAAAGGCCTATCAAAATTATCACAAAACTTAGACTTATTTACAATGGAGTTTTGGGAGTGATATATATAGGATAAAGTCACTAATATAATACAATAGATAGTAAAATCAAAAGCACAGCCTACAAAATAGCCCCAACAGGTCGTCATCTAGGTACATCGATCTTTGAAAGCCTGTAGGAGCTCCACAGCCAACCCAGTAAACTAGAGGTCTCAAGTCTCACCATACTTACCTACAATGCATGAACTATGTGAGCTAACAATCAGTAAGTGAAAATCATGCATGCTAAAACGATAATCTAACATATATGTAATGCATCTCTATGAAATCACACCAGGAATGAAAGCTCCTAAACCAAAATAGTTCATTCAAAATCATTTTCCATCACTCGGCCCTTGGCCTACCTCCTATGCACCGAATAAAGCTCTAAACAATATTGGCATTCATCTCCAAAAGATTTGATCAAGATAATATTTGAATAGGTATGGATTACCCCAATAAAAGTTTTTCACCTCGGTCAAAAACTTTTTTTTATCTTGGGAATTCCAGTGCAGTGTCATCTTTCTTGTCACAAAAAAATTAACAATGTCAGCAAACTAAGGTAAAATAGAATAGTTGTTCATCATGGAAAGTGTCATTAATAGGTGTGGTTTGAAATGAGTCATCACAAACAAGTCTCGACAAATGATCAGCCTGAAGTAAGAGAATCCACCTAATCAGTCAAGGTTTGGCATCTTTTTTTTTTTTAGTATAGTTTGGCATCTTTTTTTTTTGACAAAAGATATTTCAAAGCTGCATGATCACTGAAAACAACAACTAGAGAGCCAATAAGATAAGATCTAAATTTTTTCAATACAAAAACTACAACAAGTAAATCTTTTTCAGTTGTTGAATAATTTAATTGAACACTATTTAAAATCTTACTTGTATAGTAAATGACATATGGTTTCTTATCTTTTCTTTGTCCTAAGACAACTCCAACAACATAGTCACTGACATCACACATTATTTCAAAAGGTAAAGTCCAATCTAGAGGCTGCATGATTGGAGCAGACGTAAGCATACTTTTAAGCTTAATAAAAGCATTTTCACAATTTTTAGTCCATTAAAAAATAGTGACTTTTGTTAGAAGATTACATAAAGGTTTAGATATTATACTAAAATATTTGATAAATCTTCTATAAAAACCAGCATGCCCAACACTAGAGGAATTATTCTAATTTTTTTCTTGGGCACAACTCAACATTCACCAAAAACCTATATGTATTCTTAATGTTAATGGTTTCTTTGATGATTTGCTATCTTTTGTAGATCATGCTATAGAAAAAGGTTTTATTTCACCGTCTGCGAGACGAATTCTTATTTCTCCTCCAACACTTGACCAATTGATTACTCAACTTCTAGCATATGTGCCAAAACTTGTGTAATACCCAATCCTCACACTACTCACTTGGCCAATATGATTCATGCATTACATGCTACTTATATGCTAATTTGCATTAATATTTACATAGCATCTTATATAGTATTCTTAATCGTTAGACCTCTAATGTTATCACATGATATTAGTGGTTGAGATCTTATAACCTAATTAAGAAATTTAATATTTAGATAAGAGAAAGAATAGATCGGTCAATCTATTAGATATTCATAGGTTATATGTTATAATCTTAGAAGTAATTAAAGGTATTACTAATATGCTAATATGTTTCAATTCAACTAGATCAAGGTGTCTTAAAAAGTATACATCCATAAACTAATAATACTTGGGATATTAAACAAATATAATTTAATTTAAGTGTCATATTTCAAGGTTCATATATGCATATGATTTTAGAAATGAAAACTAGACAATCAATTTAAGAATTGGATGTTAATCGATTTAATGATCGAATGAACGATTAAGAAATTAGGGTAGAATTTATTATTTGATCGTACAGAAATTAAAATAAGTTGTAAATAAAGAAATAAGCTAACATCTCAAGCTAACACCTCAAATCCTTCACCCTTAAGCCACGACCAAACCCTCATTTTAGCCATTTTGAGCTTCCAAACATACACCTTAAGGTCTCCAAGTGCATCAAATTGATTTCAAGTTGAAATAAAAGCAAGAAAAGCAAAGAAGAAGTGATTACTAATCAAGTTTAACCTTAAAATCTGCATAGGTAACACTTATCTATGTTTTGCCTTAGGTTTTTAGATTATTCTGAATGGATTTATTATTTATTAAGCTTTTAATATCTCTTATAAAAGTTCTAGGAAGTTTTTAGTTAGACTTTGATGTACAAAGAAAGGGTTTTTGATGACAAACACTTAATAGGAAATACTTGTGGCAGAAACTGTCACCTTATTGTTTTCTTATGTTTTTAGGCTTCAAAAGTGTATGGTATGTTGAATAAAACCTATTATTATTACTATTTACATGTCCACATATGATTTAAGAGTATTGGGATAAATTTTAATTGGTCAGAAATTGAAATAGAGCATGATACTAGAGAAACACTCAAATTGTCAAAGTAGCAAAATCTGTTTTGGTGTGCTATGAAGGAGACTGAATTAGGGGAGCTAAATCCATGAGTTTTGGCAACTCTAAGGCATGGTTATATGTTAGCTAAGTGTGGTAAAAAAATTATTCACCTAAGGATGCTAAAATTGCTTTGAAACTTAATGTGACAGCAAGGAAAATAGAAGATGGAAATTTGTTCCATTTTACTTCTTGGCATGTTTCAACATATCTATGGTAAAATTGAGTATAATGAACTTGTTGATTGAGGATAGTGATTGATATCTTATATTTTTACATATTATTCATATCTAAGGTTGGGGAGTAACACCTATGAAACTAAGAAGTAAGATATGATCAATTAAAGGTAAGTAAAAATCCATTTGCAACTACAATGCATGGACATAGTATTTCTTACCTTATTTGTATTAAATGTGATCCTTGTGTCCTGATGAGTGTATTATAAGTATTATAAATATCTTATAGTACATATGTTTCTTAGATGATGGGACATGGGATCTGTTGTGTCATTGAACATGCCATTCATCAGCATTTACACGTCCATGCATAACGCATGCTCACAGTTGAGGTTTTGCATGCATGACATTATTTTTAGAAAGAAAATATTTTGGTTGGCCACTACTAGTGCACCGAGGCATGCTTATGTATATTTTGGGGCACCGTGAGTGTTACCTCTTGGAGGATCATAGGGTTTGACAAGGGGTGTGCCTTTGGTGGTCACGAGAGGGTGGACCACTTGACTGTGCCCTTATTGACTCCGCTGGTGGGAAGACTTCTAGAGGATCATAAGGGAAGATAGGGGATGGACCTCTGGTGATCCTAGGAGATGTCCCCAGGACTAAGTCAATTTGTTTATGGCAATATGATTATGAAAATCACCAGGTAGTATGATGAATGAACCCGCATTGTTTAACATATTAGATATTCTATCGTGAATATGTGACACTTTTAGCTCATCTCCAATGGTTATACCTGTGATATTCTTTATTGTTAAAGGTTCTTAGATAACTCCTAAAACATTGACTCCTCCTACACGAGCAAAAGTAGCAACACTCCCCATTAACCCCATATTGCCTCCCACATATACTAAATGAATTTTTGTTTCTGCTAAAGTTCTATCAAAGTTATTGGCTACCCCTATAAACTCACTATGCTTTCCTAGATTGGTTCCATAAAAGACACAAATACAGTTGAACTTGCGAGTGAAAGAGACCTTCAATTTTTTATTGAAAGTGAGTTGTGTAAAAATGGAGTGAGTATGGTGCTATTTATTGAGGTGTGAACAAGGAATGCATTTATTGCATGTCTTTTTATTTTGTCAAAAAGGTTGAAAATAAAGACACAAAATTTAAAAATTAGCTACTTACACGTGAATGTACATGTAGTTGTGACTATGGCTAACACATTCCTCTGGTTTTACATCCAGTAATAGCTTAAATGCTCTATATAGGTTGAGCTTATGCTTCCCATCCAATTTTCTTATAAATTGACAAATAGTGTCTTTTAATGTCAGATTTCCAAGACTATAATGCTTATATTCATCCTGAAAGTGATTTCATAAATCAAGAATTGCACGTTGTACTAATCCATATGAATGTATCTCAAGAGTCAATATAATGTCATCTAAAGACTCCTTACTTAGTCAATTCATAATAAATTGAATTTTATCTTCTCAATTTTTAGAAACCATTCATAAGGAACAACACTTTGTGTTGCAAGTCCATCGAACACATTTGTGACAAACTTGCATTTTTCTTCGCCCTTTATTTTTTTGAAAACCAGGCATATATCTAGTAAGCAAGTTTGAAAACTCGTCTGAAAACTCACCTGCTACTCTTACCTTTGTTTCAATTATCCATCGTATGTCCCATGGGATGCCCTTGTACATAAGCATCCTTAGTCTCAATCTTGGTTTTATAAACTTTTAAAACTGCATTTTTAAGAAGAAAAGTAAATCGCTTCTAGAGAATTAGAAAAATGTCATCAATGAGAATGAGAAAAAGAGAGAAACTTTGTACTGAGATTTCAGTTGTTAGGAAACTAATAAGTCCGATTTCAATAGATATAGAGTATCGTTATCTATCACTTAATCGGGAAAAGAAAGGAAAAATATAAAAGAAAGAAAGCCTTTTTCAGAGAATCAATAAACAAAAAGAGATCAAAAAATAGCCAAAATAAAACTAAAGAAAAAACACGTTTCGTGAGCAAGTTGGAAGATAATATTTTATTGGATCAATGAAGCATAGATCAAAATATATGCAAGAAATCACCTGAACTTTGCAAGTGATTGTGGGCTTGCATTAAATTCAAAATAAGCATGTTTCCAAACTTGTGTAGTTTTTTGTATTTTGGACATAACTTCATGTTCAAAAGCACTATGGACCTTAATATTATATCATTTGAAAGCCAAGAGACATAAATACAACTTTACTATTGGAAGTTCAGCCCAATTCAACCTTGATTATTGCAAAAAAAATTGTCCAAGTGTGTGTATTGGAAATTGACACATTTCTCTAAATCAATCATAACTTTCTCTCTAGTGGTTCAAATTAGGTGATTCAAGTTGAAAAATAAAACTAACGAATAACTATATAGCTTTTATTTTGATAATTTTTCTAAAATCAGCTAATTTCATAGAGGAAAATATGTGATGAAAATTAGATCTGAAAATGATATGTTAATTTAGAGCATATTTGGAGTAAATCTGGAGTGCATTTGAAGTGAATTTAGACATGCCAACTTAGGCACTCTTCTACTATAAATAGGGGCTTTTGGATATCATTGAAAATACATAAAAAGCCCCTTAGAGGGGGAATGAAAGCTTTATTGTTGTCTTTCTTTAAGCTAAGTTTTGTATTAGTAATACAAATGTATTCTCTACTTTTTCTTCCATTTTTAGTTTTTTCTACTTTCATTATATCTTTTTAAATTTCATTTAGTTGAGGAGAAAGAGTGAACCATTCACACACATATACTTGAGTATGCTTACTATGGAAATGTATTGACTAAGGGTTAGATTCAACACTTGTTTAATTTGATTTCTATATTACTTTGTTGCTTTTTGAGAATAATTTTTGGAATTTAGTTATGATAGGTATTTGTGGGCATCACTGTTGGAAACCCTCACGAGACTATAACTCGTCTTATATGGGCCATCTAAGGGTTTAAAGGCAATTTATATATGTTAAATGCAAACGTGATTTCCTATGAAAATAAATTAGTTTAGGTTTGTTTCACACTTGCTCAAGGATAAGCAAGGATTAATAGTGGGGGAATTTGATAAGTACATATTTTGACATATTTTTGTATCAAATCATTTATACTTTCCTTACTTTATTCTTATTAATATTATATTTTTATTAATGTGTTGTGTTAGAGAATCAATAAACAAAAAGAGATTAAAAAATAGCCAAAATAAAACTAAAGAAAAAACACGTTTTGTGAGCAAGTTGGAAGATAATATATTTTTGGATCAATGAAGCATAAATCAAAATATATGCAAGAAATCACCTGAACTTTGCAAGTGATTGTTGGGCTTACATTAAATTCAAAATAAGCATGTTTCCAAACTTGTGTAGTTTTTTGTATTTTGGACATAACTTCATGTTCAAAAGCACTATGGACCTTAATCTTATATCATTTGAAAGCCAAGAGACATAAATACAACTTTGCTATTCGTAGTTCAGCCCAATTCAGCCTTGATTATTGCAAAAAAAATTGTCCAAGTGTGTGTATTGGAAATTGACACATTTCTCTAAATCAATCATAACTTTCTCTCTAGTGGTTCAAATTAGGTGATTCAAGTTGAAAAATAAAGCTTAGAAATAACTATAAAGCTTTTATTTTGATAATTCTTCTAAAATTAGCTAATTTCATAGAGAAAAATATGTGATGAAAATTAGATCTGAAAATGATATGTTAATTTAGAGCATTTTTGGAGTAAATCTAGAGTGCATTTGAAGTGAATTTAGACATGCCAATTTAGGCACTCTTCTACTATAAATAGGGGCATTTGGATGTCATTGAAAATACATAAAAAGCCCCTTAGAGGGGGAATGAAAGCTTTATTGTTGTCTTTCTTTAAGCTAAGTTTTCTATTAGTAATAGAAATGTATTCTCTACTTTTTCTTCCATTTCTAGTTTTTTCTACTTTCATTATAACTTTTTAAATTTTTTGTTGAGGAGAAAGAGTGAACCATTCCACACATATACTTGAGTATGCTTACTATGAAAATGTACTGACTAAGGGTTAGATTCAACACTTGTTTAATTTGATTTCTATATTACTTTGTTGCTTCTGGGAATAATTTTTGGAATTTAGTTATGATAGGTATTTGTGGGCATCACTGTTGGAAACCCTCACGAGACTATAACTCTCTTATATGGGCCATCTAAGGGTTTAAAGGCATATTTTATAAGTTAAATGCAAACGTGATTTCCTATGAAAATAAATTAGTTTAGGTTTGTTTTACACTTGCTCAAGGATAAGCAAGGATTAATAGTGGGGGAATTTGATAAGTACATATTTTGACATATTTTTGTATCAAATCATTTATACTTTCCTTACTTTATTCTTATTAATATTATATTTTTATTAATGTGTTGTGTTAGAGAATCAATAAACAAAAAGAGATCAAAAAATAGCCAAAATAAAACTAAAGAAAAAGCACGTTTCGTGAGCAAGTTGGAAGATAATATTTTATTGGATCAATGAAGCATAGATCAAAATATATGCAAGAAATCACCTGAAATTTGCAAGTGATTGTGGGCTTGCATTAAATTCAAAATAAGCATGTTTCCAAACTTGTGTAGTTTTTTGTATTTTGGACATAACTTCATGTTCAAAAGCACTATGGACCTTAATCTTATATCATTTGAAAGCCAAGAGACATAAATACAACTTTGCTATTGGAAGTTCAGCCCAATTCAGCCTTGATTATTGTAAAAAAAAATTGTCCTAGTGTGTGTATTGGAAATTGACATATTTCTCTGAATCAATCATCACTTTCTCTCTAGTGGTTCAAATTAGGTGATTCAAGTTGAAAAATAAAGCTAACAAATAACTATATAGCTTTTATTTTGATAATTTTTCTAAAATCAGCTAATTTCATAGAGGAAAATATGTGATGAAAATTAGATCTGAAAAGGATATGTTAATTTAGAGCATATTTGGAGTAAATCTGGAGTGCATTTGAAGTGAATTTAGACATGCCAATTTAGGCACTCTTCTACTATAAATAGGGGTTTTTGGATGTCATTGAAAATACATAAAAAGCCCCTTAGTGGGGGAATGAAAGCTTTATTATTGTTTTCTTTAAGCTAACTTTTCTATTAGTAAGAAATGTATTCTCTACTTTTTCTTCCATTTTTAGTTTTTTCTACTTTCATTATATCTTTTTAAATTTCATTTAGTTGAGGAGAAAGAGTGAACCATTCACACACATATACTTGAGTATGCTTACTATGGAAATGTATTGACTAAGGGTTAGATTCAACACTTGTTTAATTTCATTTCTATATTACTTTGTTGATTCCTGAGAATAATTTTTGAAGTTCAGCCGAATTCAGCCTTGATTATTGCAAAAAAAATTGTCCAAGTGTGTTATTGGAAATTGACACATTTCTCTAAATCAATCATAACTTTCTCTCTAGTGGTTCAAATTAGGTGATTCAAATTGAAAAATTAAGCTAACAATAACTATATAGCTTTTATTTTGATAATTTTTCTAAAATCAGCTAATTTCATAGAGGAAAATATGTGATGAAAATTATATCTGAAAAGATATGTTAATTTAGAGCATATTTGGAGTAAATCTGGAGTGCATTTGAAGTGAATTTAGACATGCCAATTTAGGCACTCTTCTACTATAAATGGGCTTTTGAATGTCATTGAAAATACATAAAAAGCCCCTTAGAGGGGGAATGAAAGCTTTATTGTTGTCTTTCTTTAAGCTAAGTTTTCTATTAGTATAGAAATGTATTCTCTACTTTTTTTTCCATTTTTAGTTTTTTCTACTTTCATTATATCTTTTTAAATTTCATTTAGTTGAAGAAAAGAGTGAACCATTCACACACATATACTGTGAGTAGCTTCTATGAAATGTATTGACTAAGGGTTAGATTCAACACTGTTTAATTTCATTTCTATATTTACTGTGATTCCTGAGAATAATTTTTGAAGTTCAGCCCAATTAGCCTTGATTATTGCAAAAAAAATTGTCCAAGTGTGTGTATTGGAAATTGACACATTTCTCTAAATCAATCATAACTTTCTCTCTAGTGGTTCAAATTAGGTGATTCAAATTGAAAAATAAAGCTAACAAATAACTATATAGCTTTTATTTTGATAATTTTTCTAAAATCAGCTAATTTCATAGAGGAAAATATGTGATGAAAATATATCTGAAAAGGATATGTTAATTTAGAGCATATTTGGAGTAAATCTGGAGTGCATTTGAAGTGAATTTAGACATGCCAATTTAGGCACTCTTCTACTATAAATTGGGGCTTTTGAATGTCATTGAAAATACATAAAAAGCCCCTTAGAGGGGGAATGAAAGCTTTATTGTTGTCTTTCTTTAAGCTAAGTTTTCTATTAGTAATAGAAATGTATTCTCTACTTTTTCTTCCATTTTTAGTTTTTTCTACTTTCATTATATCTTTTTAAATTTCATTTAGTTGAGGAGAAAGAGTGAACCATTCACACACATATACTTGAGTATGATTACTATGGAAATGTATTGACTAAGGGTTAGATTCAACACTTCTTTAATTTCATTTCTATATTACTTTGTTGCTTCTTGAGAATAATTTTTGGAATTTAGTTATGATAGGTATTTGTGGGCATCACTGTTGGAAACCCTTACAAGACTATAACTCGTCTTATATGGGCTATCTAAGGGTTTAAAGGCATATTTTATAAGTTAAATGCAAACGTGATTTCCTATGAAAATAAATTAGTTTAGGTTTGTTTCACACTTGCTCAAGGATAAGCAAGGATTAATAGTGGGGGAATTTGATAAATACATATTTTGACATATTTTCGTATCAAATCATTTATACTTTCCTTACTTTATTCTTATTAATATTATATTTTTATTAATGTGTTGTGTTAGAGAATCAATAAACAAAAAGAGATCAAAAAATAGCCAAAATAAAACTAAAGAAAAAACACGTTTCGTGAGCAAGTTGGAAGATAATATTTTATTGGATCAATGAAGCATAGATCAAAATATATGCAAGAAATCACCTGTACTTTGCAAGTGATTGTTGGGCTTGCATTAAATTCAAAATAAGCATGTTTCCAAACTTGTGTAGTTTTTTGTATTTTGGACATAACTTCATGTTCAAAAGCACTATGGACCTTAATCTTATATCATTTGAAAGCCAAGAGACATAAATACAACTTTGCTATTGGAAGTTCAGCCCAATTCAGCCTTGATTATTGCAAAAAAAATTGTCCAAGTGTGTGTATTGGAAATTGACACATTTCTCTGAATCAATCATCACTTTCTCTCTAGTGGTTCAAATTAGGTGATTCAAGTTGAAAAATAAAGCTAACAAATAACTATATAGCTTTTATTTTGATAATTTTTCTAAAATCAGCTAATTTCATAGAGGAAAATATGTGATGAAAATTAGATCTGAAAAGGATATGTTAATTTAGAGCATATTTGGAGTAAATTTGGAGTGCATTTGAAGTGAATTTAGACATCAATTTAGGCACTCTTCTACTATAAATAGGGGCTTTTGGATGTCATTGAAAATACATAAAAATCCCTTAGTGGGGGAATGAAAGCTTTATTATGTCTTTCTTTAAGCTAACTTTTCTATTAGTAATAGAAATGTATTCTCTACTTTTTCTTCCATTTTTAGTTTTTTCTACTTTCATTATATCTTTTTAAATTTCATTTAGTTGAGGAGAAAGAGTGAACCATTCACACACATATACTTGAGTATGCTTACTATGGAAATGTATTGACTAAGGTTAGATTCAACACTTGTTTAATTTTATTTCTATATTACTTTGTTGATTCCTGAGAATAATTTTTGAAGTTCAGCCAATTTTAGCCTTGATTATTGCAAAAAAAATTGTCCAAGTGTGTGTATTGGAAATTGACACATTTCTCTGAATCAATCATCACTTTCTCTCTAGTGGTTCAAATTAGCTGATTCAAGTTGAAAAATAAAGCTAACAAATAACTATATAGCTTTTATTTTGATAATTTTTCTAAAATCAGCTAATTTCATAGAGGAAAATATGTGATGAAAATTATATCTGAAAAGGATATGTTATTTTAGAGCATATTTGGAGTAAATCTGGAGTGCATTTGAAGTGAATTTAGACATGCCAATTTAGGCACTCTTCTACTATAAATAGGGGCTTTTGGATGTCATTAAAAATACATAAAAAGCCCATTTGAGGGGGAATGAAACTTTATTGTTGTCTTTCTTTGTGCTAAGTTTTCTATTAGTAATGGAAATGTATTCTCTACTTTTTCTTCCATTTTTAGTTTTTTCTACTTTCATTATATCTTTTTAAATTTCATTTAGTTGAGGAGAAAGAGTGAACCATTCACACACATATACTTGAGTATGATTACTATGGAAATGTATTGACTAAGGTTAGATTCAACACTTCTTTAATTTGATTTCTATATTACTTTGTTGCTTCTTGAGAATAATTTTTGGAATTTAGTTATGATAGGTTTTTGTGGGCATCACTGTTGGAAACCCTTACAAGACTATAACTCGTCTTATATGGGCTATCTAAGGGTTTAAAGGCATATTTTATAAGTTAAATGCAAACGTGATTTCCTATGAAATAAATTAGTTTAGGTTTGTTTCACACTTGCTCAAGGATAAGCAAGGATTAATAGTGGGGGAATTGATAAATACATATTTTGACATATTTTCGTATCAAATCATTTATACTTTCCTTACT
The DNA here is from genome assembly GCA_019321725.1 of Paulownia fortunei. Lineage (NCBI taxonomy): Eukaryota > Viridiplantae > Streptophyta > Magnoliopsida > Lamiales > Paulowniaceae > Paulownia > Paulownia fortunei. The sequence goes on from CM033112.1 coordinate 12,589,697, forward strand.
TTATTCTTATTAATATTATATTTTTATTAATGTGTTGTGTTAGAGAATCAATAAACAAAAAGAGATAAAAAAATAGCCAAAATAAAACTAAAGAAAAAGCACGTTTCGTGAGCAAGTTGGAAGATAATATTTTATTGGATCAATGAAGCATAGATCAAAATATGTGCAAGAAATCACCTGAAATTTGCAAGTGACTGTTGGGCTTGCATTAAATTCAAAATAAGCATGTTTCCAAACTTGTGTAGTTTTTTGTATTTTGGACATAACTTCATGTTCAAAAGCACTATGGACCTTAATCTTATATCATTTGAAAGCCAAGAGACATAAATACAACTTTGCTATTGGAAGTTCAGCCCAATTCAGCCTTGATTATTGCAAAAAAAATTGTCCAAGTGTGTGTATTGGAAATTGACACATTTCTCTAAATTAATCATAACTTTCTCTCTAGTGGTTTAAATTAGGTGATTCAAGTTGAAAAATAAAGCTAACAAATAACTATATAGCTTTTATTTTGATAATTTTTCTAAAATCCGCTAATTTCATAGAGGAAAATATGTGATAAAATTAGATCTGAAAAGGATATGTTAATTTAGAGTATATTTGGAGTAAATCTGGAGTGCATTTAAAGTGAATTTAGAGATTCTGTGCTTAAGTATTCACCTTCTAGAGAAGTCATCGGTAAAGGTTAAGAAGTAGTTATAGTTCACACGGGCACTAACATTTAGTGGCCCACATACATCTGTATGGATCAAATCCAATAGATGCTTGGCTCGCTCCACTTGTCCAATAAATGGAGATTTGGTCATCTTTCCTTTGAAGCAGGATTCACAAGTTGGTAGTTCTTGCTCTTTCGTTAGATCAAGCAATTGTGCCAATTTGTTAATCTTTTTCTTAGAAATATGTCCTAATCTTGCGTGCCACAGGCTCATTGAACTATGATTATCTAATTTTCTTTTATTTTGTTGAATTGTGAAAATGGGGTTATGGGGAGTAATAGTATATAAATAATTCATCAAATAACCAGAATATATAAAATCAGAACGTTTGAAAATGGAACAATTTCCATTATCAATGGTAAATCTAAAACCTTCTCTATCCAAAACTGGAATAGAGATAATGTTCTTAATAATATCTGGAACAAAAAGACAATTATTTAAAACTATTACATAACCATTCTCTAAAGCCAGATTAACGGTCCCTATAGCTAATGCAGCAACTCTTGCTCCATTTCCATCCTAAGGACCGTCTCTCCTCCATCCAGCTTCCTACTTCTTGCCATCATCTGCAAATCATTTCAAATATGTGATCCACAACCGGTATCTAATACCCAAGAAGTATTGTTAACCGACAAGTTAACTTCAACAAAATATATACCTGAACTCTTCAGGCTTGCAAGATACTCCTTGCAATTCCTCATCAAGTGCCTTGGTTTGCCGCAGTAATGGCACTTGTCATTGGCTTGAGAAGAAACCTTTTTGACACCGCTCTTAGCTTTTAGCTTGTTAGGTTTAGAGGAACCCTTTCCTTTCTTCTTTCCTTTCTTGGGCTCTTTAGATTTTGATTCGAAAAAAGATCCAACAAGCAGAACCGGCTTATCCTTTTTCATGGTAGACTCAGCCGTCTTTAACTTGTTCACAAGCTCAGCGAGACTAGTCTCCATGTTGTGCATGTTAAAGTTGACAACAAATATGTCAAATGATGGAGGCAGAGACCGCAGCAGAAGGTTCGTATAGAGTTCGTTCTCCATAACGACTCCAAGGGACGCCAGCCTTTCAATAAGGGCTATCATCTTCAATCCATGATCATGGACTGAAGAGCCCTCAGTCATACGACATCTGAAAAGCTCTTTTGAGATCTGATATCTTGTCTGTTGAGTTCTTTCACCATACAACTATTGTAGGTGAATGAGGATCCCATAAGCAGTATCTTGATCCTCATTCTGCCTCTGCAGCTCATTTGACATCGATGCCAGCATGTAGCATCGAGCCTGCAGATTATCATCAACATGACGTAAATAACCTGCATAATCCTCTGAAGTAATATCCTCCGTGGTACCGAAGGAGGTGCAGTGTCAAGGACATATGCCCTCTTCTCTGACGGAAGAACTATCTTCAGGTTTCTTAGCCAATCGACAAAATTAGGTCCAGTTAATTTGTTTTGTTCAAGGATTGTTGCAAGTGGATTCTTTGCCATTTTATTAGTATAATCTATAAAATATGCACGAAACAGAAAATGAGTAAACTATGGGAAAAATATATTCATTTAATATAAGGTCTTTAATACTAAATGTCTCCCACTAATTTTTTCGAATTCCATCACCCCTAATGGAATTTCGGGAAATCAAATTTCCTAGTGAGCTTGAGATCCAATGAAAATATTTCACACCCCAATTTTATGAGCCCATGAAATATTTTTATCGATAGTCAACTCTTTGACGATTGTATCACTATACAACCCTCAAGTTTGTTTTACCTCACCTCTTCTCATATACCCAATTTTATGAGCCCATATGGTACTAAGTGTCAAACAATACCCATCAAACATTCGTGTAGATAGAGCATCAAGATGTCCCACGACTCATGGCCAACATAATGACGATTCCATCCCACGAGCATCTCAATGCTTGGTAGAGATCACAGCTTTCCAACACAAGACCACCCACGACTCATGGTCAGTGACCAAGTGCAGTAGCGGTCGTCATGTCTCTATCTTTGATGGTAGGCATGGAACGATAGGTCCTACCTAACTTGTCCATTTTTGTTTGAAATCGAATTTTCAAAAAATTCTTTTACTTAATTTTAATAAATTAAGTGGGTTTAATTTTATCCAAGACCTCATCATAATTTAAATTAGGTTGGTTATTTAATGCATGACATCATAATATCATTCCGCAAGTATAAAAGCATTAAATAAAATCCTAAGCATGTATCTAATACATACTTAAATAAATAGATGATCATGAACCAGTCCTATGCGGTCCATTTGAGCCAAAAATGGACCTAAGGTCAGTCTAAGGGTAATAAAATGGAATAGAACCTATTCTATTACATAATTGTATCCCATACAAACATGGGTCCTTCTCTTTTATTCTCCTTCGTCTTCCAAAGAAAAAGAAAAACCTTACCATCTATTCTACTATCTTTACAGAAAATAAAATAACTTACATAAATGAAATAAGAGGCTCACAGGCCCCATTATAAAATCCAAAAATATTAAATAAAACCAATCACATTGGTCCAATGGCTCATGATCATTCCTTACATGCTCAAAATTAACATCATATGTAATTATCAAAATATGTAAATTTACCAAATTGTTAAACGCAATTTTTCTTTTAACTTGGTATAATTTTTAATTGCTTGAAAAACAAATTTTCAGAAATAATTAAAATTTACATTTAATTTTAATTTCAGAAAAAAAAAAAAACGGACCCAGAACTACACGACGAGCAGCACCACTACTGCCCGTCGGGCGCGCGCCGGGTGCCCGCTGTCGGGTGACGGGCGCCCAGTTGTCGGGCGCTCGTCAACGCGCGGCACCCGCTGCTGGGTGCCTGCGCGCGCAGCCGTCGGGTCTCTGACACCCGACGCCGGCGATTTTTTTTTTTTTTACTTTCATATGTAAATAATTTAAATAAGCAATTAAGATTATTCCAATTAAAAATTTTCTAAAATATGCAAAATCAAATTTTACATAATTAACATGAATTTAAACAATTTAAAAACATGTATTCATAAATCCAAAATTCACTAAATAAGCGAAGCCATGGCTCTGATACCACTGTCGGTTCGCAATAATCGTAGGGGTATACACAGCGGAAAATTAATATTTTATCAAACATAAATTTAACCCCTTTGATTCGAAAGCGATTTTAACGATCGCGCTTATTCATGAATATATAAATAAATATAAAATCGGATTATACCTTTCGTGCACTTCGGTTGTTGTAGGGAATGAAGCAATCAATTGGTTATCCTGGACTATCAGAACTCGCAGGGATCCAAGTGTCTCCCCTCTATCAGGTCCACGATACGGAAAGCAACATCAATCAAAAGGATTCGCTAGTATCCTTCTAATTGTTTACTAATGTAGAACCGGAGTATATTTTCAAGAACAATAAAGATTGATTCTTTAAGTTTTGAATTGAATTATGTAATTTTCATCCCTCATATATATAGGGCTGAAAATTTTAATCCTTCCCAACTCTTGGAAAGTTTTTCTATTTTGAACTACTTCAAAACCTTATCTTGGAAGGATTCCAAATCTTCCAAGAACTCTTCTCTTTTCACTCTTCTATTGTATGTGGACTAATTTGAGACTACATTAATCATCAAAATTGTCTACATACATTGTTGATATTAATTTGAACTCTTCAAATAATATCAAGATAGATATATATCATATATATATACTATAATTATATTTATACATAAATTAAATCTTAGTGGCCTATTTTATCTTATAAAATTGGTCACTATATTTATTTATCTATAAATATGTTAATTACATAAATCATATTTATTTAATTTATTCTCTTCATACTTTAGTGGGCTTCTTAAGTGATCCACATTTATTTTGGGCTTGGACTCAAAAATCCCTAAATCAATTCAATTGATTCAATTCCAATTTAATCAATCCAATTGATTAATTTAATTTACTCCAATTGTGCTTCCTAATCAAATTAGGTCCAATTAAATAATCTAATTACTTAATTGAATAATTTAATTTAACTATTAAATTAAATAGAACCCTTAATTAATTGATCAGTATTAATTAATTAATTTTCAACCATTGGATAAAATCTAAAATTAGAAATATTACTTTCCATAAAGATGTGTGACCCTCTTAGGTTCACTACTAAGCTAGTAGTGGGTTTGCAATATTTACAACTTATGAATAAAAATTATTCCAATTAATTAATCCGCTTGAAATCAACTCCTTAATTTCAAGAACCTCACTATCCATGAAAACACCTAGCAAGTAATCATGACAAACTAGTCTTAGGTGAAATAGCAAGTAAACCTATTTCAGTCGCGAGTACCATACACGTACGGTCCTTTCGACAGCTAATCTCCTGATTGAATCTAAGACATGGATTATAAGTCGAAACCCTAAATGATTCAATAACTGTGATCCCATTTCAAGTTCCAATGATTCTTGATGAATCACAATTTATACTGCCTTGGCCAAGGTCTTTGAATCACGAACTATGAAAACACATGAGATTCTCTTATTTAAAAAGACAAGTGTCGAATTCTATGTTGGCCACTGACAAACCTCCATGCACACCAGTACAACACCCAACATACCCTTTTGTGATTGTCAAGTAATCAGAAGATATATCAAAGTGCTGTAGGATGCACACAAGGCTACCATCGTGCCTCAAGTTTGAGGACTAGTCGTGTACTATCGCAACACAGAAATTCTTATTTCGACGGGCAAAGCCTCCAACTAATAATTTCATGCATATTCGGTGTACTTGTTCTCTAACAAGCATCCACATACATGCACTTACGTCTTTATGCTAATGCCAATGGAATGTGACATCCTCGTCTCACGAGCATGCATTATATGTACGAGTCTTACTGAGCTATTTGATGTCCCATCTCAAAAAGCTCTTGACTCGGAACTTATTTAAGACCAAAACCTTAGAGGCATGTTCTATGATCGCCATCATATGCGCGACCATGCCCCGTAGCTAAATTTGGTCTAAGGACTTTATCTAATGTGTAGAAATAAAAAATGCAAGACATAAGATAAAGAAAATGCCTTTTTATTAATATGATTCTCAATAAGATTGTCTTTACACAAGCAAAAGAGTATAATACACCCAATCTAATTGGGGCGTTGGGCATCCTACTCTAACACTTCCACCCTCTCGTTACTCTCTATTTTTGTTCTATATTTCAGGATGTACAATGCAAAAAAACCCTAATTTTCCTGCTGAATTTTCACATAACAAACCAAAGGCCACCGTCACCCTCTCATTACTCCCTCACGTTTGTTTTGTATTTCATGATTTACAATCCAAACAATCCTAGTTTTAGCTAATAAAATTTTCACCCCACCTACTCGCTAATATCTCTCGTATGTTCTATATTTTATGATTCATAACTAAAATAACCCTAGTTTTTGCTATTAAGTTTACACACTACAAACATCATGCCATCCCCACCCCTCCCTACTCTCTCTTAAGTTTTGTATTTAAAGATGCAGAATCAAAAAAATATTAGTTTTTTGCAACTGAAATTTTCACCCTCTCTCTCTCGCTAACTTCTCTCATTTTACTATAGAAACTTTCATATTACGAACCCCAGGCCACCCGTATCCATTCGCTACTCTGTCTGTTATGTTCTATATTTCATGATGTAGAATCCAAAACCTAATTTTTGCTATTAAAAATCTCACACAACAAATCCCAAGCCACCCCCATCAACTCATTACTCTCTCTTGTGTTTTGTATTCCAAGATGTACAATAAAAAAAATCATATTTTTTATTACTGAATTTTCACACTATAAATCCAAGGCCATTCCCACCCTCTCGTTACTTTTACACTTTTGTTCTGCATTTCATGATGTAGAATTCAAAAAACACTTATTTTTGCTAATGAGATTTTCACCCCCTCCCACTCGCTAATATCTTCTTGTGTTTTGTATTTTATGATGCAGAATCCAAAAAATCTTAGTTTTGATTACTAACATTTTCACACTACAAACCCATGGCTACCCCCATCCCTCGCTACTCTCTCTTGTGTTTAGTATTCCAAGATGTAAAATTCATAAAACCCTATTTTTTGCTACTGAAATTTTCACACTCCAAACCTAAGGCCACCGCCGCCCATTCGATGCTCTCGAACTACTCTTCTATATTTGAGGATGTAGAACCCAAAAAACCCTAGTTTTTCATAAAACAAATTTCACCCCCATCGACTCTCTAATATATCTTTTGTGTTCTATATTTTATTTTTGCATGCATAATCCAAAAAGCCTAAAGTTTTTCCTACAAATGTTTTCATACTACAAACACCAAGCCATTTTGAGCCCCTCGCTACTCTCTCTTTAGTTCTGTATTTTAAGGTACAGAATCCCAAAAATCCTAGTTTTAGCTATAGGAACTTTCACATTACAAACCCCACGCCACCCCCACCCATTCGCTGCACTCTCTCTTATGTTTGGTATTTCTTGATGTAGAATCCAAAAAATCATAATTTTCGCTATGGAAAATTTAATACTACATACCCAAGGCTACCCCCACCCTTTCGCTGCTTTCTCTTATGTTTAATATTCTAAGATGTAGAATCCAAAAAACCTTAGTTTTTTCTAAAGAAATTTTCACATATGTTTTGTATTAAAAAAACCTAAGTTTTTGCAGCTAAAATTTTCACCCCTACCCTCTCGCTAACTTCTCTCATATGTTGTGCATTATAAGATATAGAATCTAGAAAACCTTAGTTTTCACAATAGAAAGTTTCACTTTACAAACTCGTAGCTACCGCACCCTTTTGCCACTCTCTCTTGTGTTATGTATTTCATTATGTTGAATTCAAAAAACTCTTATTTTTGCTACCAAACTTTTTACACCACAAATCCAAAGCTATCGCTACCTCTCGTTACTCTCTCACATTTTTTTTGTATTTTAGGATATATAATCCAGAAAATCTTAATTTTTGCTACTAAATTTTCACACAATAAACTGAAGGCCACCGCCATGTCTCTCGTTACTCTCTCACATTTGTTCTATACTTCAGGATGTAGAATCCAAACAATTCTAGTTTTAGCTAATGAAATTTTCAAGATGTAGAATAGAAAAAAACCATAGTTATTTATATCGGAATTTTCACTCTACAAACCCTATGCCACCACAGCCACTCGTTATCTCTCTCTTATGTTCTGTATTTCAAGATGTAGATTTAAAAAAAATGGTAGTTTTTGCAACATAAATTTTCTCACAACAAACCCCAGACCACCCTCACCCCCTCGCTACTCTCTCTTGTATTTTCAATTAAAAAAAATCATAGTTATTGCTATTAAAGTTTTTACAATACAAACCCTAGGACGCCGCCACCTTTTCGTTACACTATCTCTTTTGTTCTGCATTTCTATCCAAAAATCTTAGTTTTTGCTAATGAAAGTCTCACCCCCATACACTCACTAATATCTCTCTTGTGTTTTGTATTATGATGCCGAATTCAAAAAACCCTAGTTTTTGCTAGTGAAGTTTTCACATTACAAACACCAAGCTAACCCCGCTCCCTCGCTACACTCTCATATTTTGTATTTTAAGATGTAGAATCCAAAAAACTCCAGTTATTGCTAATGAAATTACAAGCCCTGGGCCATCGACACCCTCTCATTATACTATCTCTTTTGTTGAGTATTTCAAGATGTATAATCTGAAAAACCATAGTTTTTGCTAATGAAATTCTCACCCTCATGCACCCGCTAATATCTCACTTGTGTTTTGTATTTTTTGATGTTGAATCCATAAAACCCTAATTTTTGCTATTGAAGTTTTCACATTATGAACACTAGGCTACCCCGCCCCCTTGCTATTCTCTCTTGAGTTTTGTATTTCAAGATGTAGAATAAAAAAAACTCTAGTTATTGCTAATAAAATTACAAGCCCCAAGCTATCACCACTCTCCTTACTCTCTCTCTCTTGTGTTTTATATTTTTAGATGTGGAATAAAAAAAAACCTAGTTTTTGCAACTAAAATTTACCCTCTTGTTAATATCTCTCACGTGTTCTGTATTTTATGATATAGTATCCAAAAAAATCCCTAATTTTTTACATAGAAATTTTCACACAAGAATCCCTATGCCACCCCTACCCTTTCGCTAGTCTCTCTACTGTGTTCAGTATTTTATGATGTGGAATCTAGAAAATCATAATTTTTACTAATGAAATTTTCACATTACAAACCCCAGGCTACCTCCAAACCCATACCCTCACTACTCTCTCTTATGTTCAATATTTTAAGATGTAGAATCCAAAAAACCTTAGTTATTGCTACTAAAATTCTCACACTACAAACCCCAGGCCAGCGCAACCTTATCGTTGCTCTCTCTTATGTTTTATATTTCAAGAACCCTAGTTGTTGCAAGTGAAATTTTCACCCCCACTCTTTCGCTAAAATTTCTCTTATGTTTTGTATTTTAAAATGTAGAATCCAAAAGAACCCTAGTTTTACAATAGAAATTTTCACACTACCAACCCCAGGCCACCCCCACCCTCTCTCCACTCTCTCTTGTGTTCTATATTTCAAAATGTAGAATCCAAAAAATCCTAGTTTTATTATTGAAATTTTCACACAACAAAACCCAAGCCAAGCCAACCACCTCGTTACTATCTCTTGTGATTTATATTTCAAGATGTAGAATCCAAAAAACCTTAGTGATTGCTACTAAAATTTTCACACTACAACCCCACACCAGCACAACCTTAATGTTACGCTCTCTTATTTTTTGTATTTCAAGATGTAGAATCCAAAAACCCCCAGTTGTTGAAAGTGAAATTTTCACCCCTACTCTCTCGCTAATATCTATTTTGTGTTTTGTATTTTAAGATTTAGAATCTGAAAAAAAATATAGTTTTACTACAAAAATATTCATACTAAAAAACCCAGGCCACCCTCACCCTTTCTCTACTCTCTCTCTTCTATTCTATATTTTATGATGTATAATACAAAAATTCCTACTTTTTGTCATTGAAATTTTCACACAACAAACCCCAAGCCAACCCGACCCCCTCGTTACTTTCTCTTATGTTTACTATCCTAAGATGTAGAATCTAAAAAATCCAAGTTATTGTAACTAAATAACCGAATACAACCTTCTACGAACCTTTGTTCCACATCTTAAATGTATACTAACCTCACTTAATTGATTTATTATAACTCTTATAACATCTCCCTAAATGTTAGGGATCAAATGCACCACATCTATGCTAGAACATGTTAATGAACCAAATGGGACAGATTCACAACTTCACATTTTCTTATTGCCACATTAATTTGTATGATGATTTTGACACCCTTAGACATATCCATTCACTCCCAAATTTTTATCACACCTAGCTAACATAAAATAATGTAACCATGTCATATAATGGCTAAAACGCATGGATATAGCTTCCCAAGTTCAGCTCTCTTCACAGCATACTGAAATAGATTTTTCCTGCCATGATAGTTTTGCGCACTTCATGACATTAATGGTTTTCACCACACTTAGATAGCATATAAAAAGAGGCAACCAGGTCATAGTATTTCTAAAAATAATGGATTTAATGCTGTAAAACTAGTCTCCTTCACATAGGACAAAATCTGAAATTCGATGGAGACAGTTATGAGCATCTCTTTAATTATCATCTCATATTTTAATTCCTAAGCTATCCAAACCTAAATACATAATCCTAACTCCTATATAAACATATTCATGATGAAAAATATAGAATTTACCTAAGGTTTGTTGCATATTTCAAGCTCAATAAACTTGAAATCAACATATACACAGATTCTGCCCCTTAGTGGTTTTTCTATGTGTTTGCAACCCCAAATCATTCGTTTATGGATAATAACCCTATGAATAACCTGTAACATCATCATGAATATGATAAGAATCTTAATAAATCACAAAACCCTCAAATAATATAACAATTGATGTCAAAACTGTATATGAACCTCACATATGCCAGTTTCAGCTTCTACTTGTGATTACTACTTCATTTTGCTTCCTTTGCCCTTTTTCTATCACTTGGAATCAATTAGGAGCAGCTTAGAGAGATTTTGAAATGAGTTTAGAATCTGAAAATGACTGAAAATGGTTGAGGGTCGTGGGTAAATGGCTAAGAGTGAAGGAAAGCTTGAGGTGGCACTTGAGGTGCCTGCTTAAGCTTGGTAGCAAGCATGACGTGGTAGGTTGTGGTATAAATCTGACCTTTCACCCATCTTTCAAGTCTAGATCAGATGTGTCTTACTATACATTAATTTTATTGCATCCTATTTTAATTACCACAAGATACCATAGATAATTCATAATCTAATTTCATAGTCCATTTAATTTCTTACCCGATTGCCTCCCGATTCTTAAATAATTATCCATATTAAAAATTATATAATCTTATACATAAATGAATATTGTAATATCTTATTTGAATCATATTATCTTATATCCAATGTCCCAAATATGAAATTTACTGATATATACTTTTGAAATACCTGGATGAAATCAAATTAAACCGTATAAGCTTATTAGTAACAACTTTAACACTTCCAAAATTATAACCTATATATTCCATAGATATCCAATATTGATCAACCTTATTTTCTTCCTATTTCAATTTAATGTTGATTACTTATATTATGATGATCGACAACTAACACCATTTGAGATTTTCTAGAAATTTAATGATTAAATATGATTATAAGGTAAAACGGATCATGCCATGTAGTTTCAATGCAAGCACTTATGAATAACATGTAATGCATGAATCATATTGGCCAAGTGAGTAGTGTGGGGATTGGGTATTACACCATACATAATGAAGGTTCCAGTGGAAAGATGTTATCAAATAGCTCATGCATTAAGGTAATCATGATATTATCTTATTATTTGTATATTATTGTTTAACACCAATACTTGTTTACGTGATCAAGTATTAATACACACCTTTGTCTACAACAAATCAAGGTTTCACGTTAGCAGCGTAGTAGAACTGTACAACAAGCTAAATGAACCAAAATATTTATTGTGCCATTGGTGATATAAAAATCCAGAATTACCACAAAAAAGAGGGTTTTAATCAAAAATTAAAAACAATAATACAACACACCTAAACATTATACACTTTTATAACCATTCTCATCGTTCATCAAGAGGTTCACCATTTCTCCTCAGCTAAATAAGATTTAGAAAAACATAACGAAAGTATAAAAGACTAAAAATAGAAGAGAAACTAGAGAATACATTTCTATTACTATTAGAAATCTTACATTACTAATAGAAAACTTATCCTAAAGAAAGACAATAATAAAACTTTATTTCCACTACTAAGGGTTTTTGTATGTCTGTATGACATCCAACAGCCCCTATTTATAGTACAAAAGTGCCTAAATTGGCATCTCCAAATACACTCCGAATTTACTTCAAATATGCTCTAAATGCACATGTCCTTTTTAGATTCAAAATTTATCACATATTTTTCTCCATTAAATCAACTGATTTTGGATATGTGGTCAACATAAAAGGTATATATTTGTTTGTCAGCTTCATTTTCTAACTTGAATTACCTAATTCCAACAACAAGGGAAAAGTTATGCTTGATTTAAAAAAATATGTCAAGATAGATTGATTATTTCCAATACACAAATTTGGATGAATTTTCTACTATAATGAAGACTAAATTGGGCTAAGCTTCCAAAAATAAAGTTGTAGTTCTATCTATTTTCTTTTAATTAAAGTAAGATTTAGTATGTAGTGTAATGCCCAATTCTCAATTCTCTCCTACATAGCCAATAATAAGCATTTTGTATGAATATACATCTAATCAATGTGCATTATTGAATTATGGCATACAAATAGCATGATTGCACGAACATGAATAATTATTATTATATGCTTCAGTTATGATTTAACATGCATTAGTACATGAAAATGTAACACCCCTTAACCTAACTGCAGAGCCTAAACAAACTGATATAGTTAAGTCAAGAAATGTTAATTTTTCATCTTTACTAGAGTTATGGTTTTTAATAAAAGTTCCCATTCTTAGCTATAAGAGAGAACTTGAATCATTTTAAACACACCATATACATATATCAAAACTGAGTACATCTGTTTACAAAACCATAACAGAGCGGCTTATTTAAAAACAAAACAGAGTTTTGTTAATAAACTACAAAACAGGTCGAAGCATGGCATATGAACAAATCTCTGTCCGGCCGCTCTAGAGACTCAGTCAACCTCTAAACCTGTACATTTCCACCTGCATCACATGAATCTAATGAGCTAAAGGCTCAGTAAGATGAAACTGATGCAATAACAAATAACATATATGCACATCTCATAAATAATTAAATGCAATATTCTATTTAATAACTTTCATTCATAAATCATTCTTTAGGGCCCTTGAAGTGAGGTACCTAACTAATAGCGATAGACTATAGTTTTCGGAACCTGTTCATAATGATTGGCCAATAAGAGAGCTAATACGGGGTTTCCATACTTGGTCTTTCAACCTCAGGTATTAGCCGTATTCTATCTCATTCATTGTGGCTTTTCTATACCGGTTTTTCAACCTCAAGTATTTGCCACCATTTGTTGGGTCCGCCGGTCCCTCCCGCATCCCTTGTCTACCCGACCATCAATCAAGTACCATACTTCCTTTTCAAAAACCTCATTATATTCTTAATAGTGTCATGCTTCATAAACCATAAATGCATCAAACATTACATCATTTGACAAACAACAACAATCACATTAAAACATGAACAAACATTATATGATTCTTGTGATACACCAAATGAAAGCTTCAACTTACCTCAAGTCCACTTTGTGCTAGGTGAAAAGGCCAATCTCTTTGGAAGATAGGATGTGTTAAAGTCCTAACATAATCAAATCATGTACCATTTAATATCCTTTTTATAAATCATTTAGTCTATTCTAGTTAAAGTTTATATACACTTTTCAATCTTTTGTAAACAACTTCATATCAATTACATAACCTTAAAAACAATGCATACTCCATATTTTTCTACTAATTCAAGACATTAAACATTAGGGCAGCCATTAAATAACTAATAATTCAAATATGATTATTAGGGCAGCCCCTAAAACATGAACACAATCCGAATTAAAATGACGTAAACTTGATTCTAACTTAAATTGATTCTAACCTTCAATTAAGCAAACTAATTGCTATTATTTTCAATCATTCAAAGAAACTTCCAAACACAATATAAGCATTACAAAATCAATAGAAACAAGTAAATTAAACAATTTCACAAGACTATCAATTTTGCTAAAAATTAGCTTAACTAGCTTGGTTTTGGCTTCAAGTGTAACTTACTTAAGTTTTCAATCATACAAAAGCATACTAAAACATGTAACCATCCAAGATACTACAAATTCATCATAAGAAACATTGAAAAAGAATATACCTTGATTAAGTTGGATTTAAATTTCAAAATCAACGGTTTTCAAGCTTAAAAGGATGGAAACTTGTTCTAGCTTGTGTTCTATGGATTCCTATGGATTGAATTCAACTTTTGTGAGTATGAGAGTGTAGAAATTTGGGAGAAAATTAGGAGAATAAGGGCTGGTCGTTTTTGAGGTGCTTCCACAAGAAATATGGATGAAAATGATTTCTTTGACCTTTCAAAGAGAGGTAAGTGGAGGGTGATGATTGGTTGCATCATGCTTGGTGTCTTCTCATGCCAAAAGCCACGTTCATGGGCTAAGGAGATGACAAAAATTGATGCTTTGGTGTTATAATCAAGTGCAATGCGGTTTAGAATGGTTTTATGCAACCTAGTCAACCAACCAATCAAATTGCACCATTGTGCATACTTTTAGTTCTTAGCCAATGTAACATATTTCAAGTAAATATTTAGACAATTAATCACTTTAGGATATAACTAGTATGGAGCAGTACAAATAATTCATTTCATAGCCATTCAACACATCAATCTTCCTTAACCGAGATACCGAGCTTTTCACTACAAAAAGGGCACTTAAGGAATATGTTAAATTAAGAAATGAAAGTTTGATCTCATATTTCATGTACTAATGCATGTTAAATCATAACTGAAGCATATAATAACAATTATTCATATTCGTGCAATCATGCTATTTGTAAGCCATAATTCAATAATGCACATTGATTAGATGCAAATTCATGCAAAATGCTTATTATTGGCTATATAGGAGAGAATTGAGAATTAGGCATTACAATCCTTCCTTCCTTATAAAAATTTTGTCCTCGAAATTTGACGTACCAAATAATTCCGAATACTTGCTCTGCATTTCTTCTTCTCTTTCCCATGTGGCCTCTTCTACAGAATGATTCCTCCATAATACTTTAACAAGTCGAATCTTTTTCGTTCTCAACTCTTTTTCCTTCTGATCTAGAATTTGCACTAGTTTCTCTTCATAGGCTAAATCATGAGTCAATTCCAACGGTTCATAACTCAACACATGAGAAGGGTTTGAAATGTACTTTCTCAACATAGTCACATGGAAAACATTGTGAACAGTAGATAATGATGGAGGTAAGGCCACTCTATAAGCTTTATCACCAACTCTTTCGAGAATCTCGAATGGGCCGACATACCTTGGACTGAGTTTTCCTTTCTTTCCAAATCTCATAACACCTTTCATGGGAGCTACTTTTAAGAACACATGATCCCCAATGGCAAACTCTAGATCTTTTCTCCGTTTATCTGCATAACTTTTCTGTCTACTCTGCACAATCTTCATTCTTATATCTTGGCTTGGCGGTGCGTAACATTCTCCCACATCTAATTTGGCGACGCCCTCATCGCCTCGTACTCTCAAAGTTGATCTTGGAACTAGCACAAGTCTTATTTGGGTTTCCATGTTGTTTCAGACTCCGGTAGTCCCTTCCACTTGATCAAGTATTAAGAGCAAGGTCGTACGCCACGTCGTCGTATGGTCTTCTTAGTAAGAACCTCTTCAATCTCCTTATCATAAGACTTGGTTACTATGAGAGGTGTCTGATGTGATTGCCCTCGGCTGGGGTCTTCCTCATCCTCATGGTATGGCTTCAACATACATACGTGAAAGACAGGATGTATCTTTAAGGAGCTAGGTAGGTCAACACGATAAGATACCTTGCCTACCTTGGCCACAATCGAAAACGGCCCCTCGTACCTTCTTACCAAACCTTTGTGCATGCCTCGCAATGCTTTAAATTGTTGTGGTAAGAGTTTGACAAGGACTTGGTTGCCCGTATTGAATTCTTGTGGTCATCTCCTTTCATCGGCCCATTTCTTCATCCGTTGGTGAGCTTTCTCTAGGCATGAACGGGCTAAGTCGGCTTGCTCCTCCCATGACTTAGCTATTTTGATTGCCCCTGGGCTTCTCCCATCACCTTCGGATATTGCTAGAGTATGAGGAGTTAGTGGTTGTTGTCCCGTCGCTAACTCGAATGAACTCCGTCCTATGGCCTCGCTCCACTGCAAGTGATACGAAAATTATGCTACATCAAGAAGTTTGGCCCAATCCTTTTGATTGGCACTCACAAAGTGCCTCAAATAACACTCTAGCAAGGCATTCACCTATTCGGTCTGCCCATTGGTCTGGGGGTGAAAACTTGTGGAGAAACATAATTTTGACCCAAGAAGTTTAAAAATTTCAGTCCACAATCTTCTCGTGAATTGGGGGTCCCGATCGCTCACACTATTTCGTGGTAGTCCCCAATATTTCACGACATTTTTGAAGAATGCCCTTATCACTTCTTTTGTCGTGCAGTCCCTACTACATGGTATGAACATCCCGTACTTGAAAAATTGGTCTACTACTACCATGATAGACCCGAACCCCTCTGATTTTGGTAAGGCATTGATGAAGTCCATTGTGATAAACTCCCATGGTCGGTCAGGAATCGGTAATGGCTCCAACAATCCTACTGGCTGCTTGTTCTCTACCTTGTCTTATTGGCACATAAGACAAGTCTTAACGTACAACTTGACACTATCCCTCATGTGAGGCCAAAAGTAGGCTGTCTCCAATAGTGCCATCATGCGTCGTTGTCCTGGATGTCCCGCCCATTTGGTTTTGTGACACTCCTTGATGAGCTCTTTTCGCAAGCTCCCCCACTTCGGGACGTATAGGCGCCGTCCCTTGGTGTAGAGTAGACCGTCCTCTACCCAAAATTGCTTGGTTTTGCCCTCCACTGCTTGTTTCTTTAGCTCCCTAGCTAATGGGTCCTGGTCCAATCCTTGTTTGATGATGTCCGTTATCTCTCCCTTGGCTAGGCTGACAGCTGCAAGCTCTGCTTTTTGGCTTAAGGTATCGGCTACTACATTAGCTTTACCGGGTTTGTACTTCAACGTATAATCAAATTCTGCCAAGAAGTCCTGCCATCGAGCTTGCTTTGATGACAGCTTCTTTTGGATTTAGAAGTAACTTGTGGTAACATTGTCAGTTTTGATGATGAAGTCGGAGCCCAACAAGTAATATCACCACATCCGTAGACATTGGATGATGGCCGTCATTTTCTTTTCTTGCATTGTGTATCGTCGCTCGGTGTTATTGAGCTTGCGGCTTTCGAACGCTATGGGATACCCTTCTTGCATTAGTACCCCTCCTATTTGCAAAGTCTGAGGCATCCGTGTGGAATTCAAAGGGCTTGTCAAAATTCGACGGGGCTAGTACGGGCTTGCTGCTTACTGCCGGCTTTAAGTCATCAAAGGCATGTTGGCATTTCTCGAACCACTCCCATATTTTTCCTTTTTTGAGTAGGTCCGTCAGTGGTGCTGCCCGTGCCGAGTATCATTGGATAAACCTACGATAATAATTGACAAGTCCAAGAAAAGACCATAATTCGATTACCTTGGTTGGAGCTTCCCACTCCATAATGGCTCGTATCTTTGCTCTGTCCATCTGGAGCTGCCCATGTCTGATGATGTGTCCCAGAACAGGAACCTCCTCCTTGGTGAACGAGCACTTTTCTTTCTTCACAATAACTCATTCTCCCTTAATACCTAAAATACGGTACGTAGGTGGTTGGCATGTTCCTCAAGTGAGTTGTTGTAGATCACTATATCATCCAGGTAGACCACCATGAATTGATCCAGGTACGGCTGGAAGATCTTGTTCATGAACGTGCAAAATGTGGCTGGGGCATTGGTCAGTCCGAAAGGCATGACTAACCACTCGAAAGACCCATATCGAGTTATGCACGCCGTCTTTGGCTCATCCCCCTCAGCAAACCGGACATGGTAGTAGCCTTTTCGCAAGTCCATCTTGGTATAAATCTTGGCTCCTCCAAGTATGTCAAATAGGTTAGCTATCAAAGGTATGGGATATCAGTTTTTGATAGTTACCTTATTTAACGCCCAATAGTCCACACACATCCTTAGTTACCTATCGTGCTTTTTTCGGAACAACACCGGTACGCCGTATGGTACCTTCGAAGGTCAGATTCGTCCCATATCTAACAACTTTGTTAGTTGACTTTGAAGCTCCTCTAGTTCGGGTAGGGCCATGCGGTAAGGTGCCATGGCGGGTGGCTTCGTACCTGGCTCCAACTCAATCTTGTGATCCACCCCTTACCTAGGTGGGAGTTTCTTTGGTAATTCATTGTGATACCCGAGCCTCTTACTACTCATATGGCCAAATATAATTCATGCATTACATGTTAATTTTATATGCTATTTGCATTTCTATTGACATTGCATAATTTATTTCATTTTATACGACATTCTTGAATATTAAACTTAATTCTGAAGCTCTTGCACGGTATTAGTTATTGAATTTCCAAATCTAAGTAGTTGATTTTATATTGAAATAAGAAGAAAATGAGGTGGATCAATATTAGATATAGATGGGATATATAGGTTATAATTTTGGAAGTGTTAAAAGTGTTACTAGTAAGCTTATACGGTTTAATTTGACTTGATCAAGTTATTTTAAAAGTATATATTTGTAAATTAGCATACTTGGGATATTGGACATGATATAATGTGATTTAAGTGTCATATTACAATGCCCATATGTGCATATGATCTTAGAAATGCAAACTAGATAATTCTTTAAGAATCGGATGCGAATCGGTTTGGAGATCGAATGAACGGACGTAGGAATTACCTATGGGAATGAATGGTGATTAAGATAGGTTGCAACCAAATAAAAATAGATGAGACACACAAGATTAGGGCTGCAAGATAAGAGAGAAAATCAGATTTGCCATTTACTTGCCACCTCATGCTTTCTTATTAAGTTTAAGCTAACATCTCAAGCTAACACCTCAAACCCTTCACCCTTAAGCAACGACCAGACCCTCATTTCAGCCATTTTCATCTTCCAAACACACACCTTAAGGTCTCCATGTGATCCAAATTGATTCCAAGTTGAAATAAAAGCAAGAAAAGCAAAGAAGAAGTGATTACCATCAAGTTAGCCTCAAAATCTGCATAGGTAACACTTATCTACGGTTTTGCCTTTGGTTTTTAGATTATTATGAATGGTTTTATGGTTTATTAAGCTTTCAATATCTCTTATAAAAGTGTTAGGAAGTTTTTAGTTAGACTTTGGTGCACAAAGAAAGGGTTTTTGATCACAAACACTTAATAGGAAATACTTGTGGCAGAAACTGTCATCTTACTGTTTTCTTGTGTTTTAGGCTTCAAAAGTGTATGGTATGTTGAATAAAACCTATAATTATTACCATTTACATGACCATATATGAGTTAAGAGTATTGGAATGAAGTTTTATCAGTTGAAAATTGAAATAGAGAATGATATTGGAGAAACACTCAAACTGCCAAAATAGCAAAATCTGTTTTGGTGTGCTGTGAATGAAACTGAATTAAGGGAGCTAAATCCATTATTTTTGGTAATAATATGACCTGGTTGTCTCCTTATATATGTTATCTAAGTATGGTGAAAATTTTGGAGTGATTTAATATACTTAATGGTGCCAAAACCATTAATGTCATGAAGTGTGCAAAACTGTCACGGTAGGAAATAATCTGTTTCAGTATGTTGTGAAGAGAGCTGAACTTGGGAAGCTATATCCGTGATTTTTAGCAATTCTATGATATGGTTACATTTATATACATGTTATATAAGTGTGGTAAAAGTTTGGGAGTGATTGGATATGCTTAGGGATGTTAAAATTATCATGCAACTAAACTTGACAGCAAGAAAATATGAAAATGTGAATCTGCCACATTTGATCACTTAGCATGTTTCAACCTTGATATGTTGCTATTGAGTGTTAAAAATTAGGTACATGCTATTAGAGTTATAATACTTCAATTACATGATGTTTGCATGCATTTAAGATGAGAAATTGAGGTATTTGAGGGGCTATATTGGGTTCTAGTTTGTGAAAGCTTGATTGTTAGCTTATAGCTTGGTGTTTAAGGTCTAGTATGAAATTTTGTGCTTTCAACTTGCCAAATTGGGAATGGTGCTTGATGTTGGGTAATATTACAGGCTATTTTACATCTAAGGTTAGAGAGGAATACTAAACAAATTTAGACTAAGCCACCAACCAAGTGAAAGGTAAGTAAAGATTCATTTGTAACCACAATGCATAGACATAGTAGATGTGTGAATTATATGTGATATCATAAATCATATGTGCATAGTAGAGGGCTCTCCATTGAGCATACATACATGGGCATTGCACGTGCATGCATCATATACGAGCATTGTGATAAATCTTGCATTGCACGACATGATTCAGAGAAAGGAAAATATTTTGCTGACCACTACTAGTGCATCGAAGCATGCATGGATTTGCATGCTTTTATGCATGGATTTGCAGGTTCGCGTGCATGGATTTGCATGCGTATGAGTATGCATGGATTTGCATGCTTATATGATTATTGGCCATTGGATTATGGCGGTGTACAGAGCTCTTTTCTGGTGCATGGGATAGTAGCGTTGGTCAGGGGCCCAAGGAAAGAAATGATTTTGAGAGAAATATTTTGATGCATAAAATTGCATTGTGAGCATAGCATTTTGAGTTGCATGACTTGATATTGTGGATTATTCTTTGACATGCATAATCTTTACTTGCTGAGCGTTAGCTCATATAGTTTATGCATTGTAGGTGAGTACGACGATGCTTGAAGCATCTTTGGCTGGTTGGTCGGCTGTTGGAGCTCCTGCAGGTGTTTGAGAGAGTGTGTACATGGATGACGACCTGTTGGGCTATTTTGTTGGCTTGTTATATTTTGAGTCTGGTGTATTATGTTTTTAGATTGGTACTATATTTCTCTTTTAAAACTTTACTGTAAATAAGTATGTAAATATTGTGGTCGTTATGGGTGTTGTGTTTTTATATAAATACTGATCCTTCTATTTTAAACAGGGTTGTGTATGTAAGAAGTGATATATCTTTTCTTAAAGTGTTAAAAAAAAAAAATATTCCATGCATGCACACAGGTTCTATCATGTCAAATTATACAATATATATGGTTGTGTAGGAATGGGGGTGTTACATTCATTCGACATCACGTCCTTGTTTTCCTTCAAGACATTCTGGATGATGGGTGGCAAGTCCTCCTCCTTAGTGATGGCTGGAACTTCCTCCTTTAAGGTTGTTAAATATGTCGTCTCATCGTGTTTTACCCCCTTGGTAATATGTATTGCCGATAGGTGCCTTGATTCAGCCTTAGTCCCTAGCGAATATCCCTCGATTGGGTCAATGGTAGGGATCATGCAAGGTGCTCCCTTTTCGAGTATGCATACAGAGCTGAAAGAAGGCATGGGAATAGCTGTTACCTTTCTTAAGAAGTCCTGCCGAGTACGACCTTGAAGTCGTCCATAGGTGCCACCGAGAATCCACTTGGCCCTTCCAAGTGCCTAAGCGTAGCTCCACATTCTTCACTACACCATTAAGGGGTTGAGCTTTGGCGTTCACCATCTTGAGCCAACCTTCACCCTTGCTCCATCGTAGGCCTAACCTGTTAGCCTCTTCCTCAATTATGAAGTTGTGGGTAGCTCCCGTGTCCACCAACAACCTGGTAGACTTCCCACTTAAGTATGCCTCCACGTACATCAGCCCCTTGCTTGATGTTGTTGGTAACGGCTTGGCATTGAGGGCATTAAGAAGTCGGGTGGATCCGATATTACTCATCCCTTCATCCATGGTTGCTGCCGCCTCATTCCTCTCAACCATGGCAAGCAAGGACCCAAGCTTGGGATAATTGCTCATGGCATGTAGCCCTTTGCACATGAAGCATCCTTCCTTTGGTACGAAGGCACGCTTCTTTTCTTCGTACTCCTTTCAGGATGGATTCCTATCTCCTCCCTTGGGTAGGTATGTCTTTTGTTGGTCCTGATTATCCCGCTTCTCTCTCCCACCTTTAGTCGGGTTCCACTTCTTCTTCTTCTTTGAAGTATCCATGTAGGGTTGGTACTCTGTAAGAGACTCTGCAACAGTGATGGCCTCGTCTACCGACTTTATGTCTCGTTGGTGCAACTCTTGTTCGGCCCATTATCGAAGACCATCCACAAAGTGGAAGAGAAGATCCTCCTCTGATAGATTGGGAATTTGAAGCATGATTGTGGTAAAGTCTTTAACATACTCCCTTATGGTGCCTCGCTCTTTCAACTCTTGGAGCTTCTTGCGAGCTTCATAGAAGACATTTTCTAGGTAGAAATGTCGTTTAAGCTCTTTCTTAAAGTCTTCCCAAGTATCGACCCAACAGGAGCCTCGTTCTATATTGGCGTGCTTCCTGCACCACCATAGAATAGCAGTATGGTGAGATAGAGAGTGGCGGTTCTTACCCTTGATACTTCGTCGGTTAAGTTAAGTCCCTCGAAGTAGCGTTCCATTTGCCACAAGAAGTTCTCAACTTTCTTGGTGTCCCTCCGGCCATGGAACCCATTGGGTTTGGATAGTCCACCCTTAGACTAACCATGCTGGTGCTAGCTCCCCCGGTGGTAGCAGCCTTCTTACACACTGCTAAGTCCTCTTGTAATGTCTCGATGCTAATCTGCGTAGCATGCAAAGCGTCCATCACCTTCGCCTCCAGTCGCATTAAGCGATCATCACGCAAGGTGTCGGTGTCGAGGTATGCTTGGATATTCTCTTCAGGGAGTCTAGTTGTTCAAGAACATGGCCCTCCAATGTCTCAATGTTTTGCTCGACTATCTTGAGGCGCTCACCTATATCATCCATGATGCGTTCCCAAGAGCTGCCCTTTTGGCTCTTACTCTGATCGTATTTCTTCTTGGATTGGGTCTGAACGGGTTCTCTCTCGCAATCTTCGGTCACACCTGACCCGTTCTCATTGTCAGCCATCACTTGTGATTTCACAACACTTAGCCCAACTGGGCTCTGATACCACTTATTACAGACTTGTTCCCTTAACAAGGACCGTGCGGCCTTAGCTTCTTCAACCGCCCCTCACGGTAGCTAAGTCAGCCTCATTGCTTAGAAAAGTGTTGGAAGATGGCTATCAAGATAGAAAACACTCAAAGAAGGCAAGAGAGCTTCGTAAGAGAAAATTTGTATTCACTCAAACTCAAACTCTTGTTTGATAGTTTACAAATGAAGTTCCTACCTCTATTTATACTACTCCACCTCCTAAATGAACGGTGGTGATCTATTTGATCCAACAGTTGGGAGAGACTCTCTAGAGTTCTCCAAGGAATATGTTAGAATGATTCCACTAGATATTTACAAAGGGACTTTCTAGAAGTTCCTAGCAATTGTCAAAAATGTCCCTAATGTTCTAAAACATTGCGGGAGAGCCTCCAAGCCCAAAAATGTTGCAATAAATGTGTCTTGGCTTGGCGGTGTGTGACATATTGCTTTCATGGAATTCAAGAAGAAGTCTGAACCCTTTTACCTAAGAAGTTTACATAGAAATTTACTTCTTCTCTTCATCAACTTCCTTAGAAGCTCAGCTTGCCATTGCTTCTCATTAGCCAGTGAAATTTAGTTTATAATTCAACCTCAATCTAAGTTACTATCCACTTCAGTTGCCTAAGGAAATTCCTTATTGTTCTCTATTGATTTTCTCCCTTTTTGTCATCATTCTTTGGGTATTGATGGGAGGGATAATGCTATGTAGATTTTTTTGTGGAACAACTAAATTCTTCTCCCATCTACTTATATGCAGCAGTTTCACAAGTTAAGTGGGAATTTTGCATATTAGAAGATTCAAGACCATCTTGCATAGGACTTATCTTCTCTACTTAAGTGGTAGTTCAAGGATAAACCTTGCTTGTTATCCGCCACTATCAATTTGTGTGGAGAAGATACGAGGTTAAGTGAGAATTTAACATACTAAGTATTTCAACAACACTTAGTGTTCAATCCTTTTTAACATGAGACCATATCCTTCACAAGAATTTTGTTTTCAGCATTTGCTATTATGGCTTTTCTATGATTCACCATAAGTGTTCTGAAGTTTCTTGTCATATGTCTTATGTGATGCTTCTTCAGTTTTCTTCTATTTTATCTTTGCTTCGTCGATCTTAGGTTTTTCCCTAAAATTTTCACAAAGAATTGAAAAACTCACATAAACAGAAAAGTACTAGTAGCTAGAGTTGTTCTTGAAATTTATTTCAAAGAACATCTAGGGGTGAAAGATTGGAAGTAGATAGAAGCAAGTAAAGAGTGAATCTTACAAAATAAAATTCAACAGTCTGAGGAAACACTAAGATGAGGAAAATTTGAGAGAAAATATAAAGTGTTTCTCAAACTTTTAAAGATATGCAGAAAGTTAAACTTTGGACTCTCTATTTAAAGCATGAAGGATGCGTATAGTTTCATCTCCTAATGTAACCGAGGATAGAGATTTTCTAATAAGACAAGACGTAATAATTTTGATAAGAATATTGATCATTTTGGGGAAGACATGCCAAGTTATTGACTCAGTAAAGTTTTGATCGTTGAGGTAAAAAATCAGTATTCGCTGCTTTTAATAAATAGAGCATAAAAAATGTATGCAACTGCTATTTTAGTTCTTAAAATTAATAGGCTAAATTTTCAAAAACTACAAATATATGTTGAAAAAATGAGTCAACTAAAATAATTTTACTAGGCTACTAGAAAACATTTAGACTAAAAATATAAACACCTATTAGAAAATATCACTTAGCTTCTTCACCTAACTGTCAAAGAAAATCATTCCCTCTAAGTTGTATGCCTAATCCAGAAATTTCAACATTTAAATCAAGCATGGCAAGTTCTCTTCTCAAGAGGATAAACCAAGCTTCCCAAAAGGGTTTTGTGGAAATACAGTTAACTATTTCTTAGTGTTGATGTAGTTAGTGGATATTTCTTCTATTCCACATAGTCTCAGCTAAAATGATGTCTGATGTCAATGTGCTTTATCCTTGAGTGTAGCACAAGGTTGTGTGTGATTGCAATAGCACTTGTACTGTCATAGAGGATTGGTGTCAACTTAGTATTGATTTCGTAGTCTCTGAGTTGTTGCATCTAAAGGATCTCAACATAACAACTTCCTACAGCGATGTACTTGATGAATATTTAAAAGTGTATAATTAATTAGAATTTATATAATTATTTTAATTTTGAAATTAACATTAGAAATCCCAATCAAAGAATTTTTATGTTTTAAAAGTAAAATGGGAAATCAATATGAAAAAATGAGATTAAAATTTTTATCTTCTTTTGTACACGTTTTAGAGAAATTAACGTAAATTTTGATTCCGAAATAGTTTTGAGTTAATTCTTGAGGCTATGGAATGATAAGTCATTTATTTACAAGTTCACGCAAACTTTGAATCCCATACTAAATGTGTAAAGATCAAAGAAATTAGATTACAAGTGGTTATACAAAATGGATCACCCAAAAATTCGGATTAGAGTTAAGTCCAGTCTTGACCTATTTTACCAATTAGGTCATATCTCTTAAACCAAAAATTTTTTTGGGCTGAATTTTGGATATGTTATACACAAAACATAGATAAACAAGTTTTGTAAATGCAATAAGGTGATAAAAATATGTTGAGATGGTCGATAAACATGCTACAATGTGTTGCTGATGTTGAAGGATAACTCTTGAACATGATTCGATAATTTGACCACATTTCCCTTATCTGACAGCCAAATTTGACAACTGATTTATGAAAATATATCAACAAACAAAGATATCTAAGTTGTATTCTTTACCCATCATCAAAATCTGGCTGTATCTAGGTGAAAAATGCAATATAATTGGGTAGTTGAAAATTTAGAGGATTTGGTGTAACAACATACTAACTCTTGACAACTAGCATACCACTTGATTATTTAACTTCTCCATTATATATTTTGCCTCTAGCATACTTCTAGCACTATAAATAGACCATGTATTAAGCTTGTAAGAGTGGGGGGTAGAGGGTTTCTTTAAGATAATTTGTCTAGTAGTAATGTATGTTTTTGTAATAATACAAATATATTCTCTAGTTTCTCTTTTATTTATAGTCTTTCCAACTTTTATTATGTTTTTTTAAATTTTATTTTGCTAAGGAAAAAGGGTGAACCTCTTGATGGAGAAAGGGGAATGGTTATAAGGGTAGAAAATAATTAAGTATGTTGTATTATTGTTTTAATTTTTGATCTAAACCCCACTTGTTTTGTAGTGATTCTTGATTTATATATTACCAGTGGCACAACAAATACTTGTGTTCATTTAGCTAGACGTTTGATTTTTCTACACCAACTGTTAATGTAAAATCTTGATTTATTATAGATAAAGCTGTGCATAATACTAGATCTCATTAATAAGTATTGGCGTTAAGAGATAATTTGTAAATAGTAAGACAATATCATGATTTCCTTATTGTATGAGCTATTTGATAATATCTTCCCATTGGATCCTTCATTATGTATGGATTCCAATAGTGGCAATTAAAAGAGGTAAGAATAAATAATTGTTCCTCTATCCAAAACTTAAGAGTTGATCCCTAATCCTCCGTTTTTATTACTTTAGTTTTTTTTATAGCATTCATTATTTTTTTTATATATTCTAAATCACAAAGACTAAATTCTTCAGACAATTTCTCTATGGATCTACCTCGAACTCACAAAAAATTTATTAATTGATACAACCTGCACTTGGGTTTGCAACCGTAAAGTTTTAGTGAGTTTTTGGCCCCATTGCCGGGGGAGGCAAGGTAAGTATTCAAGTTTGTAACTATTTTTTCTTTGTAAATATTATATGTTTAATTTCTTTATGATTATATGGTTATATGGTATCATAGTCATAATTTTTGGTGTTTAGTTAGAAATAATTCTGAAACTTTATTTGGAAATTTGTTTGAGTTACCTCCACACACTTTCACCATGGTTGAAAATGAAAGTGTCCAAGATGAAATTGAGAATCAACAGGTGCGTACCATGTATTATTACTTGCAACCCCCTCAAAATTCTTCTTCTTCTTATTTTATTTTTTCTCTCAATGCAAATAACTTTCGATTCAAGTTAGGTATGATTCCTTTACTTCCTAATTTCTATGGTTTAGACTCTGAAAACCCTTACTTGCATCTAAAAGAATTTGATGAAGTATGTGCTACTTTTGATGATCAAACTTGTAAAAATGAGATTGTTAAAACTAATGCATAAAACTAATGTTTTGAAAAGACAAATCCAAATTTTTTCTCAAAATGCTAATGAAGCTTTCTTTCAGTGTTGGGAAAAGATTTAAATATTTATTGAATTTATGGCCGTATCATAATTTTGAAAAATGACGCTTAATTAGTTTCTTTTATGAAGGTTTAACTCCTGAAACAAAATAATTTGTTGAAATATTGTGTAATTGTGAGTTTCTTGATAAAAAACCTAATGAAGCCCTAGAATATCTAGACCATTTGGCTCAATCATGGCATAGTATTAATTCTTCCAAATGTTCTATTAGATTTAATCTTGCAAATAGTAATAAAAAAATATTATTTTAGTCAAGAAGATGAACTAAATGCTAGGATTACTAGTTTAACAAGAAAAGTTGAAGCCATAGAACTTAAAAAAGTAAAGGAAATCAAATTTGTTCAAGAGGAAGAAGTTTGTAGCAATTGTGAACTTATAGGGCACTCCACCAATGAATGTCCAAATATTCCAATACAAGCAAATTTCATGAACACATTCAAAGCTTTTCCACTCTCTATATTCTAAAACTTACAATCCATAATGGAGAAATCATCCCAATTTTAGTTGGTGAGATGATAACCATGTCTAATCGCTACATTCACAAAAGCCACCAAACTTTCCTTCTTATCCAGCTCCACATACAAAATCCCTTGAGGAGACTTTGCAAGTATTTATGCATGAACAAACAAACATCAATAATAAAACTTCACAAGCTATCAATAAGATAAAAAATACACTTTCAACACTAATTGCCTTTTTGCTCACTTAAGAAAAAAGTGAGTTTCCTGCTCAACCTCAACCTAATCTTTCCACTCAATGTCATATTTCTTCTTTAGGTGAATTCAGTTAAGAAGTCTAATTCGGTCACAACTCTTTGGAATGGAAAAGTGATTGATAAGACTATTTATCCCAAGGAGAAAGTTTCTAATCCACCTTTAGAAATGAAGAATGGAAATAGTGTTGACGATGAAAGTAAGTTGGATGAAGGTAAGTTTGAAGAAGGTAAGTTTGAAAATGATGAAAAAGAAAAATATTTACTTCCAGTACCCTTTCCTCAAAGATTGTAACCAACTCAGAAATTGAACTTAAATGCTAAAATCTTTGAAGTTTTTAAACAAGTCAAGATTCATATTCCATTGTTGGACTATCCTATTGATTGAAATCTTTGATTGTTGGGGTATTGATTTCATAAGATCATTTCCATTATCATTTGTTTTTATTTATATATTGGTTGCCATAGATTATGTCTCAAAATAGATTGAGGCAATTCCATGTCGAAATAATGATCACAAAATAGTGATAAAATTTTTGAAAGAAAATATTTTAAGTTGATTTAGAATTCCTTGATCCATTCTCAGTAATGGGGGAAAATATTTTTATAACAAAGTTTTGGAACTTTAATGAGGAAATATGGAATTATACATAAAGTTGCAACCCCTTATCACTTTCAGACAAATGGACACGTTGAACTTGCAAATAGGGAGATAAAATAAATTTTGAAAAAAATAGTTAACCCAAATCATAAAGATTGGTCTCTTAGACTTATCGATACACTTTGGACATATAGAACTTCTTTCAAAACATGATTAGAATTGTTTTCTTATAGGATAGTCTATGGAAAATCTTGTCATTTACCTGTTGAACTTGAACATAAAGTTTATTAGGCAGTCAAAATGTTTAACTTCAACCTTGATGAAGCTTCATAATGACACAAATTGCAAATCAATGAACTTCAAGAATTGAGAAATGATGTATATGAAAATTCAAAAATTGATAAAGCAAGAATCAAAGATGTTTATGATAATAAAATTTTAAGAAAAAATATTTGAGGTTGGTCAAAAGGTTTTGCTTTAATTCTTGATTACATTTGTTTCCAGGAAAATTGAGATCAAGGTGGAGTGGTCCTTTTATTATAAAAGAGGTATATGCTTATGGGGCGATTGACATTGAAAATCTTAGAAATGGTAATGTATTCAAAGTATAATAGGCAAAGAATCAAACCATTTCCAGAGAATTAATTTTCACAAAAAGAAATTCTTTTTCTTTCTAACCTTGTTATGATTACTGTATGTATATATACTTATTTTCTCTAACTTTATTTATTTTGTAGGCTTTTTTATTTATTTTTTTTCCTAGTTAATTGGCGAATAACGTTACTCTATGGCTATTAAAGTCGGACTTATTAGTTTCTCAAACAACTAAAATCACTATACTAAGTTTCTCTTACTTTTTCATTTTTTTTGTTCTTTTCGAAATGGATGCTTGGTGAGTTTTCATATGAGTCATTGAACTTGCTTACTAGATACATGCCTAGTTTTGGTAAAAACACATATTCAAAAAAATAAAGGGCGAAAAAAATTTAAGTTTATCACAAATGTACTCAATGGACTTGCAATATAAAGTATCGTTCCTTAGAAATGGTTTCTATAAATTGAGAAGATAAAATTCAATTCATTATGGATAGACTGAGTAAGGAGTCTTTAGATGACTGCTACAACTTTAAGGTTGCAAACCCAAGTGTAGGTCGTATTAAGAAATAAATTTCTTGTGAGTTCGAGGTCGATCCACAGGGAAGTTGCTTGAAGAATTTAGGATTATAATTCTAAAAGTACTAAGGATTAGGGATCCACTCTTGAGTTTTGGATAGAGAAATGGTTATTTATTCTTTTTACCTCTCTTAATTAACCATTCCTCTTTCTCCATCAACAGGTTCACCCTTTTTTCTCAACAAAATGAAATTTAGAAAGACATAATAAAAGTTGGAAAGACTAAAAATAGAAGAGAAATTAGAGAATGAATTTCTATTACTACTAGAAAACTTACATTACTAGAAAACATACATATTAGAAAACTTAGCCTAAAGAAACCCTCTACCCCCCCATCTCTTACAAGCTTAATACATGACCTATTTATAGTACTTGGAGTATGCTAGAAGCCAAATAAATAATGGATGAGTTAATCAAATGGTATGCTAGTTGTCAAAAGTTGGTAAGTTGTTACACCAAGTCCTCAAAATTCTCACTTACCTGATTGAATTGGATTTTTGGGTCATATAAAGCCAGATTTTGATGATGAGTAGCATATTACAACATATGTTTTTACCATTTGACATATTTTCTCACCATAATATCTTCAAAAACCTTGTTTCTCTCACTCTTGTGATAATATATCTAAATTTCAGCCCAAAATCAATTTGGACTTAAGAGATATGACCCAATTGGTCAAATGAGTTGATATTGGGCCGAACTCTGATCCGAATTTTTGGTGATACATTTTGTGCAACCACTTTAACGAATTTCCTGGTATACTCAAGACTAAATTGGGTTGAGCTTCCAATAAAAATATTGTAATCCTATCTCTTGGCTTTCAAATGAAGTAACATTCAGGTTCATAAGGCTTTTGATCATGGAGTTAGGCCCAAAATACAAAATTACACAAGTCTGAAAACATGCTTCTTTTGATCTTTTTATGTCCATTGATTTCCTACCACAAAATATTAATAAAAAAATAATATTAACAAGATTAAAACAAGAAAAGTATAAAGGATTTCATACAAAAATATGTCAAAATATGTATTTATCAATGACATTATATTGACCCATGAGATGCATTCATGTGGATTAGTATATCATGTAATTTTTTATTTATGGAATCACTTTTGGGATGAATATGAGCGTTATAGTTTTGGGAATTTGACATTAAAAGACCCTGTTTGCCAGTCTATAAGAAAATTTGACTCTCAGCCCATGAAATTTATCCTTAATGGTTTTAATTAATATTGCGTGTTTTGTGTTGTTTCAGCTTTAGTTTTTCAATAAGCCACATTTCAGGTAATTTTTTAAACTCTACTTTCTTATCTATTTTCGATATCGGGGACAGTATCTCGATTAGGTTGGGGGAAGGGTTAGTTGATATCATGTATTGTGTATTCAATGTGTGTTTTTCTAGTTTGAAAAAATAAATATTCAAGTGTGTTTTCATTTGGGTCCTTTGAAACCATGAGTAAGGGTGGCCAGAGTAAAGGGTAATCTTTTGACACTCTTGAGATGCACCCCTATTTTTTTGCATAACATGGCATGTTTGTGAATTTTATAACAGAGATTTTGTGAATTGTCAAAATATAATTGCAATCCTCTTCTTGTTAAATTCCAAGGGTGCTATCTTGAAAAAAATATTAGTCTTGTGCACGTCCTATGCCTTGTGGAAAGATTGGTTGCGATACATATAAATGAAAATTTCAACCATGTTAAAGTATTTTTTTTTTAATATTCACACATCTTTTGTGAATAAGTGAAGAGTTTGAGAAAACAAGCATTCTAAACTTTAATTGATCATTTGAATTAGTTTCATTGCAATTTCAGATGTTTAATTACGTCTACCTTACATATGGAGAAATGAATTGGGTAAACCTATATAGTTATCTATTTTTATTAAAATATTTTGCTTTATAGCCAGTGATGTGAGTATAATTATAAATCCTTCTTTTGATCTTCTATTATCATGTGAGTCATGTTGTAAAAAAAAAAAAAGAAAATAAAAAGAAAAAGACAAAAAAAAGAAAATTTCAAAGCATATTTTGGTAAGACATACTAGGTATTTAAAATTTTGTGACTACTTATCTTATGCTCAATTTTTATTTGAATGCTTGTCCTAAATCATTTAAGTCATTTTCTTGAGTGTTTTAATTGTTTACCAACTACATGAGTGAACATTTTACCAACTTATATGACAAACACTTACCTGTGAGGATATGGAGTTGAGGCTCTTTCATGATTGATTTTGAAGTTATTAGTATTTAGGTCTATGGAATAAAAGGTTGGCTTAGTGCACATACGCACAACATCCTTTGAAAAAAAAAATCTCGATAGCATATATTATCTCTAACAAATGATTATTTGTGATTGTTAGACTATTTTATATGTTTCTTTTAAATTCTGATCATCATGTCATGTTCTTTTTATTTTTATTGCATTTCATTACGCTATAATTACTAGGAACTAGTAATAAGCTGGTTGGGGGTATGATGAACATTTAAAAGTGTATAATTAATTAGGATTTATATAATTATTTTTAATTTGAAATTATCATTAATACCCCCAATTAAAGCATTTTTATGTTATAGAAATAAAATTGAAAATCAATAAAAAAATGTGATTAAAAAGTTATATCTTCTTTTGTGCAGATTTTAGACAAACTAGCGTAACTTTTGATTTCGAAATGGCTTTAAGTTAATTCTTGAGGCTATGGAATGATAAGTATTTCATCTATAAGTCATATAGACTTTGAATCCCATACTAAACCTGTAAGGATCAAAGAAAGAAGTTGGATTACAAGTGGTTGTACAAAATAGATCACCAAAAAATTCGGATAAGTGTTAAGCCCAATACTGGCCTATTTTAGCAATTAGGTCATATCTCTTAAACTAAAATTGCTTTTGGCTAAACTTTAGATATGTTATATATAAGAGGTAGATAAACAAGTTGCTATAGACAAGATAGTGATAAAATATGTCAAAATAGTCAATAAATATGTTGCAATGCATTTCTGATGTTGAATAATGGCTCTTGAACATGATTTGGTAATTTGACCATATCTTCCTCATTCAACAGACAAATTAGAAAAATAATATACGAACATGTGTTCGAAAACAAAGATCTACAACTTTTATTCTTTATCCATCATCAAAATCTGGTTGTATTAAGCCAGAAAATGTAATTCAATTGGGTAGTTGAAAATTTAGAGGATTTGGTGTAACAACTTATCAACTCTTGACAACTAGCATACCACTTGATTGTTTAACTCCTTTAATCTATGTTTGGCTTCTAGCATACTTCAAGCACTATAACTAGGCCTTGTATTAATTTTGTAAGAGGGAGGGGGTAGAGGGTTTGATTAGGCTAATTTGTCTAGTAATAATGTAAGTTATCTAGTAGTAGTGTAAGTTTTTGTAGTAATAGAAATGTATTCTCTAGTTTCTCTTCTATTTTTAGTCTTTTCTACTTTTATTATATCTTTCTACATTTCATTTTGCTGAGAAAAAAGGGTGAGCCTCTAGATGGAGAAGAGGAATGGTTATAAGGGTAGAAAATATTTAAGTATATTGTATTATTATTTTTATTTTTGATCTAAACCTTACTTGTTTTGAAGTGATTCTTGATTTGTGTATCACTAGTGGCACAACAAATACTTGGATTCATTCAGCTAGACATTTGGTTTTACTACACCAACCACTAACGTGAAAGCTTGATTTGTTGTTGATAAAGATGTGCATAAATACTTGATCCCATAAATAAGTATTGGCGTTAAGAGATAATTTGTAAATAGTAAGACAATATCATGATTTCCTTATTGCATGAGCTAGTTGATAACATCTTCCCATTAGAATCTCCTTATGCATGGATTCCAATAGTGGCAATTAAAAGAGGTCAGAAGAATAAAAATTATTCATCGATCCAAAACTCAAGAGCGGATCCCTATTCCTCAGTATTTTTATTATTTTGGTTTTTTTTAGTTATAGCATATATTATTTTCTTATATATTCTAAATCACATAAAGCCCTTCTTTATTTTTGTTTTTTAAAATTATAATCCTGAATTCTTTAGAGAACTTTACTGTGGATCGACTTCGAACTTACGAGAAATTTATTACTTGATACAACTTGAACTTTGGTTTGCAACCTTAAAGTTGTAGTAGTACTCAGTCTTGGTTGTTGATGTAACTATGGAGGTTTGCTTCTTGTTGAACCACAACATTAGTCAACTGAGTAGTTGACAAGTTCTGCTAGTACTTTTTTATCAATCTTACAACCTGCATAGCCAGTATCTAAATACCCAATCAAATGAAAAATTATAGTCCTTAGGGTACTA